>CM069858.1:685000-820000 GCA_036172795.1 Pelodytes ibericus | reverse complement strand
GAGCAAAGATTCTAAACAACATGTCCACCCCTGATAGAGCTATACAGAGCAAAGATTCTAAACAACATGCCTGCCCCTGATAGAACTATACAGAGCAAAGATTCTAAACAACATGTCCTTCCCCTGATAGAGCTATACAGAGCAAAGATTCTAAACAACATGCCTGCCCCTGATAGAACTATACAGAGCAAAGATTCTAAACAACATGTCCGCCCCCTGATAGAGCTATACAGAGCAAAGATTCTAAACAACATGTCTGCCATCTGATAGAGCTATACAGAGCAAAGATTCTAAACAACATGTCCCCCCACTAATAAAACTATACAAACAAAAAGGCCTCATTAAGGTACTTTATTAATATTTTTTCGTTAAAGCATTTCTATTTGAAATGTATACACAATGCAATATTTCAATTAAACAAAACATCGTTTTCTGCTGACAATTGTCCTTTACAGGTTTATTGATAAACAAATCATTTGAAATACGGTATATCACTGCGGTGCTAAAGATGGAATGTTATACACGTCTGCATTGAGGAAAGACACTTATGTAGGGCGCTGGATGTGGGATTAGGGTGACATCTTTTATTTACAGTGTTTCTGCTCTCGTCGGAGTTTATTCTCTAACACAATCATTTATTAAATGTCACAATCGCCGCATAATAGAAAACACTGTCTGATTTCAGAATGATTTCCCTTTATGATGATAAATGGATCATAACTGACAGGCTGAGATTCATATTGTGAGTCTGTCTGGGAAAAGTGATTAGCACATTAAACAAACATGACAATTTATAGCTCCCCCAACTCGAGCTCCTCAATGAACTGTACACATTGTCCTATCAGCTGGGACAATGATGATGAGTATATTGTGCGTCTGAGAAGCTCTGTGTCCAGACGGCTATAATATTCCTGCTGCCTCCTGTTTGTACAGACGCCTTGAAAACAAATAGATTTCCACAGAGTGGGACAAACACTGAATGTGACCAGCGGGGTGACGTCTGACCCACTGCAGACATCATATTTCCAAGGACACATTTCCAGGGGAGGGTTGGCAACTTTTGGTTGGGGGACAAAGCAATTTAGTGGCTCAATTTGTATTTTTATCAGTCCACATGTTATCATCAGAGAGATACAGACAGACATGGAAGACAGACACACTGACAGATAAGATATAGACTGACAGACAAGCAAGACAGACATACTAACATGTAAGATACAGACAGACATACTGACAGATAAGATACAGACAGACATACTGACAGATACGATACAGACAGACAAGCAAGACAGATATACTTACAATTAAGATACAGACACTGATAGACAGACATACGGACAGATAAGAAACAGACAGACAAGCAAGACAGATATACTGACAGATAAGATACAGACAGACATACTGACAGATACGATACAGACAGACAAGCAAGACAGATATACTTACAATTAAGATACAGACACTGATAGACAGATATACTGACAGATAAGATACAAGCAGACATGCAAGACAGATGTACGTACAATTAAGACACAGACACTGACATACTGGCAGATAAGGTACAGAGACTGATAGACGGATATACTGACAGATAAGGTCCAGAGACTGATAGACGGATATACTGACAGATAAGGAACAGCGACTGATAGACGGATATACTGACAGATAAGGTACAGAGATTGACAGACAGATATACCGACAGATAAGGTACAGAGATTGATAGACAGATATACCGACAGATAAGGTACAGAGACTGATAGACAGATATACCAACAGATAAGGTACATAGACTGATAGGCAGATATACCGACAGATAAGGTACATAGACTGATAGACAGATATACCGACAGATAAGGTACAGAGATTGATAGACAGATATACCGACAGATAAGGTACAGAGACTGATAGACAGATATACTGACATATAAGGTACAGAGACTGATAGACAGATATACTGACAGATAAGGTACACAGACTGATAGACAGATATACTGACAGATAAGGTACAGAGATTGATAGACAGATATACTGACAGATAAGGTACAGAGATTGACAGACAGATATACCGACAGATAAGGTACAGAGATTGATAGACAGATATACCGACAGATAAGGTACAGAGACTGATAGACAGATATACCAACAGATAAGGTACATAGACTGATAGGCAGATATACCGACAGATAAGGTACATAGACTGATAGACAGATATACCGACAGATAAGGTACAGAGATTGATAGACAGATATACCGACAGATAAGGTACAGAGACTGATAGACAGATATACTGACAGATAAGGTACAGAGACTGATAGACAGATATACTGACAGATAAGGTACACAGACTGATAGACAGATATACTGACAGATAAGGTACAGAGATTGATAGACAGATATACTGACAGATATGGTACAGAGATTGATAGACAGAAATACTGACAGATAAGGTACAGAGACTGATAGACAGATATACTGACAGATATGGTACAGAGATTGATAGACAGATATACTGACAGATAAGGTACAGAGATTGATAGACAGATATACCGACAGATAAGGTACAGAGACTGATAGACAGATATACCGACAGATAAGGTACAGAGACTGATAGACAGATATACTGACAGATAAGATACAGAGATTGATAGACAGATATACTGACAGATAAGGTACAGAGATTGATAGACAGATATACTGACAGATAAGGTACAGAGATTGATAGACAGATATACTGACAGATAAGGTACAGAGATTGATAGACAGATATACTGACAGATATGGTACAGAGAGTGATAGACAGATATACTGACAGATCAGGTACAGAGACTGATAGACAGATATACTGACAGATCAGGTACAGAGATTGATAGACAGATATACTGACAGATAAGGTACAGAGATTGATAGACAGATATACTGACAGATTTGGTACAGAGATTGATAGACAGATATACTGACAGATAAGATACAGAGACTGATAGACAGATATAATGACAGATATGGTACAGAGATTAATAGACAGATATACTGACAGATAAGGTACAGAGATTGATAGACAGATATACCGACAGATAAGGTACAGAGACTGATAGACAGATATACCGACAGATAAGGTACAGAGACTGATAGACAGATATACTGACAGATAAGGTACAGAGATTGATAGACAGATATACCGACAGATAAGGTACAGAGACTGATAGACAGATATACCGACAGATAAGGTACAGAGACTGATAGACAGATATACTGACAGATAAGGTACAGAGACTGATAGACAGATATACTGACAGATAAGGTACAGAGATTGATAGACAGATATACTGACAGATAAGGTACAGAGATTGATAGACAGATATACTGACAGATAAGGTACAGAGACTGATAGACAGATATACTGACAGATAAGGTACAGAGATTGATAGACAGATATACTGACAGATAAGATACAGAGACTGATAGACAGATATACTGACAGATAAGGTACAGAGACTGATAGACAGATATACTGACAGATAAGGTACAGAGATTGATAGACAGATATAATGACAGATATGGTACAGAGATTAATAGACAGATATACTGACAGATAAGGTACACAGACTGATAGACAGATATACTGACAGATAAGGTACAGAGATTGATAGACAGATATACTGACAGATAAGGTACAGAGATTGACAGACAGATATACCGACAGATAAGGTACAGAGATTGATAGACAGATATACCGACAGATAAGGTACAGAGACTGATAGACAGATATACTGACAGATAAGGTACAGAGATTGATAGACAGATATACTGACAGATAAGGTACAGAGATTGACAGACAGATATACCGACAGATAAGGTACAGAGATTGATAGACAGATATACCGACAGATAAGGTACAGAGACTGATAGACAGATATACCAACAGATAAGGTACATAGACTGATAGGCAGATATACCGACAGATAAGGTACATAGACTGATAGACAGATATACCGACAGATAAGGTACAGAGATTGATAGACAGATATACCGACAGATAAGGTACAGAGACTGATAGACAGATATACTGACAGATAAGGTACAGAGACTGATAGACAGATATACTGACAGATAAGGTACACAGACTGATAGACAGATATACTGACAGATAAGGTACAGAGATTGATAGACAGATATACTGACAGATATGGTACAGAGATTGATAGACAGAAATACTGACAGATAAGGTACAGAGACTGATAGACAGATATACTGACAGATATGGTACAGAGATTGATAGACAGATATACTGACAGATAAGGTACAGAGATTGATAGACAGATATACCGACAGATAAGGTACAGAGACTGATAGACAGATATACCGACAGATAAGGTACAGAGACTGATAGACAGATATACTGACAGATAAGATACAGAGATTGATAGACAGATATACTGACAGATAAGGTACAGAGATTGATAGACAGATATACTGACAGATAAGGTACAGAGATTGATAGACAGATATACTGACAGATAAGGTACAGAGATTGATAGACAGATATACTGACAGATATGGTACAGAGAGTGATAGACAGATATACTGACAGATCAGGTACAGAGACTGATAGACAGATATACTGACAGATCAGGTACAGAGATTGATAGACAGATATACTGACAGATAAGGTACAGAGATTGATAGACAGATATACTGACAGATATGGTACAGAGATTGATAGACAGATATACTGACAGATAAGATACAGAGACTGATAGACAGATATAATGACAGATATGGTACAGAGATTAATAGACAGATATACTGACAGATAAGGTACAGAGATTGATAGACAGATATACCGACAGATAAGGTACAGAGACTGATAGACAGATATACTGACAGATAAGGTACAGAGATTGATAGACAGATATACCGACAGATAAGGTACAGAGACTGATAGACAGATATACCGACAGATAAGGTACAGAGACTGATAGACAGATATACTGACAGATAAGGTACAGAGACTGATAGACAGATATACTGACAGATAAGGTACAGAGATTGATAGACAGATATACTGACAGATAAGGTACAGAGATTGATAGACAGATATACTGACAGATAAGGTACAGAGACTGATAGACAGATATACTGACAGATAAGGTACAGAGATTGATAGACAGATATACTGACAGATAAGATACAGAGACTGATAGACAGATATACTGACAGATAAGGTACAGAGACTGATAGACAGATATACTGACAGATAAGGTACAGAGATTGATAGACAGATATACTGACAGATAAGGATAGACAGATATACTGACAGATAAGGTACAGAGATTGATAGACAGATATACTGACAGATAAGGTACAGAGACTGATAGACAGATATACTGACAGATAAGGTACAGAGACTGATAGACTGATATACTGACAGATAAGGTACAGAGACTGATAGACAGATATACTGACAGATAAGGTACAGAGACTGATAGACAGATATACTGACAGATAAGGTACAGAGACTGACAGACAGATATACTGACAGATAAGATACAGAGATTGATAGACAGATATACTGACAGATAAGGTACAGAGATTGATAGACAAACAATACATTTGGATAGAATGTTTGGTGTACTGGGGCAGAAGTTAAAAGTGGGGCAGACTTATCAAATGTGTCAGGTTAGAGCGCAGCCTGGGGGGTAATTGCACCTCTGCCAGCCCTTACCTGTGTGGTTTGCATTCCCCAGTGATCAGAATAGTTTGAGTGGCAGGTAAGTCTGACCAGGCTGTTTATTTCCATGGGGAACGGTGACTGAATACGTGTTATGTGACCATAAACAGTATAACGTTTCCTGCCCATGATTTCTAGTGAGGTCACAACATGTTGATGACATTTCAGCATCACCTGCAGGAGCCACGTTACTCCCAGCTGAACCCCAAATTTAACGACCCCAACTTTCCCATGTTAGCCATGCTGTAGTACTCTATTCCCACCAGCAGGTGTCACTATAGAAAAGAGCTGTGAGAAGCACATCGTGTTCGTCGAGATTACAGATACTTATTTAAAGTTGACACATGTAAAAGGTTTGCTGCAATAATAAAACAAGTCTAACAAGATTCCAGACAAAAAATATCGTTTATGTAAAAAAAAAAAAAAAAAAAGAACCACATGGAGAACCAGGAGGACAAAACCCAGCCCTGCGATGATCATATGAAATGTAAAAATGTTCATTAAAATTCAGACGCAATGTAACAGCTGAGAACTGAGATTCCTTAACATTATTCCCAAGCTGCAAATGGAGCATTGTACAGAGCGCTGGTGAGACCTCACTTGGAGTATTGTACAGAGCGCTGGTGAGACCTCACTTGGAGTATTGTACAGAGCGCTGGTGAGACCTCACTTGGAGTATTGTACAGAGCCCTGGTGAGACCTCACTTGGAGTATTGTACAGAGAGCTGGTGAGACCTCACTTGGAGTATTGTACAGAGCACTGGTGAGACCTCACTTGGAGTATTGTACAGAGCGCTGGTGAGACCTCACTCAGAGTATTGTACAGAGCGCTGGTGAGACCTCACTCAGAGTATTGTACAGAGCGCTGGTGAGACCTCACTTGGAGTATTGTACAGAGCGCTGGTGAGACCTCACTTGGAGTATAGTACGAAGTACTGGAGACCGTATCTCCAGAAGGATATAGATACATTGGATAGATAGAAAAATGTAAATAGTAGAGTTGAGCGGACACCTGGATGTTCAGGTTCGGCAGGTTCGACCGAACTTCGAAAAAATGTCCGGGTCCGTGCTCGAACTTGACCACGAACCCGAACCCCTTTGAAGTCAATGGGGACACGAACTTTTGGCCACTAAAATGCCTCTAAAAAAGTCCTGGAAAGGGCTAGAGGGCTGCAAAAGGAATTAAAATGTGGGTAAGAGTAGGACAAGTGCCCTGCAAACAAATGTGGATAGGGAAATAACTTCAAATAACATAAAATACATACAAATTACAAATACAGCTGAGCCATAAAATAGCACTAGATGGAATCTATGATTTTAGCTTTGGAAGAACATAAATCTAAATCTAAAGCATGGCTGCCAGGAGGATCAACAGAATTATCCATTTGAGAGAGGGTTGGAGTGCAGGGTATTCTCTTTCAGTTTATACTAAGTGACCCATAGGTTGAGGAGGCGGTGACCGTGGCGGTGTAGGTGGAAGCGGCGCTGGAGGAGGAGGAGGAGGTAGCCAGAATTTTTCAAAGTGCGCTGTAAGCACAGTATTTGACGGTTCTATTTGACTCTCAGATGTAATACATGTAATGCTATTGCTATTCTATAAACCGAAATAGAGTCTCCATTCATAAGAATAGGTCAATTGATGGGGACTCTATTTCGGTTTATAGAATAGCAATAGCATTACATGGATTCCATAAACCGAAAGTCTATAAACCGAAAGTCTATAAATCTAATGACTTTCGGTTTATAGCCGAACCTCGAACTGCAACCCGAACATACAGTGAAATGTCCGTGTTCGGGTCCGGGGTACGGACACCGTAATGTTCAGTACGAACCCGAACAGTGCGGTTCGGATTCGCTCAACACTAGTAAATACATAAAGGGAATCAACACAGTAACGGAGTAGAGTATATTTATATGAAGAAAAACTACCACAACTAGAGCACATAGTCTGAAATTAGAGGGGCAACGATTTAATGTTATATCAGGAAGTATTACTTTACTGAGAGGGTAGTGGATGTATGGAATAGCCTGCCAGCAGAAGTGGTAGAGGTTAATACAGTGAGGGAGTTAAAGCATGCATGGGATAGGTATAAGGCTATCCTAGATATAAGATAAAGCCAGGGACTAATGAAAGTATTACATTACTGAGAGGGTAGTGGATGCATGGAATAGTCTTCCAGTAGAAGTGGTAGAGGTTAATACAGTGATGGAGTTTAAGCATGCATGCGATAGGTTTAATACTATCCTAGATATAAGATAAGATCAGGGACTAATGAAAGTATTACATTACTGAGAGGGTAGTGGATGTATGGAATAGTCTTCCAGTAGAAGTGGTAGAGGTTAATACAGTGAAGGAGTTTAAGCATGCATAGGATAGGTATAAGGCTATCCTAGATATAAGATAAGGCCAGGGACGAATGAAAGTATTACATTACTGAGAGGATAGTGGATGCATGGAATAGTCTTCCAGCAGAAGTGGTAGAGGTTAATACAGTGAAGGAGTTTAAGCATGCATGGGATAGGTATAAGGCTATCCTAGATATAAGATAAGGCCAGGGACTAATGAAAGTATTACTATACTGAGAGGGTAGAGGATGCATGGAATAGTCTTCCAGTAGAAGTGGTAGAGGTTAATACAGTGAAGGAGTTTAAGCATGCATGGGATAGGTATAAGGTGAGCCTAGATATAAGATAAGGTCAGGAACTAATGAAAGTATTACATTACTGAGAGGGTAGTGGATGTATGGAATAGTCTTCCAGTAGAAGTGGTAGAGGTTAATACAGTGAAGGAGTTTAAGCATGCGTGGGATAGGTATAAGGACATCCTAGATATAAGATAAGGCCAGGGACTAATGAAAGTATTACATTACTGAGAGGGTAGTGGATGTATGGAATAGTCTTCCAGCAGAAGTGGTAGAGGTTAATACAGTGAAGCAGTTTAAGCATGCATAGGATAGGTATAAGGCTATCCTAGATATAAGATAAGGCCAGGGACTAATGAAAGTATTACATTACTGAGAGGGTAGTGGATGTATGGAATAGTCTTCCAGTAGAAGTGGTAGAGGTTAATACAGTGACGGAGTTTAAGCATGCATGGGATAGGTATAAGGCTATCCTAGATAAAAGATAAGGTCAGGGACTAATGAAAGTATTACATTACTGAGAGGGTAGTGGATGCATGGAATAGTCTTCCAGTAGTAGTGGTAGAGGTTAATACAGTGAAGGAGTTTAAGCATGCATGGGATAGGTATAAGGCTATCCTAGATTTAAGATAAGGCCAGGGACTAATGAAAGTATTACATTACTGAGAGGATAGTGGATGTATGGAATAGTCTTCCAGTAGAAGTGGTAGAGGTTCATAGAGTGACGGAGTTTAAGCATGCATGGGATAGGTATAAGGCTATCCTAGATATAAGATAAGGCCAGGGACTAATGACAGTATTACATTACTGAGAGGGTAGTGGATGTATGGAATAGTCTTCCAGAAGAAGTGGTAGAGGTTAATACAGTGAAGGAGTTTAAGCATGCGTGGGATAGGTATAAGGACATCCTAGATATAAGATAAGGCCAGGGACTAATGAAAGTATTACATTACTGAGAGGATAGTGGATGTATGGTATAGTCTTCCAGTAGAAGTGGTAGAGGTTAATACAGTGACGGAGTTTAAGCATGCATGGGATAGGTATAAGGCTATCCTAGATATAAGATAAGGTCAGGGACTAATGACAGTATTACTTTACTGAGATGGTAGTGGATGTATGGAATAGTCTTCCAGTAGTAGTGGTAGAGGTTAATACAGTGAAGGAGTTTAAGCATGCATGGGATAGGTATAAGGCTATCCTAGATATAAGATAAGGCCAGGGACTAATGAAAGTATTACATTACTGAGAGGGTAGTGGATGTATGGAATAGTCTTCCAGTAGAAGTGGTAGAGGTTAATACAGTGAAGGAGTTTAAGCATGCATGGGATAGGTATAAGGCTATCCTAGATATTAGATAAGGCCAGGGACTAATGAAAGTATTACATTACTGAGAGGATAGTGGATGCATGGAATAGTCTTCCAGCAGAAGTGGTAGAGGTTAATACAGTGAAGGAGTTTAAGCATGAATGGGATAGATATAAGGCTATCCTAGATAGAAGATAAGGCCAGGGACTTATGAAAGTATTACATTACTGAGAGGGTAGTGGATGTATGGAATAGTCTTCCAGTAGAAGTGGTAGAGGTTAATACAGTGAAGGAGTTTAAGCATGCATGGGATAGGTAGAAGGTGAGCCTAGATATAAGATAAGGTCAGGAACTAATGAAAGTATTACATTACTGAGAGGGTAGTGGATGTATGGAATAGTCTTCCAGTAGAAGTGGTAGAGGTTAATACAGTGAAGGAGTTTAAGCATGCGTGAGATAGGTATAAGGACATCCTAGAAATAAGATAAGGCCAGGGACTAATGAAAGTATTACATTACTGAGAGGATAGTGGATGCATGGAATAGTCTTCCAGTAGAAGTGGTAGAGGTTAATACAGTGACGGAGTTTAAGCATGCATGGGATAGGTATAAGGGTATCCTAGATTTAAGATAAGGCCAGGGACTAATGAAAGTATTACATTACTGAGAGGATAGTGGATGTATGGAATAGTCTTCCAGTAGAAGTGGTAGAGGTTCATACAGTGACGGAGTTTAAGCATGCATGTGATAGGTAGAAGGCTATCCTAGATATAAGATAAGGTCGGGGACTAATGAAAGTATTACTTTACTGAGAGGGTAGTGGATGTATGGAATAGTCTTCCAGAAGAAGTGGTAGAGGTTAATACAGTGAAGGAGTTTAAGCATGCATGGGATAGGTATAAGGCTATCCTAGATATAAGATAAGGTCAGGGACTAATGAAAGTATTACATTACTGAGAGGGTAGTGGATGCATGGAATAGTCTTCCAGTAGAAGTGGTAGAGGTTAATACAGTGAAGGAGTTTAAGCATGCATGGGATAGGTATAAGGCTATCCTAGATATAAGATAAGGTCAGGGACTAATGAAAGTATTACTTTACTGAGAGGGTAGTGGATACATGGAATAGTCTTCCAGTAGAAGTGGTAGAGGTTAATACAGTGAAGGAGTTTAAGCATGCGTGGGATAGGTATAAGGCTATCCTAGATATAAGATAAGGTCAGGGACTAATGAAAGTATTACATTACTGAGGGGGTAGTGGATGCATGGAATAGTCTTCCAGTAGAAGTGGTAGAGGTTAATACAGTGAAGGAGTTTAAGCATGCGTGGGATAGGTATAAGGCTATCCTAGATATAAGATAAGGCCAGGGACTAATATTCAGTTTTTTGTTTAGGTAGAAATTGCTCAGATTAGATGGACCGAATGCGAATGGTTCTTTTCAGGCTAAATATGTTTCCAATCTACAGCCAGGTCTAGCGCTGGGGATGATACGATCTTGTTCTGTATTTACTATTTATTTGGTATTTTTATAGTCCAAATGTTTTAATCACTGTGTTATAATAAGTCTCTCCCCCCGACTCATATACATGATCCCCCATCAAGATCAACACGTAATTAATATTGAAATTGCATATTAATATTCAGCTTCATTCTTTTTAGTAAATAATTTAGATGAATTTTAATCAAAGCAACATGAAAATAACTAGCATCACATCATGAACTGGAAGTTACCAAAGCTGGGGGACATTATCTGCACCCATGTGATTATTAGAAGCCCTCGCTGGTAACACTGGTTGAACAGAATAATTACTTCTGCTCCGAAAATAAAGGACTAAAAAAAGTAAATGAAAACAGCATTTATTTATATAAATGCCAATGATGTGATTAAAGCGAGAGCAAGCTTAGTCTCACAGTGAGATCTGAAATTAAATGTTATTCCTTCGCTGCATAGTAAGCCGGGAACAAATCAGAGCTGTACCTGCCTTCTCTACCCCTGGCTCTGAGTACTGAGAGTGGTATTCCACTTCAATGTTATGTCTGATGCAACAGCCTATAGGCTTTGAAATTATAACTCCCATGATGCTCAGCCAGCTGTTTGCTCAATTTGTTCTGCTCATGAGTTTCCAGTAGCAGAGACTTTATTTCATCTATTCTTTTTTATTATTGCTGCAGTTCTGTGTGTGGCCACAGAGGGGGCGCCATAACATTATGTTCTATTGATAGCTGAATACTTTCTGAGCTTCTTCTATGCAGCCCCCTTTAATGAGAGATGGAAACTGGCTAGTCTGCCCCATAAAATATCAGGAGGGCTTAATTTACGGTCACACTGGATGACATATAACACTATTCTCTAAAATTGGAGAATAACTGGAAAAGCTTGAGATTAAGTCAAATTCGTCACCTGAGAAAACCCCCCAGGTTCAAATCTTTCCCATTGAAAGTGATGGGAGGTGAAATGATCAAAGCTGTTTTTGAGTCAAACTCAGGTGCCTCGAGCTATTCTCACATTGTAGTGAATAGCCCCAGTGGAGTCTGTCCCAAAGTGTCATGAAATCTGTCTATTTAACACCATAAAATTCCTGGTAGTTTATTTTTCTACCTGTAAATAATGGGAATTTTTTTTTAACTACACAGATTTTATTATTTTTATTTGTTGTTGGGTTTTTTTTACGGATAAAGAAAACATTTAACAAAAGAGGAAACTGAGGTGTGTAGTTTGTAAACGTTGGAATAACATGGGAGGTAAATAGAGGACACAGAGCCTCGAATCCCAACGCTGCCTGTATAATTAACACGTTACAAGGTTTCACACAGAATAATACACACTTTCTCCAAGAGAAAAACCTTAATTGTCCATTTTGTGGACAGTACATTTCATATGAAGGGATTAGCGGGATGCAGATATATTCTCTTTAAAGTCACTTTGTACAGATAAACCTTGTCAACGCAACTTGGATGGAGAGGCTGATATTTATCAAGTACTTCAAACACTCCATTAAATTCTAAATCATTTGTTACTGGTGAAAAACAATCAGTAATAACAAATAACACTGAAATTCTTGTGTTTTAAAAAATGTTAGATCTTTTTGGTTAAAGGACAACTGTCTGCAAAAAAACTACCTTTGCTTAATTAAAAGATTGAATGAAATGCTTTAAATGAAAGAATACAAATAAAATAGCTTATTATGCACTCTGTATAGCTCTATCAGGGGGCGGACATGTTGTTTAGAATCTTTGCTCTGTATAGCTCTATCAGGGGGCGGACATGTTGTTTAGAATCTTTGCTCTGTATAGCTCTATCAGGGGGCGGACATGTTGTTTAGAATCTTTGCTCTGTATAGCTGTATCAGCGGTGGACATGTTGCTTAGAATCTTTGCTCTGTATATCTCTATCAGGGGGAGGACATGTTGTTTAGAATCTTTGCTCTGTATAGCTCTATCAGAGGGTGGACATGTTGTTTAGAATCTTTGCTCTGTATAGCTCTATCAGAGGGTGGACATGTTTAGAATCTTTGCTCTGTATAGCTCTATCAGAGGGTGGACATGTTTAGAATGTTTGCTCTGTATAGCTCTATCAGGGGCGGACTTGTTGGTTAGAATCTTTGCTCTGTATAGCTCTATCAGGGGGCGGACATGTTGTTTAGAATCTTTGCTCTGTATAGCTCTATCAGAGGGTGGACATGTTGATTAGAATCTTTGCTCTGTATAGCTCTATCAGGGGGCAGACATGTTGTTTAGAATCTTTGCTCTGTATAGCTCTATCTGTGAATGGACATGTTGTTTAGAATGTTTTGCTCTGTAAACCTCTATCAGGGGGCAGACATGTTGTTTAGAATCTTTGCTCTGTATAGCTCTATCAGGGAGCGGAGATGTTGTTTAGAATGTTTTGCTCTGTATAGCTCTATCAGGGGGCGGACATGTTGTTTATAATGTTTTGCTCTGTGTAGCTCTATCAGTGGGCGAACATGTTGTTTAGAATCTTTGCTCTGTATAGCTCTATCGGTGAATGGACATGTTGTTTAGAATGTTTTACTGTGTAAAGCTCTATCAGGGGGCAGACATGTTGTTTAGAATCTTTGCTCTGTATAGCTCTATCAGGGGGCGGACATTTTGTTTAGAATCTTTTCTCTGTATAGCTCTATCAGGGGGCAGACATGTTGTTTAGAATCTTTGCTCTTTATAGCTCTATCAGGGGGCGGACATGTTGTTTAGAATCTTTGCTCTGTAGTGCTCTATCGGTGAATGGACATGTTGTTTAGAATGTTTTGCTCTGTATTGCTCTATCGGTGAATGGGCATGTTGTTTAGAATGTTTTGCTCTGTATAGCTCTATCGTGGGCGGACATGTTGTTAAGAATGTTTTGCTCTCTATAGCTCTATCAGGGGGCGGACATGTTGTTTAGAATCTTTGCTCTGTATTGCTCTATTGGTGAATGGACATGTTGTTTAGAATCTTTGCTCTGTATAGCTCTATCAGGGGGCGGACATGTTGTTTAGAATGTTTTGCTCTGTATAGCTCTATCAGGGGGCGGACATGTTGTTTAGAATGTTTTGCTCTGTATAGCTCTATCAGGGGAGGACATGTTGTTTAGAATCTTTGCTCTGTATAGCTCTATCAGAGGTGATCATGTTGTTTAGAATCTTTGCTCTGTATAGCTCTATCAGGTGGCCGGCATGTTGTTTAGAATCTTTGCTCTGTATAGCTCTATCAGGGGCAGACATGTTGGTTAGAATCTTTGCTCTGTATAGCTCTATCAGGGGACGGACATGTTGTTTAGAATGTTTGGTCTGTATAGCTCTATCAGGGGGCGGACATGTTTAGAATCTTTGCTCTGTATAGCTCTATCAGGGGGCGGACATGTTTAGAATCTTTGCTCTGTATAGCTCTATCAGGGGGCCGGCATTTTGTTTAGAATCTTTGCTCTGTATAGCTCTATCAGGGGGCGGACATGTTGTTTAGAATGTTTTGCTCTGTATAGCTCTATCAGGGGGCGGACATGTTGTTTAGAATGTTTTGCTCTGTATAGCTCTATCAGGGGGCGGACATGTTGTTTAGAATGTTTGCTCTGTATAGCTCTATCAGGGCGCGTGATGTTGTTTAGAATCTTTGCTCTGTATAGCTCTATCAGGGGGAGGACATGTTGTTTAGAATGTTTTGCTCTGTATAGCTCTATCAGGGGGCAGACATGTTGTTTAGAATCTTTGCTCTGTATAGCTCTATCAGGGGGCGGACATGTTGTTTAGAATGTTTTGCTCTGTATAGCTCTATCAGGGGGAGGACACTGTTATTCTTAATTAATTGTGAAGATTGCGTGAAGGCGTAATAACGGCGAGGTGTAAGAGGAACGAGTGAACATGGAAAGGAGCCAGGACACGCGATGTTCAGATCTCTCACATTCTATTAGAAATAAGTTGCTAAATCCCATGAATGTTACATTACAAGCGGCTTCTCTATGATGCAAAGTAAAAGCAGAATGTGACCCAGAGCGAGAATGTACAATGGCTCTCGTCTGTCACCTCATTCTGTTTGATGCTTTCAGGAAAGGAGCTCTGGGATTTAAGGTTTCTGGCCCAGTCCCCCTGGTTATAACATAGAAAATCCCTCCAGTGCTTTCATCAGCTTCGCCGGACTTTCGCCCAGACCATCGCCTCAGACTCATGAAATTCTAGCAACTTGACTCAAATATTTTATCACGTAATGAAACCAAAGAACGCTCTTTGTATAGTGAGCTTAACCCTTCAGATCCTGGATGAGGAAATCAGTTCCCCCTCCTGGCTGTTTCTGTTGCTCGTTATACTTATAACATTATATTTACTGCTCGGATGATTTATTTAATTCTAAATGCCAGTTATTTAAAAGCCGTAAAGTTATATCTTGTTGTACATTTTCCTCCCAGGAAGATGATCTCTTTTCATCAGATTAGTTTCACATCATTCATAGAATTGATATTGTGACATAATAATTCATACGCTGTATCTTCTATCAAACAGTCCTTTCCCGGCAATGTTTGGATCATAAACCACATCAATCAGACATTATTATAACGACCAGGTTCTAATAATCCAGCTCTCATTGGTTAGATTAAATACAATAAGATACAGTGACAATACAGAAAGACATTATGTAATAACATGTTTTATTAAAACCCTCGCTCCTTTCCAAACGCTCCTCATAACTATTCCTGAAAAAATTATACTAGAACCTCTGGGCTCAGCTGGTTATTAAAGGGAAAATGTAATTTTAACAAAAGAGTAGTACATACATGGAATAGCTTTCCAGTAGAAGTAGTAACCACTGGGAAATCATTGGTAAGATTCTCATCTTTCCCTAAATAAAATATAGAGACATGACATATTATATCATATTATAACATATACAGACATGACATATCATAACATATTTTAACATATACATAGACATGATATATTACAGTATATCATATCATAACAAATATATAGACATGACATAATTTAACATATATATATAGACATGACATATTATAACAAATATATATATATAAAGACATGACATATTATAACATATATATAGACATGACATATTATATCATATTATAACATATACAGACATGACATATCATAACATATTATAACATATACATAGACATGATATATTACCGTATATCATATAATAACAAATATATAGACATGACATATTATAACATATATATAGAGACATGACATATTATATCATATTACAACATATACAGACATGACATATTATATCATATTATAACATATATATAGACATGACATATCATAACATATATATATATAGACATGACATATTATTACATAAATAGACATGACATATTATAACATATATATAGAGACATGACATATTATATCATATTACAACATATACAGACATGACATATCATAACATATTATAACATATACATAGACATGATATATTACCGTATATCATATCATAACAAATATATAGACATGACATATTATAACATATATATAGACATGACATATTATAACAAATATATATATATATAAAGACATGACATATTATAACATATATATAGACATGACATATTATATCATATTATAACATATACAGACATGACATATCATAACATATTATAACATATACATAGACATGATATATTACCGTATATCATATCATAACAAATATATAGACATGACATATTATAACATATATATAGACATGACATATTATAACAAATATATATATATATAAAGACATGACATATTATAACATATATATAGACATGACATATTATATCATATTATAACATATATAGACATGACATATTATAACATATTATAATATATATATATATATATTTTTTTTTTAGACATGATATATTATATCATATTATAACATATTATAACATATACATAGACATTACATATTATAACATATATATATATAGACATGACATATTATAACATAAATAGACATGACATATTTTATCATATTATAACATATATAGACATGACATATTATATATCATATTATAACATATTTAGACATGACATATTATATATCATATTATAACATAAATAGACATGACATATTACATCATATTATAACATATTATAACATATACATAGATATGACACATTATATCATATTATAACATATATAGACAGAACATAGTATTGCATAAATAGACATGACATATTCAAATCATATTATAACATATTTAGACATAAACATATTTTATCATGTTATAACATATATAGACATGACATATTACATCATATTACAACATATATATATATATATATATATAGACATGACATATTATAACATATATATATAGACATGGCATATTATAACATATATATATAGACATGACATATTATAACATATATATATAGACATGACATATTATAACATATATATATATAGACATGACATATTATAACATATTATAACATATATATATATAGACATGACATATTATAACATATATATATAGACATGACATATTATATCATATTATAACATATATATAGACATGACATATTATAACATATATATATAGACATGACATATTATAACATATATATATAGACATGACATATTATATCATATTATAACATATATATATAGACATGACATATTATAACATATATATATAGACATGACATATTATAACATATATATATAGACATGACATATTATATCATATTATAACATATATATATAGACATGACATATTATAACATATATATATAGACATGACATATTATAACATATATATATAGACATGACATATTATAACATATATATATAGACATGACATATTATATCATATTATAACATATATATATATAGACATGACATATTATAACATATATATATAGACATGACATATTATAACATATATATATAGACATGACATATTATAACATATATATATAGACATGACATATTATAACATATATATATAGACATGACATATTATAACATATATATATAGACATGACATATTATAACATATATAGACAGATTATAATGTAACATATGACACATGTTTCTTGTTTGTCTTTTGGTGATTTGCAGAGTCTCTTTCAGTCCCCTGTGTAAGCCGCGCACTGTACCTGTGATATGTTTCTGTGCTATTTCCTGTCACTGTGTTGATGAACATGTATGACACATGCAGGATAATGGCCCTCAAGCTCAATCTCTCTGTCCCCTAGGCTGGCTTAAGGTGTGTTTTTCCCTGTCTCTCTATCTGTCAGACCCCAGTAATGCTTTACCTGCAGGGCCTGGGTGGTCAGTGTTCACTAATTAAACTTTTGTGTGAATAAAGGGCAAACTGACAGCGTTACCCACCGACAAGGTGTCTGTATAATAAAGTGATTAGTAAAGCACACAGTAATGACTCTGTAATAATAGCCCAGTCTGCCCTCTTCTGGGATTCAATTAAGGCACAGACTGTCACACGCGTGTCTCATAGATCAATGGATAGACTCCGACCTTTGTCAAAGTGCTTTGCAAGGTTACAGGGAAACGCAAGACCAGCCTGCTCGCTAAGGACCCTCAACAGCGGGAGACAGACACCGGGCTCCCACCCAGAAGATACATCTCCATTCAGTGTGAAAATCTCGTCCCAGGAATAGTCACTGTATTTGCAGCCAGGCCCGGCTTGCAGCAAATATGCCGGGACAGTCCTGTGTCAAATTCAAGTTTGTCCTGACACAATGCAGGCAGCATTGTGTCTGTCTCGGCATTAATACTGTCTATGTACAGTATGCTCAGCACTGCGCGCAGGCAGGATTGTGTCTGTCCCGGCATTAATACCGTCTATGTACAGTATGCTCGGCACTGCGCGCAGGCAGCATTGTGTCTGTCCCAGCATTAATACTGTCTATGTACAGCATGCACAGGAGGACATGCCCATCACCCACATTGCAGACCCAGGACATGCCCCAACACCCACATTACAGATCAAGGACATGCCTCAACACCCACATTGGAGTCCCAGGACTTATCCCATCACCCACATTGCAAACCCAGGACATGCCTCATTACCCACAGTGCAGTCCCAGGACTTAGCCCATCACACACATTGTAGACCCAGGACTTACCCCAGCACTACAGGACATGACCCACCACCCACATTACAGATCCAGGGCATGCCTCATCACCCACAGTGTAGTCCCAGGACTTACCCCATCACCCACATTGCATACCCAGGACATGTCTCATCACCCACATTGCAGTCCCAGGACTTATCCCAGTATATGCCCCATCACCCACATTGCACACCCAAGTCTTAACCCAGCACCATAGGACATGCCCCATAACCCACTTTGCAGACACAGTTCCCTGGTGTCTAGAGGCAGGTAACATGGTGCCTGTGTGCTGCCCAGACACAGAGACACCGGCCCATACTGCCTCATGTGCTCCCAGCAGTGCTGTATTTACCGCGAGGCATCCTAAAAAAAACGCGGCCCTTTAAAAAAAAAGACCGCGCTTGCAGGCAGAGACGGAGGTGAGAGGGGATCGGAAGATCCCCCCTCACCATCGCTCTGCCTGCCAGGCTGCACGGGGAGCCGAACAGGCAGCACAGAGAAACCTCCGTGCAGTGTGACAGAGAAACCTCCGTGCTGCCTGTTCGGCTCCCCGTGCAGTGTGCCGACACGGAAGTGCCGACAGTCACGTGACCGGCGCGCTGACGTCATACACGCGCCCGGTCACGTGACCTGTCGGCACAATCGCCGGGAAGCCGAACAGGCAGCATGGAGGGACCGTGCTGCCTGCCACTAGCCACCAAGGAAAGGTAAGTGCTGATGGGAGACTGTGTGTGTGTGAGTGACTGAGTGTGATGGGAGTCAGAGTGTGTGTGATGGGAGACAGTGTGTGTGATGGGAGTCAGAGTGTGTGTGATGGGAGACAGTGTGTGTGATGGGAGTCAGAGTGTGTGTGATGGGAGACAGTGTGTGTGACTGAGTGTGATGGGAGTCAGAGTGTGTGTGATGGGAGACAGTGTGTGTGACTGAGTGTGATGGGAGTCAGAGTGTGTGACTGAATGGGAGACAGTGTGTGTGACTGAGTGTGATGGGAGTCAGTGTGTGTGACTGAGTGTGATGGGAGTCAGAGTGTGTGTGATGGGAGTCAGTGTGTGTGACTGAGTGTGATGGGAGTCAGAGTGTGTGTGATGGGAGACAGTGTGTGTGACTGAATGTGATGGGAGTCAGAGTGTGTGACTGAGTGTGATGGGAGTCAGAGTGTGTGATGGGAGACAGTGTGTGTGACTGAGTGTGATGGTAGTCAGAGTGTGTGACTGAGTGTGATGGGAGTCAGAGTGAGTGTGATGGGAGTCAGAGTGTGTGTGATGGGAGTAGGAGTGTGTGACTGAGTGTGATGGGAGTAGGAGTGTGTGACTGAGTGTGATGGGAGTGTGCCACCAAGCTGGTTTTTAAAAGGGACCGCGTTTTCAGTCAGCCCTAGGCACTTGTCTTGCAGCCTGCCGGTAAAATACCAGATGGGGGGCCGCCCTACTCATGGTTTGGGAAAAATGAGAATACCTGGTTTAAGAACTTAAACGGACTCTGTCACCTAAACACAGACTGTGTGCAATAGACCAGAGTGGATGTAATTAATTCCTTGGCTGGATCCCCACCGAGATACACTGAATACAGCAGAGAATGACATTCCGTGGCCACGTGTTATCTGCATCTTTAATGTATGATTAACTTGCAACGAGGATACTATTGTCAGACACTAATAAACTATCAAAGTCCTAGGAGTGTTTGTGCTCTGTACTGTGAGGTATTGGCTCAGAACAAAAAAGTGATTTATTTGGTAATCTTCAGGTTAAATTACAATAAAGTAACTTTCTTTTTAAATAAATCAGGACCAATCAATTAGGCAAATTGTATTCTAAAATACAATAGAAAGCAGAAAGGACCTGTCACCAAATCCCATGAGTGAGAATAACACGTGATCCGTTATTTACACAGGTAATTACATAATGTAAAACCATCCGACTGCAAAGGAACAAATTAATAATATAACACACCCTCCGGCAATGTCTCCCCCTCCCCCCGCCCCCCTTTATTAACCCTTTGTGATATTAAATCTTTATTACAGCGATTACAATTGTTACAGAGCAATCGGGGGTCATTGGTAACATCGGGGGGGGGGGGGCAATAAGATTAAGAGGCAGGATTATGGAGGGTATAATGTAATTATGGAGGTCAAAGAGCAGGTCAAGGCGAAGGTTTGGTTATACTGGTTACTCGTCCCTTGAGACACTTCCCATTTATGCACAAATAGATTTGGCTGCTGTTAAAACGTAGTAATTAAGAATTTATCAGGTACATTTGACCTTCCAGGGTAAGAATTGCTTTATTAAATAAGAATAGGGCTGCCCTGGCTTTCTAGTTACACTTGGTTTCATACGATTATCTCTCCTGCTCTTGTGGTCGGATATATAGGTAGATAGGAATATAAGCAGAAGATGCTAAATCTTTTCCCCAAATCTCCATGAGAATGTGCTGGGCCTTGCTATACACTGCCTCATTTTGCATATAAATTGGAGCTGGGATTGTGGCTGCGAATTTACTGCTGTCAAATTTAATTTGTCTTTAATTCTTCAGGCCCAGTCGGTGAATGGCTTTCGGAGCTCTTAATTCTTACAGGTAGCTGGGAAATCAATAATGTGTCTTTATGAGAAATTACCTGTAATGTTATTGAGTATGCATTGGGCTTTATAGGGTAATAAGGTAATGAAATGCCAATTCATTCATTAGGAGAAAGGTGCCTCCTTAAATGAAACAGGCGACAGGTCTGGAAAGAACTAACAGGCTGGGTGTCAAAGATGGAGTTTTACTGATCTGATTTTGAGGTTTAACCCTAATGAGTGGGACAAAACTATCACAAGTGGTAACTGTGCTACAGGATCAGTTTTCAAAGGTTGATAGATGGAGAGCTGGCAACAAGCGATTCCTCAACACTAAAAACCCTGTGTCCATGTTCTTTGGCACAAAAGCTAAATTAAATGAAACAATCCTCAAATTGACATCAAGACCAAATCGTGTTTTAACCTGACCCAGGTAAATTCCTAAAAGTATCTGTATGTGGCTGGATCCTAACTTGTCTTTTGGTCTCCATATTGCCAAGCTCTCATCAAAGCTGTATCCTAAGATTGAATCTCTATACAAGAACAAATCTAACCTAGATTCCACAGTGAGGAAACGTATTGGGCAGCAAATGTTAATGCCGATCTTAGGCCATGGGGATGCAGTATGCGATATTGCACCACAGACTCATCTTGGTAAACTTGACAAACTTGACACACAAAACATTGTGCTGATTTTTCATCCAGTGAGATTATAACATTCATCACTGCAGAATGTTAAAAGAGCTAAACTGTCTGATGCTTGCCACCAGGCGCACTCTCCACCTAGCGTGCTTAGCTCTTAACGCTGGAAAGTTCCCCATCTTTCTGAGCTCTATGTTACTCCCTGCATGTCCGGCAATCACCAATCCAGCATTAGTCCCTTCATAAAAGGTGGCAGGTAGAGGCGAGTTCTCTTTCAGAGCTTCTCGTGTGTGGAATTAGCCCCCCGGATTACGTCATCCTCTAAAGAGCCCTCCAAGCCTCCAAATAATCATTTATTGTGTGGTAACACGCATCAGGTCTGTTTCTGTTTCTCCTCACTTGCGGTTTACCTATTATAAAATAAATAACTTATTATTTGGAGACTTGAGGTGAAGCAAATTTTTTAGTTTTTTGGATAATTGGATTTTCCCCAACGATCGATGGAGTGTAGCGTGAATCCTGTTCCACAAAGTCCGTTAATTAAGGTGTATTCCGTATAACTTGGAGCAGAGCCCACGACCTTCTTATTTTCTCCCAATCATCCTGTAGTCTAAAATCCCTGAAAATGAGTGTCTCCCAAATCCTAAAAACAGATTACAAGACTCCTATATATCATACATGTTTATTATATATAACATACTGCTGTTTTTTTCTCTTTTTGGTATGAATTATTTACTCCGTATGTTCTCTCCCCACTCCTGTATAACCAACCCTAATGTATATATCTTTATCATCTGCTGCTCAATGTAATATTCCTGGTAAAACACCTTCTAAATTAATAAAATAGTCACAGAACCTTTTAATGTAACCAAGGAAATCAGGAATGGTTTGTATTTACTGGCATCATTGAGGGACCAGGATGGATGACAATGAACCAGCTCCATGCTTTAATTTAGGTGGGGCACTTTATTAAAGAGACAGTCTGGTCCCCAAACTCACCTTGGTGCTAGATGAACATCACTGGTTGTATAATGCACAGGATTTTATCCCAGTGTGATTTGATGCAGGCATTCTACATACATCACATTTTTAATATTTGACTCAAGCCCTCCCCAGTGATTACTTTGCATGTTTACTGCAGGTGCGGCAGCACTAATTATATAGACACCGAGGATATAAAGTCTTGTTTCATTTAGTCACTTTCTGTGCTGCTGGAATAGAATACATTGTGTGGATGGGAATAGACTTACTCTTGTTAGATCTCTTAACAGTGCAACACATTGTTTGATTATTATTAATTTATATTTGGAAGATGCATTTTGGACACTAGGCAGCCCCCTAAAGGTGCGTTAATGTGCATAATAATATGTATTAATGAGAATCACAGTTACTATCAGTGTGTATGTATTAAATGATTACCATCAAAAAGGCCTCAGCGCACCAACAGCGCCATTTTACACATCGCCCCAATATACATCGGCTTACAGAGAGTCTGCCTTTATCAGGTAGAAGAGATTTACACGTGATGCAGAAAGAATTGATGGAGATTTCTCTCGTCTTCATGTTCTGAATGTGTAACTCCCACAATACAGGCAGGAGAATGAATATGAATAACATGTCTATCAATCCATGATCCCAAAGTTATTTACAAATCGTCCAGAGCTCGGATTTCAGGACAGAGCTTGTGATGCAGCAGGAGGTAACAGATCTCGTGAGAAATAATATGTTTATTATCATCTCTTCCAGGAAACCAGTCCAAACCCTCCTTCTTCTTCCAAACCCTCTGTTTCCCAATAAAGAAGTGTTTTTTTAGATAATGACCCTGCACGGTTTATGTTTACAGTTAAATATAGTCTTGAATGGAAAAATCCAGTAACAAACAAATGTTTAGAACTGTACAAAGATCGATCCTCAAAGTGTTTAAATTCTGTTTAAGATTAGTGTGTCTATTCGTTAGAATCCGACTTTGGAGATCGACTTTCATTTTGCCCACGGAGTTTGCGCACTGAAATTCAAAAGATTAGATCCAAGGAAAGAAAAACGCTGCGTCACGCGATCTGAAGCCGATCCACGGGCAATTGTAATAAATCAGAGAATTGCGTCATCCAGGGGAGAATATCCCAAAACTCCACGTGTCCTATAGTGCTGGATGCAGTGCAACATGTCTTACCACTAAGCGCTGTAAATAACACACAGTGCAATGTTACCCCAGCTGGTCTGTCTGCTTTTCATTCACCCTGGATTTTCCTATGATCTGAGACTTGCTGTCACTTTGCAAATATTTACACTCAGAACAGATCCTTTGAAAACCCAATAGACCCACAGGCTTCACGCACTTTGTAAATTCTTTTTTAAAGCTCTTTGGATTTTTAAAACTGATCATTTGGTAAATTTGAACTTTTTCAAGGTCTTCTTCTGCTCACCTGGTCCATGTAATGCAGTTATATTGATTGGTGGGGAATCGCCAGGCAGCAGATTATCTCCTGAAGTTTCTTTAATGTTCCTTGTTCTTCAGAGATCCGTGATTTACTCTGAGACAGAGTTCTCACACCCATCAAACAGTGACCACAAAACATTTAAATTGTTCGTCCCAATCTTCACACAGGTCAAGGAGTTGAAGGATGGCATTTCATCTCTCAAATTAACCTTTCTTTTATATGCAGATGATGAGGTAAAGAACCAGTCTACATAACCAAGAGTCTGACATGTGTTTTTACATGTTTTATTTTATAAAACTTTGTTTAATTGTATGTTTATTACAATCCTTTCTCGCTATTAAAGGGACAGTCTAGTCCCAAAAGTCACTTTGGTGCAAGATGAAGAATACAGCTTGTATAATGCACAGCCTTTTTCCAGTGTGATTTGACACACATTTTTCAAATTTGACTCAAGCCCCCCCCAGTGATTACTCTGCATGTTTACTGCAGGTGTGGCAGTAATGATTATTAAGACACTGAGGATGTAAAGTTTTGTTTCATTTAGTCACTTCCTGTGTTGTTGGAATAGAATGCATTGTGTGGACTCTAAGTGACCTTGCTCTTGTACACAGTAGGATCTCTTAACAGTGCAACCCATTATCTGAAGGGCCTTATGAGCTCAGCTGGAGTTACATCTTTACACACTGTCACTGTATAACAGTGCATTATACAGGACCAACTCTGTTCTTCTAGCAGGAAAAACTCACCAGACCCTGCACAATGTATAGAAGAATATATAGAAGAGCTCAGCTGGCCATGGATAATGCAGAGTTCCATCTTTACACACTGTCACTTTATAACAATGCATTTTACAGTGCCAACTCTGTTCTTCTAGCAGGAGAAACTCACCAGACCCTACACAATGTATAGAAGAATATATAGAAGAGCTCAGCTGGCCATGGATAATGCAGAGTTACATCTTTACACACTGTCACTTTATAACAATGCATTATACAGGGCCAACTCTGTTCTTCTAGCAGGAGAAACTCACCAGACCATGCACAATGTATAGAAGAATATATAGAAGAGCTCAGCTGGCCATGGATAATGCAGAGTTACATCTTTACACACTGTCACTTTATAACAATGCATTATACAGGGCCAACTCTATTCTTCTAGCAGGAGAAACTCACCAGACCCTGCACAATGTATAGAAGAATATATAGAAGAGCTCAGCTGGCCATGGATAATGCAGAGTTACATCATTACACACTGTCACTTTATAACAATGCATTATACAGGGCCAACTCTGTTCTTCTAGCAGGAGAAACTCACCAGACCCTGCACCATGTATAGAGGAATATAAAGAAGAGCTCAGCTGGCCATAGATAATACAGAGTTACATCTTTACACACTGTCACTTTATAACAATGCATTATACAGGGCCAACTCTGTTCTTCTAGCAGGAGAAACTCACCAGACCCTGCACAATGTATAGATAATATATAGAAGAGCTCAGCTGGCCATGGATAATGCAGAGTTACATCTTTACACACTGTCACTTTATAACAATACATTATACAGGGCCAACTCTGTTCTTCTAGCAGGAGAAACTCACCAGACCCTGCACAATGTATAGAATATATAGAAGAGCTCAGCTGGCCATGGATAATGCAGAAATACATCTTTACACACTGACACTTTATAACAATGCAATATACAGGACCAACTCTGTTCTTCTACAGGAGAAACTCACCAGACCCTGCACAATGTATAGAGGAATATATAGAAGAGCTCAGCTGGCCATGGATAATGCAGAGTTACATCTTTACACACTGTCACTTTATAACAATGCATTATACAGGACCAACTCTGTTCTTCTAGCAGGAGAAACTCACCAGACCCTGCACAATGTATAGAGGAATATACAGAAGAGCTCAGCTGGCCATGTATAATGCAGAGTTACATCTTTACACACTGTCACTTTATAACAATGCATTATACAGGGCCAACTCTGTTCTTCTAGAAGGAGAAACTCACCAGACCCTGCACAATGTATAGATAATATATAGAAGAGCTCAGCTGGCCATGGATAATGCAGAGTTACATCTTTACACACTGTCACTTTATAACAATGCATTATACAGTGCCAACTCTGTTCTTCTAGCAGGAGAAACTCACCAGACCCTGTACTATTAATTCGGACTTTGAAATGTTCCCCTGACCTGCAGTCTCACCATTTAGCAAGTACACCCATATGTTTTAAACATTTAAAATGTATAAGACCTTTAGTTTTCACACTATTCTTACTGCTTAGAAACAAGGAAAAATATGTCACAATAAGATTGTGTAGACATTTAGTACAATCACCCCAAAAAAGCTCTATTTTCCTTGTATTTGGACTCATCACATCCTTGTGTGTCTATTGTGATAAATTACACACACTGTTATATGGGAGAAATATATAAACTATTTATACCATTCTATAATGTATATATAATTTTAGGAATTAGCCAGATGTTTCTTTATCTGAATAGTAACTTGTAGAATATACTCTGCGCCAGAGAACTTTCTGTGTTACTTCTTAATCAAAGTCCTTCCTCCCTCCAAACCATCCTCAACATTGTCGTCTTTTTTCCTGTATGGGAAACTTTGAAAAGGGAAAGGTTCAAAGAGCAGGGTCTTTCATGGTCTAGTTCCATGTCAAACACTTTCAACTCCTTATTTCAAAGTCCTGTTCTGCTCTGTTCAAAGTCTCGTTGGCTGGTAGGGGGTACAATTGGAGTAAAAGGTTGCACTACAAAGACAGACACTTCATAGTAATCTCCAGCTCGGAGATACAAATATTAATACAATTCCCTGCACATATCAATAAACAGCCCATACGTTAAGTTCTGAGCTCGCCTGGCCCACACATTTCAGGATCTCGGTCTGTGTGCGCCTGACTAATTTAAAATGCGTTCAGATGTTGGTTCCCCTAAATGTGCATTAATGTCAGTTTAGGGTTTGAAGACGCACCCCCCAAATTAGTTAGTACAAGAAAAACTTCAAGAAGTTCTTAGCGGTAAAAATCCAGAGTGAGTTTCCGCATTCATCTCTGTGCTGCACACTCAGTCCTTTTTATCTAGCTGCCCACAAGATATGGAACCTGCTTTAATTGGTCCTCAGGGATGCAAGCTGGCCTTCCTTTTATGCTGGAGTCTTTGTATTGTCTACATGTGCTCACTTGAGATAAACAAAGGGAAGGTATACGCAGCAGGAAAGAGTCTGCATTGGTTGGACAGTCTTATTCCGACTGAAGACAAAGCATTTATCTAACGTGTAATATATTAATTATAATTCCACCAACTTATTCTTCCCAATCTACACTGATCGACGGCTATTGTTTGCAAATCCTGCTTTTTATTATTCCGTTATCTCCCCTGTGTATCGGGGGAAATAGAAGGGTCATTCTGTACGGATACAAGGAGAATTTTTGATCATACGATGATATCAGCTGCCAATATGAAGGATATTCATGCAGAATACATGATAAAGCTCTGGGGTTTAGAGTAAATTCTCCCAGACATTTGTTTATTTCTCCTGAAGTTTAAATGAGGATTTGGTGTGAACACTGCACTGGCTTCAGATATCTGCAGATCCTCCGGTCCACCATGGAACGGATTAGATATATTATATTTAATCATCGTATAATTAATTACAGTGCAAACAAAGTGTAACTGACATGAAACAAAAGAAATGATCACACAAGTCACATAAATTACTCGAGATATGAAATAAAAAGCCCCTCTGGTCTTACCCTGTTAGTGAAGGAGACAAACTTGCTGATCTCACTCATTGGACTGGGTTCGCATACCTCCCACTCTCAACATGGGACGCTGGGGGTGTGGCTAGCGCACATTCAGATTTCTTCCTTATCCTGAAAACAAGAGAATGGAAAACAGGGGCATGTGATTGGTTGGAATCCATGTGACAGACGTCCCATTGGTTGATCCTCCTTATGGTTACCAGTCACATTGCAATATAAATTTGTCCATATAATTTCTATTTGTAATATTGATAGAAAAGCATTTATTGCCCTAAATTTACATCTTATCTCTGCTCCAGGCCCAGGACACGGGAAAGTCCTAAGACTAAGCTGCAATAAGGGTAAAATAATTTAATGTTTAGAACTTTTATAAAACATAGCTACTTCATGTGTGTAACGTAATTCTCAACACATAAAAATAGTTTATTGGGTTGAAACAAGACATATAGCCCATCAAGTTCAACCATTCCACATCCAGAAAAAGGCAAGAAAAAAAGTACCACCGAGATACTGATTTCATCCGAAAGCGGGGAAAAATTCCTTCCTGACTCCAAGGCAGTCACAAGAAGATTACCTACTATTACCCGTAATTACCCTGTACGCATCTCATATCTAGAAAAACATCCACATGATGTTCTGATCTCTGAGACCTATTCCCCTTTTATTACAGGACAACAGTTTGCTTAACTCAGCAGCAGCTGCCTGACATTGTGCACAGTCTTGTGGCTTCCATCTCCCTTTTACTAGGGGGATCAAAGCAACTATAGTATATTATATAGGGGCTGAGAACTATTTTGCTGGTCCCCTGCACCATTTATTACTGGGGCGACCACTTTAATTTGTATTTTTTTATGCGGCCAACGGCAGTTTACTGGCCCCAGGGCAAAGCTTAATTTTTTATCACATTTTTAACACTTTTATTTGAATTCTTCAGATCATATCTGGAGAATTGAAATGTCAGAAATGTAGCTATTTTAGCCTAATTTGGCGTGTGTTTTGGGGTGATCGGTGCACACTGCGTAGATGAAAAAATATGGTTTTCATGCTGAAAATATCCCGATCTGAACACCTCCCATACCTCCGCTTCCGAACTGACCAAAGTGCCGATTCAGACTCAAATCAAAGCATTTTGAGGGGACTTGTGAAGATTATTACTGATCCGAGACCAGTTCGGAATGGATAGGGGTATAATGCGTTGACCCTTAAATCATTTCTTTTCAGCTAATAGGTGCTTTTTAAATAGAAAAATAAGCAGTTTTGGGCTGTGTGCTAATATTTCTTTGTATTGTGTGTAAATTTACACAATATACTGTATTACATATGCTGGTTTAGGGCAAGCTTCCCATTCTCTCGTTAATAACTGCTAGTAAATAATCCAGTGCAGTGATCATATAACTCTTTCTGTGAAAAGCAAAGAATATTATTTTTTCTCAAAGTTTCGCAAGTACATTGCAAGTCTGTTTTACTAGGATTTGGTCAGAAGTGGTAAATAATTAATTGTGTCACCGCTGAGGATGAAGAGCCTGGGAATAATAAGATGGAATATTTTACATTAATGAACAAGGTTGTTTGGTACATGTTTAAAAATAAAAAGAAACAATCTAATCAGTTGTATTATGTTGTTAAAGTAGATCCAGCTACCTGCCTGCAGCACACAATATCCAATCTGTGGCATGCTTAGCGGCATGCTCTGCGGCAGTGGAGCCGACTAATAAACTGTATTGTAATTTGGCTCACTAGACGAGCTGCTTTCAGATTACACATTGAGGAAGAACAAAGAGTTTTTATTGTTCGGGGCTAAATATCCACCACTGGAAGTCAAAACATCAGAATACCAGCAAGATAAAGTTCATTTAAAAAAAAAAAAAAATCTATTTATTGTGATTTTTAGCAAAGTTTCCCTTTTGGAAGCTTTTCCCCCATGGATTGCTGTATAATACTCCTGGTATGTGCAAAAAGGGGCATCCCCAGTATCGTCCAGGAGTAGTATACAGAGGAGTGGGGACTTGCTGTATATGTGTGCGCAGGTGTGTGCTGTGCACATTTTTTCGAAGTTCGGTCGAACCTGCTGAACACGAACATCCAGGTGTCCGCTCAACTCTATTTAAGAGTAATTCAGTTTTCTTCCTCATTTTAAACATGCAAAAATCCCACTAACCTTCGCAATTGCCTGACATTGTCCAATTAAGATTTCCACATCTAAATCAGATTCATAACTTGCAAGTCATGTCTGGTTAAATCTCATCTGCCATTTGACTGCTCTGTAAGCTTATTTGACAAAATCCCCCCAAGTAACATCCCGTACAGTCCGTCCTATTCTAATCTTTTACCATTTGGAAATCAAGTGCCTAGATCTATGTTATTACTCCATTATTACACCCTGATCTGCTTTATTACTCCATTATTACACCCTGCTCTGTCTTATTACCCAATTATCACACCCTGATCTATGATATTACTCAATTATTAGACCCTGCTCTATGTTATTACCCCAGTAGTACATCCTGATCTGTTATTACTCCATTATTAGACCCTGATCTATGTTATTACTCCATTATTACATCCTGATCTGCTTTATTACTCCATTATTACACCCTGCTCTGTCTTATTACCCAATTATCACATCCTGATCTATGATATTACTCCATTATTACACCCTGCTCTGTGTTATTACCCAATTAGCACACCCTGATCTATGATATTACTCCATTATTACACCCTGATCTCATCTGTCGTATTACCCAATTATTGCACCCTGATCCATGATATTACTCCATTATTACACCTTGATCTGTCTTATTACCTAATTATCAAACCCTGATCTATGATATTACTCCATTATTACACCCTGATCTATGATATTACTCCATTATTACACCCTGATCTATGATATTACTCCATTATTACACCATGTTCTATGTTATTACTCTATTATTACACCATGAGCTATGGCAGACCACATTGTTACTAGTTCTCATATTATCAATCCGTTAGGCCAACTTGATCATGATTGTAATGGTAATATTCCATTTAGAGGGGTCTTATTTTATGTCTCCCCTTATTGCAGCCAGTAAGTGAGGGTATTAGGTAATGTGGGGATTTGTCTGAACATATAACGTGGCTCAGCGGTTGTAACATTATCACTTTGTTTTGAGGTCTGAAGATATTGTTTCTCATGCTTTTTCTTGGATGTGACTCTGTATTACACACTATATTTTTCTGAAAATTCAGCTGTCTATTCCATCATTGACTATCACCCTTTATAGGGTCATAAAATTCAGTGTCACAATAAATCCCGGGCTGTTGAAAATGTCGACAGTTATTGCAGCGGTTCAAGGACAGGCTTTAAATTGATATGAGCTTTGTTGCTGCATCTTATTTAACAACATGTGAAACCAAAATCGTATAGATAAATAGCAGCCGGAAAACCCACTTATTTATAGGATTTGACAGTAAAAAGATTGGGCGTTTGCTCATAAATGTATATACAATAAGGAGATACAAAGTGAATCTAATATTACTGTCTCATCCACCATGTCAGCGCATGTGACACATTGCAATATACATGTAGAGTATCAGCCCCAGATAACATGTGACTATCAGATTACACCCCAGTACCCTCAGTCCACTCAGCCCCCAACCCACCATCCCCCAGCTCCCTCAACCCCCAGCCCACCATGCCCCAGCTCCCTCAACCCCCAGCCCACCATGCCCCAGCTCCCTCAGCCCCCAGCCCACCATGTCAGCGCATGTGACACATTGCAATATACATGTAGAGTATCAGCCCCAGATAACATGTGACTATCAGATTACACCCCAATACCCTCAGTCCCCAACCCACCATCCCCCAGCATCCTCAACCCACCATCCCCCAGCAGCCCACCATCCCCCAGCTCCCTCAACCCCCAGCCCACCATCCCCCAGCTCCCTCAACCCCCAGCCCACCATCCCCCAGCCCCCTCAACCCCCAGCCCACCATGCCCCAGTCTGTCGTTCTATATAGAGATACATTCTATATAGTTATATATATTGACACAGTCTATTTAGTTCTATATAGTGATACCTTCTATATAGTTATAAATATTGACACAGTCTATGTCGTTCTATATAGTGATACCTTCTATATAGTTATATATATTGACACAGTCTATGTCGTCCTATATAGTGATACCTTCTATATAGTTATATATATTGACACAGTCTATGTAGTTCTATATAGTGATACCTTCTATTTAGTTATATATATTCACACAGTCTATGTAGTTCTATATAGTGATACCTTCTATATAGTTATATATATTCACACAGTCTATGTAGTTCTATATAGTGATACCTTCTATTTAGTTATATATATTCACACAGTCTATGTAGTTCTTTTTAGTGATACATTCTATATAGAACTACATAGACTGTGTGAATATATAAAACTAAATAGATGGTATCACTATATAGAACTACATAGACTGTGTGAATATATATAACTAAATAGAAGGTATCACTATATAGAACTACATAGACTGTGTGAATATATATAACTAAATAGAAGTTATCACTATATAGAACTACATAGACTGTGTGAATATATATAACTAAATAGAAGGTATCACTATATAGAACTACATAGACTGTGTGAATATATATAACTAAATAGAAGGTATCACTATATAGAACTACATAGACTGTGTGAATATATATAACTAAATAGAAGGTATCACTATATAGAACTACATAGACTGTGTGAATATATATAACTAAATAGAAGGTATCACTATATAGAACTACATAGACTGTGTGAATATATATAACTAAATAGAAGGTATCACTATATAGAACTACATAGACTGTGTGAATATATATAACTATATAGAATGTATCACTATATAGAACTACATAGACGGTGTGAATATATATAACTAAATAGAAGGTATCACTATATAGAACTACATAGACTGTGTGAATATATATAACTAAATAGAAGGTATCACTATATAGAACTACATAGACTGTGTGAATATATATAACTAAATAGAAGGTATCACTATATAGAACTACATAGACTGTGTGAATATATATAACTATATAGAAGGTATCACTATATAGAACTACATAGACTGTGTGAATATATATAACTATATAGAAGGTATCACTATATAGAACGACAGACTGTGTGAATATATATAACTAAATAGAAGGTATCACTATATAGAATGACAGACTGTGTGAATATATATATAAATATATAGAATGTATCACTATATAGATCTACATAGACTGTGAGAATATATATAACTAAATAGAATGTATCACTATATAGATCTACATAGACTGTGTGAATTTATATAACTAAATAGAAGGTATCACTATATAGAACTACATAGACTGTGTGAATATATATAACTAAATAGAAGGTATCACTATATAGAACTACATAGACTGTGTGAATATATATAACTATATAGAAGGTATCACTATATAGAACTACATAGACTGTGTGAATATATATAACTATATAGAAGGTATCACTATATAGAACGACAGACTGTGTGAATATATATAACTAAATAGAAGGTATCACTATATAGAATGACAGACTGTGTGAATATATATAAATATATAGAATGTATCACTATATAGATCTACATAGACTGTGAGAATATATATAACTAAATAGAATGTATCACTATATAGATCTACATAGACTGTGTGAATTTATATAACTAAATAGAAGGTATCACTATATAGAACTACATAGACTGTGTGAATATATATAACTATATAGAAGGTATCACTATATAGAACTACATAGACTGTGTGAATATATATAACTAAATAGAAGGTATCACTATATAGAACTACATAGACTGTGTGAATATATATAACTATATATAAGGTATCACTATATAGAACGACAGACGGTGTGAATATATATAACTAAATAGAAGGTATCACTATATAGAACGACAGACTGTGTGAATATATATAACTATATAGAATGTATCACTATATAGATCTACATAGACTGTGAGAATATATATAACAAATAGAATGTATCACTATATAGATCTACATAGACTGTGTGAATATATATAACTATATAGAATGTATCACTATATAGATCTACATAGACTGTGAGAATATATATAACTAAATAGAATGTATCACTATATAGATCTACATAGACTGTGTGAATATATATAACTAAATAGAAGGTATCACTATATAGAACTACATAGACTGTGTGAATATATATAACTAAATAGAAGGTATCACTATATAGAACGACAGACTGTGTGAATATATATAACTATATAGAATGCATCAATAAATAGAAATACATAGACTGTGTGAATATATATATTGATACATTCTATATAGTTTTATGTACTGACTCATACTATATATTGACATGTTCTGTATAGTTTCCATGATTAATGGAACATGTGTTGTGGTCTGGTAGACCTGTTATTTAAGTCTGCAATTGAATCATATGATTCTCCAGGTTTTGCTCTGTTATACAGTTGGTTATTTGCTGTGTAATATTCGGTCTATATGAAACATAGGACGGTATTCTCCAGGTTACCTCTATTTTAATGGTATGTGTAACATGGTGTGGGCGATTGGCCAAGCTCTGCTAATCATGCTATAAAGACATATCCTAGAAACACGTTATTCCTCCAATTCATTAATACGCATGTTTTGTACTTTCCTCTTCACGCTAAATTAACTGATGACAGAGGTCAAATCTACATTAAATTACAGAATAAATTATAGCTGGGAACACTGACAGTCGGCTCTACAGAGAGCCATGAAGACTCCGACGGAGGATAGTTAGTGATTATTAATTTAACAGCAAAGTGTAGTAATTGCTGCCGTTATCATGTCTCAGGAATTCCAATCACGATCGCAGTCTTAAGGCCTGTTTGATGTGACTCGGATCTGACGCAGAAATGAATCATTTACTAAACTCTGGAGTCCATTTACCTAACTGTAATAAAAGGGATCTTTTAGAAATAGGTGTGTAAAATATAGAGAGCCCTCACCAGTACTTGGAAGCAATGGTGGGCTGAGCATGATAGAGATAGGTGTTTTTATTATAGCATTAAGATTTGGCAGATTTCGGTTGTGTTCTTTATATGGATTGAGTATAAAAGGGGTAATTTCACAATGTATGAATTCTGCTGATTTAGAGAAGTGCCCCCGTTTCATCCAGGTTTCATTAATGGCCAGTCATTATTCATATTACCCAGGATGCTGCTGATGTTACTGATACCATTGGGTCGATGGATTTGACAATAGTCAAGATTAGATTTCAGATTCTGGATCAATAGAAATGCCAATCTTTCTGCAGGTTGAACGATTAAAGTCTCTACCTCTGGCTTCAATGCCTTTATGGTGTGATCATCTGATGTTCTCAATGAAGCCAAGATCATTATTAGAGGCGTATCAGAAAACCAGCTCATAATTAGAGATGAGCGAACACCTGCATGTTCGGGTTCGGCCGAACTTCGAAAAAATGTCTGGGACCGTGTTCAAACTTGACCCCGAACCCCATTGAAGTCAATGGGGACACGAACTTTTGCCCACTAAAATGCCTCTAAAAAAGTCCTGGAAAGGGCTAGAGTGCTGCAAAATGAAGTAAAATGTGGGTAAGAGTAGGACAAGTGCCCTGCAAGCAAATGTGGATAGGGAAATAACTTCAAATAACATAAAATACATACAAATTACAAACACATCTGAGCCATAAAATAGCACTAGATGGAATCTTTGATTTTAGCTTTGGAAGAACATAAATGTAAATCTAAAGCATGGCTGCCAGGAGGATCAACAGAATTATCCACCAACACCAGCAGCACCACGACCAGGGCCACGTCCCTTATTTGACGCTCTCCTCATTCTTTGCGGTCACCCACCAAAGTAACAGATGGTTTATGTCAGGCGACAATGTAACCGCCAATAGTCTTCCAGTAGAAGTGGTAGAGGTAAACACAGTCAAGGAGTTTAAGCATGCGTGGGATAGACACCAGGCTATCCTAGCTATAAGACCGGGAACGGGGGACTAATAAAAGTACTCAAAAAATAAATTGGGCAGAATAGATGGACCGAATGGTTCTTATCTGCCGACACATTCTATGTTTCTATGTTTCAATAGTCAACAATTTTTATTTGTATTTTTTTTGTTTTTTTGTTTATTGGACTGCAAGAAATGCACCGCAAGATATAAATGTACTATTTAGCACCCAAAACAATTAGAATTGTTCAAAGTGCGCTGTAAGCACAATATTGGACTGTTCTATTTGACTCTCAGATATGAAGTGCACCGCAAGACGCAAATGTACTATTTACACCCAAAACAATAAGAATTTTTCAAAGTGCGCAGTAAGCACAATATTGGACTGTTCTATTTAACTCTCAGATATGAAGTGCACCGCAAGACGCAAATGTACTATTTACCACCCAAAACCATTAGAATTTTTCAAAGTGCGCAGTAAGCACAGTATTTGACGGTTCTATTTGACTCTCAGATATGAAGTGCAGGATGCAAATGTAATATTTAACACCAACAAATTGCAGTATTTCAAAATTCCTAGATGTTGCCCACTGAGCTAACAGAACAGGATTAAAGTCATGTGCCTGGCACACATGCAGTTGCAAGTGCACTGCACTCTCAGTGGCACTGGGCTCAGGGCAGGGTACAAATATGTAGTAGAGCACACACTAAAATAATCACTGTAATTTTAATTATCGCTGTAGTTTGAATAATCGCTGTAGTTTGCAGATTCAACATCAGAATTTTTTTTAATCTGTCCCTCACAGCTGCAGCATCCTCTCCCTACACTAAGAAGAGCTCATGTGATGTGCCTGTACGTGACTCCAGCTTATATATAGAGGCTGGGTCACATGCTGCACTGGCCAATCACAGCCATGCCATTAATAGGCATGGCTGTGATGGCTTCTAGGGGCAAACGAGTCAAACGCTTGTTGATTGGCTGCCCTGCAGCCTTTCAAAATGCGCCATTAAATAGCCGAACCCCAACACGAACATACAGTGGAATGTCAGTGTTCGGGGTCCAAAAACCGTAATGTTCGATACGATCCCGAACAGTGCAGTTTGGGTTCGCTCAACACTACTCATAATTACACTGCTTTGTCTTGTGTATGAATTTATCCAATGATTTGCAAACCCTCCATATTGTCACTGTGCACGTTATGTCGGATCTTAGCTTCTAAGGAATCGCCTAATAAGTCAACATAATTTATAATATAAACTGCATAACATCAACTGTATAATATAAACTGCACAACACCAACTGTATAATATAAACTGCATAACATCAACTGTATAATATAAACTGCACAACATCAACTGTATAATACAAACTGCACAACAGCAACTGTATAATATAAACTGCACAACATCAACTGTATAATATAAACTGTATAATATAAACTGCACATCACCAACTGTATAATATAAACTGTATAATATAAACTGCACAACATCAAATGTATAATATAAACTGCACAACATCAACTGTATACTATAAACTGTACAACATCAACTGTATAATATAAACTGCACAACATCAACTGTATAATATAAACTGCACAACATCAACTGTATAATATAAACTGCATAACATCAACAGTACAACATCAAATGTATAATATAATCTGCACAACATCAACTGTAATATATAAACTGCACAACAGCAACTGTATAATATAAACTGCACAACAGCAACTGTATAATATAAACTACATAACATCAACTGTATAATATAAACTGCACAACAGCAACTGTATATTATAAACTGCACAACATCAACTGTATAATATAAACTGCATAACATCAACTGTACAACATCAACTGTATAATATAAACTGCATAACACCAACTGTATAATATAAACTGCACAACATCAACTGTATAATATAAACTGCACAACATCAACTGTATAATATAAACTGCATAACATCAACTGTATAAAATAAACTGCACAACATCAACTGTATACTATAAACTGTACAACATCAACTGTATAATATAAACTGCATACCATCAACTGTATAATATAAACTGCACAACATCAACTGTATAATATAAACTGCACAACATCAACTGTATACTATAAACTGTACAACATCAACTGTATAATATAAACTGCATAACATCAACTGTATACTATAAACTGCACAACATCAACTGTATAATACAAACTGCACAACATCAACTGTATAATATAAACTGCACAACATCAACTGTATAGTATAAACTGCACAACATCAACTGTATACTATAAACTGTACAACATCAACTGTATAATATAAACTGCATAACATCAACTGTATAATATAAACTGCACAACATCAACTGTATAACATCAACTGTATAATATAAACTGCACAACATCAACTGTATAACATAAACTGCACAACATCAACTGTATAATATAAACTGCACAACATCAACTGTATAATATCAACTGCACAACACCAACTGTATAATATAAACTGCACAACATAAACTGTATAACATAAACTGCATAACATCAACTGTATAATATAAACTGCACAACATCAACTGTATAATATAAACTGCACAACACCAACTGTATAATATAAACTGCACATCACCAACTGTATAATATAAACTGTATAATATAAACTGCACAACATCAAATGTATAATATAAACTGCACAACATCAACTGTACAACATCAACTGTGTAATATAAACTGCACAACATCAACTGTATAATATAAACTGCATAACATCAACAGTACAACATCAAATGTATAATATAAACTGCACAACATCAACTGTAATATATAAACTGCATAACATCAACTGTATAACATAAACTGCATAACATCAACTGTATAATATAAACTGTACAACATCAACTGTATACTATAAACTGTACAACATCAACTGTATAATATAAACTGCATACCTTCAACTGTATAATATAAACTGCACAACATCAACTGTATAATACAAACTGCACAACATCAACTGTATACTATAAACTGTACAACATCAACTGTATAATATAAACTGCACAACATCAACTGTATAATACAAACTGCACAACATCAACTGTATAATATAAACTGCACAACATCAACTGTATACTATAAACTGTACAACATCAACTGTATAATATAAACTGCACAACATCAACTGTATAATATAAACTGCATAACATAAACTGTACAACATCAGCTGTATAATATAAACTGCACAACATAAACTGTATACTATAAACTGTACAACATTAACTGTATAATATAAACTGCATAACATCAACTGTATACTATAAACTGTACAACATCAACTGTATAATATAAACTGCACAACACCAACTGTATAATATAAACTGTACAACATCAACTGTATAATATAAACTGCATACCTTCAACTGTATAATATAAACTGCATAACATCAACTGTATACTATAAACTGTACAACATCAACTGTATAATATAAACTGCATACCTTCAACTGTATAATACAAACTGCACAACATCAACTGTATACTATAAACTGTACAACATCAACTGTATAATATAAACTGCACAACATCAACTGTATAATACAAACTGCACAACATAAACTGTATAACATAAACTGCACAACACCAACTGTATAATATAAACTGCATAACATCAACTGTATAATATAAACTGCATAACATCAACTGTACAACATCAACTGTATAATATAAACTGCACAACACCAACTGTATAATACAAACTGCACAACATAAACTGTATAACATAAACTGCACAACACCAACTGTATAATATAAACTGCATAACATCAACTGTATAATATAAACTGTACAACATCAACTGTATAATATAAACTGCACAACATCAACTGTATAATACAAACTGCACAACATAAACTGTATAACATAAACTGCACAACACCAACTGTATAATATAAACTGTACAACATCAACTGTATAATATAAACTGCACAACATCAACTGTACAACATCAACTGTATAATATAAACTGCACAACACCAACTGTATAATACAAACTGCACAACATAAACTGTATAACATAAACTGCACAACACCAACTGTATAATATAAACTGCACAACATAAACTGTATAATATAAACTGCACAACATCAACTGTATAATATAAACTGCATAACATCAACTGTATAATAAAAACTGCACAACATCAACTGTATAATATAAACTGCACAACACCAACTGTATAATATAAACTGTATAATATAAACTGCACATCACCAACTGTATAATATAAACTGTATAATATAAACTGCACAACATCAAATGTATAATATAAACTGCACAACATCAACTGTACAACATCAACTGTATAATATAAACTGCACAACATCAACTGTATAATATAAACTGCATAACATCAACAGTACAACATCAAATGTATAATATTAACTGCACAACATCAACTGTAATATATAAACTGCATAACATCAACTGTATAACATAAACTGCATAACATCAACTGTATAATATAAACTGCACAACATCAACTGTACAACATCAACTGTATAATATAAACTGCACAACATCAACTGTACAACATCAACTGTATAATATAAACTGCACAACATCAACTGTATAATATAAACTGCATAACATCAACTGTACAACATCAACTGTATAATATAAACTGAATAACATCAACTGTATAACATAAACTTTACAACATCAAATGTATAATATAAACTGCACAACATCAACTGTATAATATAAACTGCACAACATCAACTGTACAACATCAAATGTATAATATAAACTGCACAACATCAACTGTATAATATAAACTGCATAACATCAACTGTACAACATCAACTGTATAATATAAACTGCACAACATCAACTGTATAATATAAACTGCATAACATAAACTGTATACTATAAACTGTACAACATCAACTGTATAACATCAACTGTACAACATCAACTGTATAATATAAACTGCATAACATCAACTGTATAATATAAACTGCACAACATCAACTGTATAATATAAACTGCATAACATCAACTGTATAATATAAACTGCACAACATCAACTGCACAGCATCAACTGTATAATATAAACTGCATAACATCAATTGTATAATATAAACTGCATAACATAAACTGTATAATATAAACTGCACAACATCAACTGTATAATATAAACTGTATAACATCAACTGCACAGCATCAACTGTATAATATAAACTGCATAACATCAATTGTATAATATAAACTGCATAACATAAACTGTATAATATAAACTGCACAACATCAACTGTATAATATAAACTGCATAACATAAACTGTATAATATAAACTGCACAACATCAACTGTATAATATAAACTGCATAACATAAACTGTATAATATAAACTGCACAACATCAACTGTATAATATAAACTGCATAACATCAACTGTACAACATCAACTGTATAATATAAACTGCACAACACCAACTGTATAATATAAACTGCACAACATCAACTGTATAATATAAACATAAACTGCACAACATCAATTGTATAATATAAACTGCATAACATCAACTGTATAATATAAACATCAACTGTACAACATAAACTGTATAATATAAACTGCACATCAACTGTATAATATAAACTGCACAACATCAACTGCACAACATCAACTGTATAATATAAACTGCATAACATCAACTGTATAATATAAACTGCATAATATAAACTGTATAATATAAACTGCACAACATCAACTGTATAATATAAACTGTATAACATCAACTGCACAACATCAACTGTATAATATAAACTGCACAACATCAACTGTATAATATAAACTGTACAACATCAACTGTATAATATAAACTGCACAACATCAACTGTATAATATAAACTGTACAACATCAACTGTATAATATAAACTGCACAACATCAACTGTATAATATAAACTGCACAACATCAACTGTATAATATAAACTGCACAACATCAACTGTATAATATAAACTGCATAACATCAACTGTACAACATCAACTGTATAATATAAACTGAATAACATCAACTGTATAACATAAACTTTACAACATCAAATGTATAATATAAACTGCACAACATCAACTGTATAATATAAACTGCACAACATCAACTGTACAACATCAAATGTATAATATAAACTGCACAACATCAACTGTATAATATAAACTGCATAACATCAACTGTACAACATCAACTGTATAATATAAACTGCACAACATCAACTGTATAATATAAACTGCATAACATAAACTGTATACTATAAACTGTACAACATCAACTGTATAACATCAACTGTACAACATCAACTGTATAATATAAACTGCATAACATCAACTGTATAATATAAACTGCACAACATCAACTGTATAATATAAACTGCATAACATCAACTGTATAATATAAACTGCACAACATCAACTGCACAGCATCAACTGTATAATATAAACTGCATAACATCAATTGTATAATATAAACTGCATAACATAAACTGTATAATATAAACTGCACAACATCAACTGTATAATATAAACTGTATAACATCAACTGCACAACATCAACTGTATAATATAAACTGCATAACATAAACTGTATAATATAAACTGCACAACATCAACTGTATAATATAAACTGCATAACATAAACTGTATAATATAAACTGCACAACATCAACTGTATAATATAAACTGCATAACATCAACTGTACAACATCAACTGTATAATATAAACTGCACAACACCAACTGTATAATATAAACTGCACAACATCAACTGTATAATATAAACATAAACTGCACAACATCAATTGTATAATATAAACTGCATAACATCAACTGTATAATATAAACATCAACTGTACAACATAAACTGTATAATATAAACTGCACATCAACTGTATAATATAAACTGCACAACATCAACTGCACAACATCAACTGTATAATGTAAACTGCATAACATCAACTGTATAATATAAACTGCATAATATAAACTGTATAATATAAACTGCACAACATCAACTGTATAATATAAACTGTATAACATCAACTGCACACCATCAACTGTATAATATAAACTGCACAACATCAACTGTATAATATAAACTGTACAACATCAACTGTATAATATAAACTGTATAACATAAACTGTATAATATAAACTGCACAACATCAACTGTATAATATAAACTGTATAACATCAACTGCACAACATCAACTGTATAATATAAACTGCATAACATAAACTGTATAATATAAACTGCACAACATCAACTGTATAATATAAACTGCATAACATAAACTGTATAATATAAACTGCACAACATCAACTGTATAATATAAACTGCATAAAATCAACTGTACAACATCAACTGTATAATATAAACTGCACAACACCAACTGTATAATATAAACTGCACAACATCAACTGTATAATACAAACTGCACAACATCAACTGTATAATATAAACTGCACAACATCAACTGTATAATATAAACTGCATAACACCAACTGTATAATATAAACTGCATAACATCAACTGTATAATATAAACTGCACAACATCAACTGTATAATATAAACTGCACAACATAAACTGTATAACATCAACTGTATAATATAACCTGCACAACAGCGACTGTATAATATAAACAGCACAACATCAACTTTCTAATATAAACTGCATAACATCAACTGTACAACATCAACTGTATAATATAAACTGCACAACATCAACTGCACAGCATCAACTGTATAATATAAACTGCATAACATCAATTGTATAATATAAACTGCATAACATAAACTGTATAATATAAACTGCACAACATCAACTGTATAATATAAACTGTATAACATCAACTGCACAACATCAACTGTATAATATAAACTGCATAACATAAACTGTACAACATCAACTGTATAATATAAACTGCACAACATCAACTGTACAACAGCAACTATATAATATAAACTGCATAACATCAACTGTATAATATAAACTGCATAACACCAACTGTATAATATAAACTGCACAACATCAACTGTATAACATAAACTGCACAACATCAACTGTACAACATCAACTGTATAATATAAACTGCACAACATCAACTGTATAACATAAACTGCACAACATCAACTGTACAACATCAACTGTATAATATAAACTGCACAATATAAACTGTATAATATAAACTGCATAACATCAACTGTACAACATCAACTGTATAATATAAACTGCACAACATAAACTGTATAATATAAACTGCATAACATCAACTGAACAACATCAACTGTATAATATAAACTGCACAACATCAACTGTATAATATAAACTGCACAACATCAACTGTACAACAACAACTGTATAATATAAACTGCATATCATCAACTGTATAATATAAACTGCATAACACCAACTGTATAATATAAACTGCACAACATCAACTGTATAACATAAACTGCACAGCATCAACTGTACAACATCAACTGTATAATATAAACTGCACAACATAAACTGTATAATATAAACTGCATAACATCAACTGTACAACATCAACTGTATAATATAAACTGCACAACATCAACTGTATAATATAAACTGCACAACATCAACTGTACAACAACAACTGTATAATATAAACTGCATATCATCAACTGTATAATATAAACTGCATAATATAAACTGTATAATATAAACTGCACAACATCAACTGTATAATATAAACTGTATAACATCAACTGCACAACATCAACTGTATAATATAAACTGCACAACATCAACTGTATAATATAAACTGCACAACATCAACTGTACAACAACAACTGTATAATATAAACTGCATATCATCAACTGTATAATATAAACTGCATAACACCAACTGTATAATATAAACTGCACAACATCAACTGTATAACATAAACTGCACAGCATCAACTGTACAACATCAACTGTATAATATAAACTGCACAACATAAACTGTATAATATAAACTGCATAACATCAACTGTACAACATAAACTGTATAATATAAACTGCACATCAACTGTATAATATAAACTGCACAACATCAACTGCACAACATCAACTGTATAATATAAACTGCATAACATCAACTGTATAATATAAACTGCATAATATAAACTGTATAATATAAACTGCACAACATCAACTGTATAATATAAACTGTATAACATCAACTGCACAACATCAACTGTATAATATAAACTGCACAACATCAACTGTGTAATATAAACTGTACAACATCAACTGTATAATATAAACTGCACAACATCAACTGTATAATATAAACTGTACAACATCAACTGTATAATATAAACTGCACAACATCAACTGTATAATATAAACTGCATAACATCAACTGTACAAAATCAACTGTATAATATAAACTGAATAACATCAACTGTATAACATAAACTTTACAACATCAAATGTATAATATAAACTGCACAACATCAACTGTATAATATAAACTGCACAACATCAACTGTACAACATCAAATGTATAATATAAACTGCACAACATCAACTGTATAATATAAACTGCATAACATCAACTGTACAACATCAACTGTATAATATAAACTGCACAACATCAACTGTATAATATAAACTGCATAACATAAACTGTATACTATAAACTGTACAACATCAACTGTATAACATCAACTGTACAACATCAACTGTATAATATAAACTGCATAACATCAACTGTATAATATAAACTGCACAACATCAACTGTATAATATAAACTGCATAACATCAACTGTATAATATAAACTGCACAACATCAACTGCACAGCATCAACTGTATAATATAAACTGCATAACATCAATTGTATAATATAAACTGCATAACATAAACTGTATAATATAAACTGCACAACATCAACTGTATAATATAAACTGTATAACATCAACTGCACAACATCAACTGTATAATATAAACTGCATAACATAAACTGTATAATATAAACTGCACAACATCAACTGTATAATATAAACTGCATAACATAAACTGTATAATATAAACTGCACAACATCAACTGTATAATATAAACTGCATAACATCAACTGTACAACATCAACTGTATAATATAAACTGCACAACACCAACTGTATAATATAAACTGCACAACATCAACTGTATAATATAAACATAAACTGCACAACATCAATTGTATAATATAAACTGCATAACATCAACTGTATAATATAAACATCAACTGTACAACATAAACTGTATAATATAAACTGCACATCAACTGTATAATATAAACTGCACAACATCAACTGCACAACATCAACTGTATAATATAAACTGCACAACATCAACTGTATAATATAAACTGTATAATATAAACTGCACAACATCAACTGCACAACATCAACTGTATAATATAAACTGCATAACATCAACTGTATAATATAAACTGCATAATATAAACTGTATAATATAAACTGCACAACATCAACTGTATAATATAAACTGTATAACATCAACTGCACAACATCAACTGTATAATATAAACTGCACAACATCAACTGTGTAATATAAACTGTACAACATCAACTGTATAATATAAACTGCACAACATCAACTGTATAATATAAACTGTACAACATCAACTGTATAATATAAACTGCACAACATCAACTGTATAATATAAACTGCACAACATCAACTGTATAATATAAACTGCATAACATCAACTGTACAACATCAACTGTATAATATAAACTGAATAACATCAACTGTATAACATAAACTTTACAACATCAAATGTATAATATAAACTGCACAACATCAACTGTATAATATAAACTGCACAACATCAACTGTACAACATCAAATGTATAATATAAACTGCACAACATCAACTGTATAATATAAACTGCATAACATCAACTGTACAACATCAACTGTATAATATAAACTGCACAACATCAACTGTATAATATAAACTGCATAACATAAACTGTATACTATAAACTGTACAACATCAACTGTATAACATCAACTGTACAACATCAACTGTATAATATAAACTGCATAACATCAACTGTATAATATAAACTGCACAACATCAACTGTATAATATAAACTGCATAACATCAACTGTATAATATAAACTGCACAACATCAACTGCACAGCATCAACTGTATAATATAAACTGCATAACATCAATTGTATAATATAAACTGCATAACATAAACTGTATAATATAAACTGCACAACATCAACTGTATAATATAAACTGTATAACATCAACTGCACAACATCAACTGTATAATATAAACTGCATAACATAAACTGTATAATATAAACTGCACAACATCAACTGTATAATATAAACTGCATAACATAAACTGTATAATATAAACTGCACAACATCAACTGTATAATATAAACTGCATAACATCAACTGTACAACATCAACTGTATAATATAAACTGCACAACACCAACTGTATAATATAAACTGCACAACATCAACTGTATAATATAAACATAAACTGCACAACATCAATTGTATAATATAAACTGCATAACATCAACTGTATAATATAAACATCAACTGTACAACATAAACTGTATAATATAAACTGCACATCAACTGTATAATATAAACTGCACAACATCAACTGCACAACATCAACTGTATAATATAAACTGCACAACATCAACTGTATAATATAAACTGCACAACATCAATTGTATAATATAAACTGCATAACATCAACTGTATAATATAAACATCAACTGTACAACATAAACTGTATAATATAAACTGCACATCAACTGTATAATATAAACTGCACAACATCAACTGCACAACATCAACTGTATAATATAAACTGCATAACATCAACTGTATAATATAAACTGCATAATATAAACTGTATAATATAAACTGCACAACATCAACTGTATAATATAAACTGTATAACATCAACTGCACAACATCAACTGTATAATATAAACTGCACAACATCAACTGTATAATATAAACTGTACAACATCAACTGTATAATATAAACTGTATAACATAAACTGTATAATATAAACTGCACAACATCAACTGTATAATATAAACTGTATAACATCAACTGCACAACATCAACTGTATAATATAAACTGCATAACATAAACTGTATAATATAAACTGCACAACATCAACTGTATAATATAAACTGCATAACATCAACTGTATAATATAAACTGCATAACATAAACTGTATAATATAAACTGCACAACATCAACTGTATAATATAAACTGCATAAAATCAACTGTACAACATCAACTGTATAATATAAACTGCACAACACCAACTGTATAATATAAACTGCACAACATCAACTGTATAATACAAACTGCACAACATCAACTGTATAATATAAACTGCACAACATCAACTGTATAATATAAACTGCATAACACCAACTGTATAATATAAACTGCATAACATCAACTGTATAATATAAACTGCACAACATCAACTGTATAATATAAACTGCACAACATAAACTGTATAACATCAACTGTATAATATAACCTGCACAACAGCGACTGTATAATATAAACAGCACAACATCAACTTTCTAATATAAACTGCATAACATCAACTGTACAACATCAACTGTATAATATAAACTGCACAACACCAACTGTATAATATAAACTGCATAACATCAACTGTACAACATCAACTGTATATTATAAACTGCACAACATCAACTGTACAACAGCAACTGTATAATATAAACTGCATAACATCAACTGTATAATATAAACTGCATAACATCAACTGTATAATATAAACTGCACAACAGCAACTGTATAATATAAACTGCATAACATCAACTGTACAACATCAACTTTATAATATAAACTGCATAACATAAATTGTATAACATCAACTGTATAATATAAACTGCACAACATCAACTGTATAATATAAACTGCATAACATCAACTGTACAACATCAACTGTATAATATAAACTGCACAACATCAACTGTATAATATAAACTGCATAACATAAACTGTACAACATCAACTGTATAATATAAACTGCACAACATCAACTGTACAACAGCAACTATATAATATAAACTGCATAACATCAACTGTATAATATAAACTGCATAACACCAACTGTATAATATAAACTGCACAACATCAACTGTATAACATAAACTGCACAACATCAACTGTACAACATCAACTGTATAATATAAACTGCACAACATCAACTGTATAACATAAACTGCACAACATCAACTGTACAACATCAACTGTATAATATAAACTGCACAATATAAACTGTATCATATAAACTGCATAACATCAACTGTACAACATCAACTGTATAATATAAACTGCACAACATAAACTGTATAATATAAACTGCATAACATCAACTGTACAACATCAACTGTATAATATAAACTGCACAACATCAACTGTATAATATAAACTGCACAACATCAACTGTACAACAACAACTGTATAATATAAACTGCATATCATCAACTGTATAATATAAACTGCATAACACCAACTGTATAATATAAACTGCACAACATCAACTGTATAACATAAACTGCACAGCATCAACTGTACAACATCAACTGTATAATATAAACTGCACAACATAAACTGTATAATATAAACTGCATAACATCAACTGTACAACATCAACTGTATAATATAAACTGCACAACATCAACTGTATAATATAAACTGCCCAACATCAACTGTACAACAACAACTGTATAATATAAACTGCATATCATCAACTGTATAATATAAACTGCATAACACCAACTGTATAATATAAACTGCACAACATCAACTGTATAACATAAACTGCACAACATCAACTGTACAACATCAACTGTATAATATAAACTGCACAACATAAACTGTATAATATAAACTGCATAACATCAACTGTACAACATCAACTGTATAATATAAACTGCACAACATAAACTGTATAATATAAACTGCATAACATCAACTGTACAACATCAACTGTATAATATAAACTGCACAACATCAACTGTATAATACAAACTGCACAACATCAACTGTACAACAACAACTGTATAATATAAACTGCATAACATCAACTGTATAATACAAACTGCATAACATCAACTGTATAATACAATGCTGCATCTAACTGTATACAATAACACTGTATTTAACTGTGTAAAATAAACTTTATATTATAAAATAACACTAACTCTATACTATAATAATATAAACTCCATAATATAAAATGTATCTAACACTTCATTACTCTATAATATAAAGTGTATAATATAAACTGTATAATATAATATTGTATCTAACTGTATACAATAAACTGTATATTCTAAAATAACACTGTATTTAACTGTATAAAATAAACTTTATATTATAAAATAACACTAACTCTATACTATAATAATATAAACTCCATAATATAAAATGTATCTAACACTTCATTACTCTATAATATAAAGTGTATAATATAAACTGTATAATATAATGTTGTATCTAACTGTATACAATAAACTGTATATTCTAAAATAACACTGTATTTAACTGTATAAAATAAACTTTATATTATAAAATAACACTAACTCTATACTATAATAATATAAACTCCATAATATAAAATGTATCTAACACTTCATTACTCTATAATATAAAGTGTATAATATAAACTGTATAATATAATGTTGTATCTAACTGTATACAATAAACTGTATATTCTAAAATAACACTGTATTTAACTGTATAAAATAAACTTTATATTATAAAATAACACTAACTGTTTACTATAATATTATAAACTCCATAATATAAAATGTATCTAACACTTCATTACTCTATAATATAAAGTGTATAATATAAACTGTATAATATAATATTGTATCTAACTGTATACAATAAACTGTATATTCTAAAATAACACTGTATTTAACTGTATAAAATAAACTTTATATTATAAAATAACACTAACTGTTTACTATAATAATATAAACTCCATAATATAAAATGTATCTAACACTTCATTACTCTATAATATAAAGTGTATAATATAAACTGTATAATATAATGTTGTATCTAACTGTATACAATAAACTGTATATTCTAAAATAACACTGTATTTAACTGTATAAAATAAACTTTATATTATAAAATAACACTAACTGTTTACTATAATAATATAAACTCCATAATATAAAATGTATCTAAACTATAACACATTCCTGTAATAAAGATATAATATGTAGACTATTATGTATAATTTTATGGCAATGTCACATATAATGATTTATTGCTAAATGTGAAAATCCAGCAGTTTTCCCTTGAATTAATTCTGCTCCTTTCTCACACAGAGAGGTTGAAAGGGACACAGTAAGCTGTCGTGTTCATCCCTGTATAATTCGCCTCTCCTTGTTGAAACAATTACATTTATGTAGAGCCAGTGTTAAAATCAATGTAAGTTGTAGAGGAGCCTGTAATCAATGGAATCTGTCAATTTTCTAGGGGGCAATCCTTCTTCTTAATTAAGACAGTGATTTCTCTGGGGCTCGGGATCTCATGGAGATAAATAAGTGTAGAGGTTGGGGGAATGTCACAGAGGCGACTGTCCCTCGGAAACTTAAAGCAAATTAGACAGATTTCATAATAAAGCAGGGAAGTCACTAAAGGGCTTCATTAAAAAAAGGATAGGGTGACAGCCAGTCCGCTAACGAGCACACAATGCATATATTATGAAGGTTAATTTGAATTAAAAGCAGTGCTATATGGACAGTTAGCCTTTCTACTCAGAATCAATCCCAATATTGTGTCACTTTGTTGTCATCATCGAAATGCCAAAGTGATGGAATAAGCGTCTTACAGCGAGCAGGATCCGCAAGCAAACCTTTAAATAACCACAGGAGATACCATGGGGCGCGCTGAACATGGACAGACTTTCTACAGCAAAACCAGCCAATCCTCACATGATGTCTCTCACTCTCCTCACACACCATGTCCTGGGTGGCAATATGGGTGATGGAGCATGTCCTGGGTGGCAATATGGGTGATGGAGCATGTCCTGGGTGGCAATATGGGTGATGGAGCATGTCCTGGGTGGCAATATGGGTGATGGAGCATGTCCTGGGTGTGCAATGTGAGTGATGGAGCATGTCCTGGGTGTGCAATGTGAGTGATGGAGCATGTCCTGGGGGTGCAATGTGAGTGATGGAGCATGTCCTGGGTGTGCATTGTGGGTGATGGAGCATGTCCTGTGTGTGCAATGTGAGTGATGGAGCATGTCCTGGGTGTGCAATGTGAGTGATGGAGCATGTCCTGGGTGTGCATTGTGGGTGATGGAGCATGTCCTGGGTGTGCAATGTGAGTGATGGAGCATATCCTGGTTGTGCAATGTGGGTGATGGAGCATGTCCTGGGTGTGCAATGTGGGTGATAGAGCATGTCCTGGTTGTGCAATGTGGGTGATGGGGCATGTCCTGGGTTTGCAATGTGGGTGATGGGGCATGTCCTGGGTGTGCAATGGGGGTGATGGGGCATGTCCTGGGTGTGCAATGTGGGTGATGTGGCATGTCCTGGGTGTGCAATGTGAGTGATGGGGCTTGTCCTGGGGTGATGGGGAATGTCCTGTACGATGTGGGTGATTGAGCATGTCCTGGGTGTGCAATGTGGGTGATGGGGCATGTCCTGGGTTTGCAATGTGGGTGATGGGGCATGTCCTGGGTTTGCAATGTGGGTGATGGGGCATTTCCTGGGTGTGCAATGTGGGTGATGGGGCTAGTCCTGGGGTGATGGGGAATGTCCTGTACAATGTGGTTGATGGGGAATGTCCTGTACAATGTGGGTGATGGAGCATGTCCTGGGTGTGCAATGTGGGTGATGGGGCATGTCCTGGGTTTGCAATGTGGGTGATGGGGCATGTCCTATGTATTTCTGGGGGCTATATGCATTTCCTGGGGGCTATATGTATCTCTGGGGGCTATATGCATTTCCTGGGGGCTATATGTATTTCAGGGGGCTATATGTACTGTACTAGCTTTGTTTTCATACAGATCTGCCAATTCAAGCTGGCCTCTGGTATTTGGGAATAGCACAATATTCTCAACACAATGGGATTTACTCATATCATTTCTAATGTAAGGGAAAAGCAGCAAAATTCGAAGTATAGTTGAAATGGAGAATGTTTCCAACTCTGCTGCTTTGGCCTTAGGGTTAGGAGGGTTAGGGTTAGGGTTAGGAGGGTTAGGGTTAGGAGGGTTAGGTGGGTTAGGGTTAGGAGGGTTAGGGTTAGGAGGGTTAGGAGGGTTAGGGTTAGGAGGGTTAGGGTGAGGGTTAGGAGGGTTAGGGTTAGGAGGGTTAGGGTTAGGGTTAGGAGGGTTGGGTTAGGGTTAGGAGGGTTAGGGTTAGGAGGGTTAGGGTTAGGAGGGTTAGGGTTAGGAGGGTTGGGTTAGGGTTAGGAGGGTTAGGGTTAGGAGGGTTAGGGTTAGGGTTAGGAGGGTTAGGGTTAGGAGGGTTAGGAGGGTTAGGGTTAGGGTTAGGAGGGTTAGAGTTAGGAGGGTTAGGGTGAGGGTTAGGAGGGTTAGGGTTAGGAGGGTTAGGAGGGTTAGGGTTAGGTTTAGGGTTAGGAGGGTTAGGGTTAGGAGGGTTAGGGTTAGGAGGGTTAGGAGGGTTAGGGTTAGGGTTAGGAGGGTTAGAGTTAGGAGGGTTAGGGTGAGGGTTAGGAGGGTTAGGGTTAGGAGGGTTAGGGTTAGGTTTAGGGTTAGGGTTAGGTTTAGGGTTAGGAGGGTTAGGGTTAGGAGGGTTAGGGTTAGGAGGGTTAGGGTTAGGAGGGTTAGGATGGTTAGGAATGAAGCACAATGTCTCAATTCGCTCAAATATTAATAATAGGATTCAAGTGTCTAATAAGCAGAACCTATATACGGCCTTTTCAGGTACTTAGAGAATACTTTCATTAATGTTTACAAATGACAATGTACAAAATACTGGTAATTCACTTACAAGAGACAAATAAATTGAAATTGTGACATTTATAAATGAAATTCAGAAAAACAGCAGAATAAGTGGTTTCTTTGAAATTTCCTTCTATTTATAAGATCCAAATGAATATAAATAAATGTAGTTGAGTTCTGACAGCTTGATACAGATCTATAGGTGAAGTTGCTTTAAAGTAACCAGTTTTCAAGCAAGCATCAATCACCCAAGTGCGTCCGTAGGTCACCAGACCTGTCAATATCAATCAGCTTTGTAATTAAATACATCACAATATAGATTTTGTGTGAGAAGGTCGGAATCCTCTTCACCTGCCCCTCTTACCTTCAGTATCAACATGAAAATGGATTTTATAAAAGCAGAACTGCTCAATGGACCTTCTACTCCATGGTTAAATAAGTACATATATGGAATTAATATAGAAATCCTATAGGCCCTTACAGACCCCAGGCATCAGAGGATGAGCGTATTAAGAGTCCTTCCTACTCTATGACTTTGGCAAAATATTATTCATTAGTAGACATCATTAACGGCCCAAACCTGTATGTATGCAGAGGGGATAGATGCCCGATTCCTGAGACATACCATAACCCCACATTCCCCCATAACCATACCAGCCCATGTTCCCCCCAATAATGGACACGAGACTTGTGATGGTACAACAAGGCCACAGCACTTCTTTATTAAACACATATCAGGCTGTATAAACCACCACCATCCTTTAATACTTATATGTATAAAACAGAATACAGCCTGACAAATTGACTAAGCCCTTGCCAGTAAAACCATTTTCCACTTCCACCCATATATTTATATATGGCCACCTTTTTCCAACCAAATCCAGAATCCAGAAGCTCGCCTCCCCTCCTCGTCCCTTGAGATGCCATAACTCCATCTGGCCCATCTCTCCCACAATGCTTACCACTAGCCGACTCACTTAGCTCAGTGGGCACGTCAACTACAAACAACTTCCATGTTGCTTTTAAGGTTAAGGGGAGGACCCGAGCACCATTCTCCTTGTAATAACTCCAACTCCATTTTCCAAAACATATCCCCTACTGGCAAGGACAGCCAACCCCCGCCACAGACCCGCTCGTTTAACACCTTAAATCAGCGGGGACCACCCACCACCACCGCCATGGCCTGTTCCAAACCATCCTGCAACGCCAAGTTAAACAGATCAAGGCCCACCTCAGTTAAGTGAACTCCATCACTCCTGAAATACCGAGCCGCATCGGACTCAAAAACCCTATGGCGTATAGTCACGCCCCCCACACTCAACACAAAACGAGACACTCGTTTATTCAATTTCACCCGGCTCCGTTCCAGCGCCCTCTGATTGAGCGCACACCTCCAATAATTACGTGGTACCACCTCTGACCACACCAGCGACACACCAGGAAAGAGCACCAGCAGCCTCGCCAGGTCCCTTTTTATGGTATCCCCCAGGGTCCACACAGGGACCGAACCCAGATCATTGCCCCCCAGATGAATAAGTAAAATATCAGGGGGCCCCAACCGCCGAGACAACTGAACCACCTCGGGTAACAAGCGTACCCACCGCATACCCCGGAACCCGAACCACCGAACGTCCGCCACGGCTCCCGGAAAGCCCAGGCACTCTCCCCCAGGTCGCACGGCAGCCCGACTCCGTGCCCAGAATATGTACGAGTGGCCTATAAGCCACACCCTCCTAGGCGCAACATCTGTGAATTTAAAGCAGAGGAAACTGAGATCAGACCAGCCGGACGGACATAAGATAGAAACCTGCGGGATTCCCACCGCCCAATCTGCCTGATAGCCCGCTCAGCATAACCCAGCCTTGCGGCCTCAGACGCAGCGCCAATCCTGAACGAGTGACCCCCGAACTCCCGGCTTGGAAGGCCCAGGGCCTCGACTGCCATCCGGAAGACCCTGATAAACTGGAATCTAGACAAAGGAGTCGCATCAGCGTGCACCAGCAATGAATTGGAACCGACCGGTCGGACCAAACCGTACCGGTCAAAACAAGCCACCGGGCATACCATAGAACCGGGGACTTCCCGCAGGGAGACCCACTTTCCAACCCCAAGTACATCCGTCTTGGAGCGCCTGATCAAAAACCTCACCAGACCAGGTTCCCGCACCATATCAGCCGCCAGTATACCCCCTGGCTTCGTTTTTGCCTGGCTAACCAATTCCCCAATACGCAAAGCTCCAAAAAATGCCATGGAAAAGGCTAACCGAAACAGATCCACCTCAAAAGGCGAGTGGCAAACCACCGGCAGTATGTGGCACAGGCCCAGCAACAAAGCCCCGGACACCGGTTTACGGTAATCCACGGAATGAACGCCCCTCCTCCAACCCTTCAACGCCTGACGCACTAGAAACTCCTTAGTCACGTCCCGTAGCCCAGAAGCTCTGAACCAGAAACTGAGGCCTGACATCCGTGCCGTTACTGCCGCGGGCGACAAGCCAGCCGCGTGCCAATGCCACAACAACCACAGTAAACCTTCCAAGCGAGCCCCATCATCCCTAAAACCCCCACGAGCCGACTCCAGATCCAACCATTCCCCCCAAACTTTACCGTAACGCTTCCATGTGGATCCAGCGACAGACTGGCTAACCCACTGTGCTATTCGCCCAACCCAAGGTCCCACAGCGTCGACGGGCACGGGATACCCTCCGGGTCCGCCCATGGTGCTGCCGCCCGGAACGTTGCCCACTGCGAACGAGAAAGTGCATCCGCAATTACGTTATGCACCCCAGGGATATGAACAGCACGAAAGGTCACATTAAAATCAAGGCAGTTAAGGACCAGAAGCCGCAACAGCCGAACTACCGGCGGGGAAGAAGCCGTCAGGTTATTCACCGCCAACACCACTCCCATGTTGTCACAGTGGAAGACCACCCTGCGATCCCGTAACGTAGTTCCCCAAAGGACCACTGACACCAGAATAGGAAATAGCTCCAAAAAAGCTAAATTCTTTGTCAGGCACCCCGAACCCCAGAACGGGGGCCAAGTCTCGGCAGACCACTGGGACCCCAAAATCGCCCCGTAGCCCACGGATCCTGAGGCATCCGTGTACAGATGGAGATCTGCGTTGGACACCTCCGGAGCCTGCCACAACGACCGTCCATTGTACCTGCTCAAAAAATCATCCCACACCGCCAGATCATCCCTTAGGGGCCGAGTGAGCCTGACATAATGGTGCGGCCGGCACACCCCCGCCGTAGCCCCCGCCAGACGTCTGCTAAACACCCTGCCCATTGGCATAATTTTACAGGCAAAGTTGAGCTTCCCCAATAAAGATTGCAACGCCCTGAGCTGAATTTTTCTCAAGCCGCAAGCCTTAGAAATGTCCGCCCTAAGGCCCAACAATTTATCCTGAGGAAGCCGGCATTCCCCGGCCAGGGAGTCAATCTCAATGCCCAGGAATGAAATACAGGTAGTCGGGCCCTCCGTTTTGTCCGCCGCCAATGGGACCCCAAACGAAGCCAGAACCACCTGGGCCGTCCTCAACAAATGGCCACAGACTTGCAAACCCGAGGGACCCACCAGCAGGAAGTCATCCAGGTAGTGCATCACTGAGTTGCACCCGGACTCCTCCCTGATCACCCAATCCAAAAAGGTGCTAAAGCACTCAAAATAAAAACAGGAAATAGAACAACCCATGGGAAGGCACAAGTCAACGTAAAACTTCCCTTCAAAATGGCACCCGAGGAGGTGATGACAGTCTGGATGAACCGGAAGAAGCCGGAAGGCCGACTCCACATCGGTTTTGGCCATCAACGCACCAGCCCCTGCCGCCCTCACCATCCGAACCGCCGAATCAAAGGACGCATAAGACACCCGGCACAATTCTGCATCAATGTCATCGTTAACCGACTCCCCATAGGGGTAAGACAGATGCTGGATCAGCCGGAACTTTCCCGGTTCCTTTTTGGGAACCACCCCCAGGGGAGAAACCCGTAAAGCGGCCAACGGGGGCGAATCAAACGGACCCGCCATACGGCCCAGAGCCACTTCCTTAGCCAACTTATCCCGCACCACCTCGGGGTGCTCAGCCACCGAACGTAAATTACGCAACCGCAAACAAACCTCCCGCTCCTGAAAGGGGATCCTGAAACCAAACTCAAACCCGTGCAACAAAATGTCCGCCGCCCTGCGATTCCTATACCGGCTTAGCCATGGGCGCATTGCCCCGACGTCCACCGGCGTCATCCCCCTTTCCGCCCACGTCAGACTTGTCCCCACCTCTCTGACGCTTAAAGCACCGGGTGGCGGGGTGGCTACCCCCGCAACCGGAACACTCATGTTTGAAGCGACAACCGGCGCCAAACTTGCACTGACCCTCATTAAATTGCCAGCACCCTCCCGGTCGTCGCGGGGTCGTGGCCGAGGGAGAGGGCGAACCCAGTCCCCCGACCCCCCCGAGAAAGGACGTCAAACCCCCCTGATGCGAGGCTGGCCGGGTCATAATGGCCAGCCACAGCCCCACGTCCATTTGATCCCAACCCAAAGTAGGCCGTAAAGCAATCCGTTGCCGGAATTGCTCATCATAGCGCCACCAGCTGAGACCCCCATAAATCCTACACGCATTCCAGATTTGATCCTGGTAACAAAATAAGGAGCAACATTTGTCAGGGGATTTCTCCCCGATGACGCTAGCCAAGATGGAGAAAGCCCGAATCCAATTCCCATAATTCTTTGGGATTTTTCGATAACGGTACTTCTCCTTCTCTTTCTCGGCATCCTTCAACTCCTTCTCAGGAGGAGAAACGTCCTCCATGGGGAGGAGCGAATAAATTTCCAGATACTCGCCCTTCCAAATACGCTCCCTTACCTCCGGTTTAAGATGAAGGCCTAAGGGGCCCGACCAACATAAATATGCGGCCCCATGCGCCATCGGTGCAACAGGGTGTGTCAAATCAGCCGCCCCAACCATTGACGCCGACGTACTCGGTGCCGCCGATGTACTAGGCATTGACAAGGGAACCGCAGGGAGCGCCGCAGCAGTGGCCGCCGGCAGCAACAAAGGGGGCGGTAATAAGGGGGACTGTGGGACCCCCACCGTGCCCGGTAAACCAGAAACCACCCCCGGTGAACCCCCCGTGGAACCCCACACGCCGCCCATCGTACTATCGATGCCCTGCAGGGCCGCACTACCAGAAGGCCCAGCCACCCGGCTCACTTGCTCTATCGCCCCCCGCAAGCATTGCAACAAATCCACCCAAGGCTGACTAGCAGGAGTAACGGTAGACCCCACCCCACCCACCCCAGAAAACCCCGCCAAAGGTTGCCCCGTGGACTCACCAGTGTCTCCCTGAACCGCGCCCAGAGCCGGCGTGGAGGCCCGGGAGGCAGCTGAATCACCCGCAACCTGGGAAGCAGGATGGGGGACGTAGAGTGGCACAGCACTAGTAGCTGGAGCCTGTGAAGGAGAGACAGGTGAATACAACGCCAGATCAGGAGGAGAGAGAAGCCCAGCCAAGGGAACCTGGTAAGTAGTCACAGGGGTAGGAGTAGGGGACGGGGTAGGGGGCAGTAAGAGACCCAGGGCCGGATCCTCATCCCCAGAAGACCCACTGCAGCTGCCCACAGCCTCCCCACTGCCCCCCGCCCGGGAGGGTAATCGAAGGGACCCCCGTTTTCGGCCCTGAGGCCTACTCACCACCCTGGCCTGCCGATCCGTGCTCCTCCTCCTGCTAGGCCCCGCATCCGGTCGCGGGGGGGAAGGTAGCAGGGCTGTACCGGACCTGGTCACAGCCCTGGATGTCCTCCGTCCGTCGCGCTCCAAGCCCCGAGGGGAGGGGCGCGGCCTGCGATCCCCGCTCCCACTAGCCACCGGGGACGGTCGCGTGGCTGCACTAGCGCCGCTCCTTCGCCCAGCTCCGCTCCTGCTCCGATGAGGCTGGATGGAGCCGGCATCCGGGCTCAGTCGAGCGGGCGGGCGGGACACCCGCCGCGCCCCGCCACGAGGACCCGCGGGAGGCGATGCCACCGCGGGCGTAGCAGCCTGCAGCGCTGCAAACTGCTGCCGCAAACGTCTGCCACCATCTGTAAGAGCCTCAGCCCTCAGGGCAGCGAGCATTGCCTCAATCTCCATGCCTGAGCCGTGAATGAAACACCAGAGCTGCAAAAAATTGCTACCAGGTGCGTTTACAGATTAAAATGGCTGCTGGGGAGAGAGGCTCCAGGGCTTTTATCAACTCCCCCTTGAAGCCCCTCCCCCAGCCCCCGTCAGTCATCTCTTGCCTCCCCCTCGCCCATACATGTCCTGTACAATTCATTTGCATAATTTCCCAGGGTTCTAGATGGATTCTCTTGATTTTTTTTTTTTACTTAACACTTTATTTACACGTAATTTTGAAGGGATTAATGAAATCTATATTGTTTAGAATTTGCTTTGTTCCCCTTTGGGTTAATCTTTAAATCTTTTTCCCGGAATGTGGAGAATGAGCGAGGGGTGTATTCCAATGTATCATTCATCTCTGTTTGAACCAGTCACATCATCCAGAGACGCCCTGATCAAGAGAATCCTGACCTGTAGGGAATTGATTAGAGGAATCCCATACATCTTGCGTTAAATGAAACGCTCTCCTGGATTTGAAGGGTTAATGTGTTAGATGGAGACATTTTTCTCTAATTCCCCTAGTAAGCTTATTTAAAAGTTTTTTTGCAGAATCGTTCTTCATCTGACAGAAACCTTATAAAACTCTTTCTGACACAAAGATGAGGGTTTAATCACCATGTACTTGAAGCTGTGAAATTTAAATAAAGTTGGAGGAACATTAACCCCAAGTTGCTGACTTGGCATTATCCCACTATGTAATAATTCAGTGGCAATTCCCAGTGAAATATTACTCCGCTTGCTAAATTCCCTTGGATTTCGCACAATTTAAAGACTGGGGGCAGAATATCCTGTCTGGAATTGTTAAATAGTCGGGTTATTTGAAATAGCTCTTCTTTTATTTGAATGTTAATTACCTTCATCTAGAGATCTGCGTCCTGTGTTCAGCCCATGGATCTCCAATGGTATAGATCGTAATCATATTATCAGGACAGCTGTACTGCTCACTCTTTCTTTCTTTAGATTTCCAGTACATCAGTTGTAAGAGACAAACATTTTAACACAATAATAAGAGAAATGACCGTTTTTTACCCCGTACACCTTTGTTTTAACTCTCCTGGGAGTTTTCATACTGTTACGATCATCTGACGATTCAATTAACTTTCAAGGACTTTAAATGTCTGTCCTTGCATCCGCTGTATTTCATATCATCAACATGGCGGCCGGTCGCAGAACACTGGCGGCCACACATGATCAATATAGTGGGCGTGCGTCATCAATATGGGGGCTACACGATTGATATAGCGGGCGTGCGTCATCAATATGGGGGCTACACGATTGATATAGCGGGCGTGCATCATCAATATGGGGGCTACACATGATCAATATAGTGGGCATGCATCATCAATATGGGGGCTACACATGATCAATATAGTGGGGGTGCGTCATCAATATGGGGGCTACCCATGATCGATATAGCGGGCGTGCATCATCAATATGGGGGCTACACGATTGATATAGCGGGCGTGCGTCATCAATATAGGGGCTACACATGATCAATATAGTGGGCATGCATCATCAATATGGGGGCTACACATGATTGATATAGTGGGCGTGTGTTATCAATATGGGGGCTACACATGATTGATATAGCGGGCGTGTGTTATCAATATGGGGGCTACACATGATCAATATAGTGGGCGTGCATCATCAATATGGGGGCTACACATGATTGATATAGCGGGCGTGTGTTATCAATATGGGGGCTACACATGATTGATATAGCGGGCGTGTGTTATCAATATGGGGGCTACACATGATCAATATAGTGGGCGTGTGTTATCAATATGGGGGCTACACATGATCAATATAGTGGGCGTGTGTTATCAATATGGGGGCTACACATGATTGATATAGCGGGCGTGTGTTATCAATATGGGGGGGCTACACATGATCGATATAGCGGGCGTGCATCATCAATATGGGGGCTACACATGATTGATATAGCGGGCGTGTGTTATCAATATGGGGCTACACATGATTGATATAGCGGGCGTGCATCATCAATATGGGGGCTACACATGATTGATATAGCGGGCGTGCATCATCAATATGGGGGCTACACATGATTGATATAGCGGGCGTGTGTTATCAATATGGGGGCTACACATGATTGATATAGCGGGCGTGTGTTATCAATATGGGGGGGCTACACATGATCGATATAGCGGGCGTGCATCATCAATATGGGGGCTACACATGATTGATATAGCGGGCGTGTGTTATCAATATGGGGCTACACATGATTGATATAGCGGGCGTGCATCATCAATATGGGGGCTACACATGATTGATATAGCGGGCGTGCATCATCAATATGGGGGCTACACATGATTGATATAGCGGGCGTGTGTTATCAATATGGGGGCTACACATGATTGATATAGCGGGCGTGTGTTATCAATATGGGGGCTACACATGATTGATATAGCGGGCGTGTGTTATCAATATGGGGGCTACACATGATTGATATAGCGGGCGTGTGTTATCAATATGGGGGCTACACATGATTGATATAGCGGGCGTGCATCATCAATATGGGGGCTACACATGATTGATATAGTGGGCGTGTGTTATCAATATGGGGCTACACGTGATTGACATAGCGGGCGTGCATCATCAATATGGGGGCTACACATGATTGATATAGCGGGCGTGTGTTATCAATATGGGGGCTACACATGATTGATATAGCGGGCGTGTGTTATCAATATGGGGGCTACACATGATCAATATAGTGGGCGTGTGTTATCAATATGGGGGCTACACATGATTGATATAGCGGGCGTGCATCATCAATATGGTGGCTACACATGATTGACATAGCGGGCGTGCATCATCAATATGGGGGCTACACATGATTGATATAGCGGGCGTGTGTTATCAATATGGGGGCTACACATGATCGATATAGCGGGCGTGTGTTATCAATATGGGGGCTACACATGATTGATATAGCGGGCGTGTGTTATCAATATGGGGGCTACACATGATTGATATAGCGGGCGTGCATCATCAATATGGGGGCTACACATGATTGATATAGCGGGCGTGTGTTATCAATATGGGGGCTACACATGATTGATATAGTGGGCGTGCATCATCAATATGGGGGCTACACATGATTGATATAGCGGGCGTGTGTTATCAATATGGGGGCTACACATGATTGATATAGCGGGCGTGCATCATCAATATGGGGGCTACACATGATTGATATAGTGGGCGTGTGTTATCAATATGGGGGCTACACATGATTGATATAGTGGGCGTGTGTTATCAATATGGGGGCTACACATGATTGATATAGTGGGCGTGCATCATCAATATGGGGGCTACACATGATTGATATAGTGGGCGTGCATCATCAATATGGGGGCTACACGTGATTGATATAGCGGGCGTGCATCATCAATATGGGGGCTACACATGATTGATATAGTGGGCGTGCATCATCAATATGGGGGCTACACATGATTGATATAGTGGGCGTGCATCATCAATATGGGGGCTACACATGATTGATATAGTGGGCGTGCATCATCAATATGGGGGCTACACATGATTGATATAGCGGGCGTGCATCATCAATATGGGGGCTACACATGATTGACATAGTGGGCGTGTGTTATCAATATGGGGGCTACCCATGATTGATATAGCGGGCGTGCATCATCAATATGGGGGCTACACATGATTGATATAGTGGGCGCGTGCGTCATCAATAGCAAGGTAATGCAGTGGATGAAATATACTTGGATCTTGCGACAGTTTCTGATACTGTGCCGTACAATAGGTTACCGAGTAAAGTAAAGACTATAGGATTGGTAACTAATGTTTGTACTTGGTTAGGGAGCATGGGTGATGGTACCTTGCTGGTTTTCATACTGATTTGCTCTATTTCTATTTTCTATGGGTCCCATTTAATATCTCCTATAGTCATGTGACAGAGGAGGGTCTCGGCTAGGTTGCTATAGTTGCAGAAGGTTTTGGGAGACGTTTGTGTTTTTTCCTGTGATACTGTAATACTATGTATCTGATCAGAATGATCTGTTTCTAGCATGGTACATACTACGCTTCAGATAAAGCTCTCTAGAGATGGGTGATGTTACACCTTTAATGAAAGATCCAGATAAAAAAAAAGCATAAAATAAACACATTTGCAGAATATTCTTCTATTGAGATCATGTTTGATCCTGGTTGTTGAGGAGGCAGTTTGTGGGTCTGGCTGGTGGAAGTATAACAGGTTCTGTCCAATCTGTTCCTGCTCGTGAATTCATATAATCCTTTCATTGTGCTTTGGATCTCTATATTGAGTAAGTTCCCCTCTCCACTCATGCTGGGTGCAGCTGCTTCCAAGCTGGGCTTGGACATGAATTGCCCATCCTAGGCTTGCTTCGCTTGTGTTTTCCTCTGTTTGCGGTCTGCAGTTTGATGTTGTTTCTTGGCCCAGTAGCCGCTGTTTTTGGCACGTGAGATGTAATGTGTGAGATGTAATGTGCGAGATGTTTATTGGAATAGAGTAAATGTCTTGGTGTAACATCTCCTTGATACATGTCAGCTCTGTTACTATCATTCTTTATCTCTGATAAAGTCATATATTACTGGTATTTGTATAGAATTATATAGTGAAAAAGCCTCAATAATATAACAAAGAAAATGAGGAAATAGAAGTGAATCAAAAGCTAGAATATCTTAAAACAAGGGTAAACACACTGACACCTGCTCATAACAATATATGCTTAATGTACAGACACAGCTATACATTGGATATTCAGACTTATATTATTTAAAGGATAAATGAAAGCAAAGTATGACGTTTTGTTTAATTTTGTATTAATTGAAAGACATTTTAGCTACAAATGCTTCACTGAAAAAATACAAATAAAATACACATAGAAACCTAAGAACCATTTGACCCATCTAGTCTGCCCACTTCTCTAAATACCTGTGTTTTATAACTGACTGCAGTGGGCGACTGCACTGGGCGACTGCACTGGGCGACTGCACTGGGCGACTGCACTGGGCGACTGCACTGGGCGACTGCACTGGGCGACAGCACTATATACCACATACCCAATATCATTATTATATATATGAACATGTTTTATCGAATACATTTAATCCAGTATTTCCATCATTTAACACAATAAATAAGTATAATATATTAACACTATTGGGAAGTGCTCACGCCATTGTACAGAGCGCTGGTGAGACCTCACTTGTATTATACAGAGCACTGGTGAGACCTCACTTGGAGTATTGTACAGAGCACTGGTGAGATCTCACTTGTATTATACAGAGCACTGGTGAGACCTCACTTGGAGTATTGTACAGAGCGCTGGTGAGACCTCACTTGGCGTATTGTACAGAGCGCTGGTGAGACCTCACTTGGAGTATTGTACAGAGCACTGGTGAGACCTCACTTGGAGTATTGTACAGAGCACTGGTAAGACCTCACTTGGAGTATTGTACAGAGCACTGGTGAGACCTCACTTGGAGTATTGTACAGAGTGCTGGTGAGACCTCACTTGGAGTATTGTACAGAGCGCTGGTGACACCTCACTTGGAGTATTGTACAGAGCGCTGGTTAGACCTCACTTGGAGTATTGTACAGAGCGCTGGTGAGACCTCACTTGGAGTATTGTACAGAGCACTGGTGAGACCTCACTTGGAGTATTGTACAGAGCGCTGGTGAGACCTCACTTGGAGTATTGTACAGAGCGCTGGTGACACCTCACTTGGAGTATTGTACAGAGCGCTGGTTAGACCTCACTTGGAGTATTGTACAGAGCGCTGGTGAGACCTCACTTGGAGTATTGTACAGAGCACTGGTGAGACCTCACTTGGAGTATTGTACAGAGCGCTGGTGAGACCTCACTTGGAGTATTGTACAGAGCGCTGGTGAGACCTCACTTGGAGTATTGTGCACAGCGCTGGTGAGACCTCACTTGGAGTATTGTACAGAGCGCTGGTTAGACCTCACTTGGAGTATTGTGCACAGCGCTGGTGAGACCTCACTTGGAGTATTGTACAGAGCGCTGGTGAGACCTCACTTGGAGTATTGTACAGAGCACTGGTGAGACCTCACATGGAGTATTGTACAGAACGCTGGTGAGGCCTCACTTGGAGTATTGTACGCAGTACTGGAGACCGTATCTCCAGAAGGATATTGATACTTTGGAGAGAGTTCAGAGAAGATTTACTAAACTGGTACATGGGTTGAAGGATAAAAAACTTACCAGCAAAGGTTAAAGCATCTTAACATGTATAGCTTGGAGGAAAGACGTAACAGGGGGGATATGATAGAAACATTTATATACATAAAGGGAATCAACACAGTAACGGAGGAGAGGATATTTATATGAAGATACCACAACTAGAGGACATAGTCTGAAATTAGAGGGGCAACGATTTTAATGTAATATCAGGAAGTATTACTTTACTGAGAGGGTAGTGGATGTATGGAATAGCCTGCCAGCAGAAGTGGTAAACACAGTCAAGGATTTAAGCATGCGTGGGATAGACACAAGGCTATCCTAGCTATAAGACCGGGAACGGGGGACTAATAAAAGTACTCAAAAAAATAATTGGGCAGACTAGATGGACCGAATGGTTCTTATCTGCCGACACATTCTATGTTTCTATGTTTCTATGACACAGTGAAGCGCTGTTAATACCTAATAAATATAAGGATATTACACTCCACCAGGACATTCCCTCTACCATCATACATCACTCGTGTGCTGAACACACTCACTAATTTAATTACACAGTGCTTGTTAATCAAATAAACCTCCTGATAGAGTAACCTTGAGTCTCTGTAAATCCCATTTACTTGGGAGCTTATCTGGGCTCTTGCTTCTCATTGTTTCACCTTTAGCGGCAGCGTTCGTTTCCCACTCTCCAATTCATTCCTTTCTGACACATAGGCCCGGTATGGATTATTGAATTAATAATTCCCTCACCTTGGAAGTCCCTTTATCTGATCAAACAGCAGCATTTCATTATTTACCATCATTCATTAATGACAGATATAAACCCGGACCATGTCTTCTCCCGAGATTCCCTCTGATCACCTGCCGGGCGGCCTAGAGCATCACAGCTTAACTGCGATTGACCTTCTCTCTATCCCCAAGTGGGGCCATATCACCATGTGCCAAAACAGTGCAAACAAACGGCTCAGATAAATGGGAGTTCATGTCCTCTGCACCCAGCAGAGATGTTCTAAGATAAGGGAATATACAGAATGGCAGCCAATTGGACATGTATAATGCTTATTACACCATTAACCACGGACATGCTGATACCTTCTCATAATAATATATGTTTAATGTATAGACACAGCTATACATCGGCTTAATATTCAGCCTCCTATTATGTAAAGGACAAATGAAAGCAAAGGATGACGTTCTGTTTAATTGAAAGATTGCAGTGTAGGCACGTTCATTAGTCCCTGGCCTTATCTTTTATCTAGGATAGCCTTATACCTATCCCATGCATGCTTAAACTCCTTCACTGTATTAACCTCTACCACTTCTACTGGAAGACTATTCCATGCATCCACTACCCTCTCAGTAATGTACTACTTTCATTAGTCCCTGGCCTTATCTTATATTTAGGATAGCCTTATACCTATCCCATGCATGCTTAAACTCCCTCACTGTATTAACCTCTACCACTTCTACTGGAAGACTATTCCATACATCCACTACCCTCTCAGTAATGTAATACTTTCATTAGTCCCTGGCCTTATCTTATATCTAGGATAGCCTTATACCTATCCCATGCATGCTTAAACTCCTTCACTGTATTAACCTCTACCACTTCTACTGGAAGACTATTCCATACATCCACTACCCTCTCAGTAATGTAATACTTTCATTAGTCCCTGACCTTATCTTATATCTAGGATAGCCTTATACTTATCCCATGCATACTTAAACTCCTTCACTGTATTAACCTCTACCACTTCTACTGGAAGACTATTCCATACATCCACTACCCTCTCAGTAATGTAATACTGTCATTAGTCCCTGGCATTATCTTATATCTAGGATAGCCTTATACCTATCCTATGCATGCTTAAACTCCATCACTGTATTAACCTCTACCACTTCTACTGGAAGACTATTCCATGCATCCACTACCCTCTCAGTAATGTAATACTGTCATTAGTCCCTGGCCTTATCTTATATCTAGGATAGCCTTATACCTATCCCACGCATACTTAAACTCTGTCACTGTATTAACCTCTACCACTTCTACTGGAAGACTATTCCATACATCCACTACCCTCTCAGTAATGGAATACTTTCATTAGTCCCTGACCTTATCTAATATCTAGGATAGCCTTATACCTAAACTCCATCACTGTATTAACCTTTACCACTTCTACTGGAAGACTATTCCATACATCCACTACCCTCTTAGTATTGTAATACTTTCATTAGTCCCTGACCTTATCTTATATCTAGGATAGCCTTATACCTATCCCATGCATGCTTAAACTCCTTCACTGTATTAACCTCTACCACTTCTACTGGAAGACTATTCCATACATCCACTACCCTCTCAGTAATGTAATACTTTCATTAGTCCCTGGCCTTATCTTATATCTAGGATAGCCTTATACCTATCCCATGCATGCTTAAACTCCTTCCCTGTATTAACCTCTACCACTTCTACTGGAAGACTATTCCATGCATCCACTACCCTCTCAGTAATGTACTACTTTCATTAGTCCCTGACCTTATCTTATATCTAGGATAGCCTTATACCTATCCCATGCATGCTTAAAATCCATCACTGTATTAACCTCTACCACTTCTACTGGAAGACTATTCCATGCATCCACTACCCTCTCAGTATTGTAATACTTTCATTAGTCCCTGGCATTATCTTATATCTAGGATAGCCTTATACCTATCCCATGCATGCTTAAACTCCTACACTGTATTAACCTCAACCACTTCTACTGGAAGACTATTCCATACATCCACTACCCTCTCAGTAATGTAATACTTTCATTAGTCCCTGGCCTTATCTTAGATCTAGGATAGCCTTATACCTATCCCATGCATGCTTAAACTCCTTCACTGTATTAACCTCTACCACTTCTACTGGAAGACTATTCCATGCACCCACTACTCTCTCAGTAATGTAATACTTTCATTAGTCCCTGACCTTATCTTATATCTAGGATAGCCTTATACCTATCCCATGCATGCTTAAACTCCTTCACTGTATTAACCTCTACCACTTCTACTGGAAGACTATTCCATGCATCCACTACCCTCTCAGTAATGTAATACTTTCATTAGTCCCTGGCCTTATCTTATATCTAGGATAGCCTTATACCTATCCCATGCATGCTTAAACTCCTTCACTGTATTAACCTCTACCACGTCTACTGGAAGACTATTCCATACATCCACTACCCTCTCAGTAATGTAATACTGTCATTAGTCCCTGGCATTATCTTATATCTAGGATAGCCTTATACCTATCCCATGCATGCTTAAACTCCATCACTGTATTAACCTCTACCACTTCTACTGGAAGACTATTCCATACATCCACTACCCTCTCAGTAATTTAATACTGTCATTAGTCCCTGGCCTTATCTTATATCTAGGATAGCCTTATACCTATCCCACGCATACTTAAACTCTGTCACTGTATTAACCTCTACCACTTCTACTGGAAGACTATTCCATACATCCACTACCCTCTCAGTAATGTAATACTTTCATTAGTCCCTGACCTTATCATATATCTAGGATAGCCTTATACCTATCCCATGCATGCTTAAACTCCTTCACTGTATTAACCTCTACCACTTCTACTGGAAGACTATTCCATGCACCCACTACTCTCTCAGTAAAGTAATACTTTCATTAGTCCCTGACCTTATCTAATATCTAGGATAGCCTTATACCTAAACTCCATCACTGTATTAACCTTTACCACTTCTACTGGAAGACTATTCCATGCATCCACTACCCTCTTAGTATTGTAATACTTTCATTAGTCCCTGACCTTATCTTATATCTAGGATAGCCTTATACCTATCCCATGCATGCTTAAACTCCTTCACTGTATTAACCTCTACCACTTCTACTGGAAGACTATTCCATACACCCACTACCCTCTCAGTAATGTAATACTTTCATTAGTCCCTGGCCTTATCTTATATCTAGGATAACCTTATACCTATCCCATGCATGCTTAAACTCCTTCACTGTATTACCCTCTACCACTTCTACTGGAAGACTATTCCATACATCCACTACCCTCTCAGTAATGTAATACTTTCATTAGTCCCTGGCCTTATCTTATATCTAGGATAGCCTTATACCTATCTCAGGCATGCTTAAACTCCTTCACTGTATTAACCTCTACCACTTCTACTGGAAGACTATTCCATACATCCACTACCCTCTCAGTAATGTAATACTTTCATTAGTCCCTGACCTTATCATATATCTAGGATAGCCTTATACCTATCCCATGCATGCTTAAACTCCTTCACTGTATTAACCTCTACCACTTCTACTGGAAGACTATTCCATGCACCCACTACTCTCTCAGTAAAGTAATACTTTCATTAGTCCCTGACCTTATCTTATATCTAGGATAGCCTTATACCTATCCCATGCATGCTTAAACTCCTTCACTGTATTAACCTCTACCACTTCTACTGGAAGACTATTCCATGCATCCACTACCCTCTCAGTAATGTAATACTTTCATTAGTCCCTGGCCTTATCTTATATCTAGGATAGCCTTATACCTATCCCATGCATGCTTAAACTCCTTCACTGTATTAACCTCTACCACGTCTACTGGAAGACTATTCCATACATCCACTACCCTCTCAGTAATGTAATACTGTCATTAGTCCCTGGCATTATCTTATATCTAGGATAGCCTTATACCTATCCTATGCATGCTTAAACTCCGTCACTGTATTAACCTCTACCACTTCTACTGGAAGACTATTCCATACATCCACTACCCTCTCAGTAATGTAATACTTTCATTAGTCCCTGACCTTATCTAATATCTAGGATAGCCTTATACCTAAACTCCATCACTGTATTAACCTTTACCACTTCTACTGGAAGACTATTCCATGCATCCACTACCCTCTTAGTATTGTAATACTTTCATTAGTCCCTGACCTTATCTTATATCTAGGATAGCCTTATACCTATCCCATGCATGCTTAAACTCCTTCACTGTATTAACCTCTACCACTTCTACTGGAAGACTATTCCATACATCCACTACCCTCTCAGTAATGTAATACTTTCATTAGTCCCTGGCCTTCTCTTATATCTAGGATAGCCTTATACCTATCCCATGCATGCTTAAACTCCTTCACTGTATTAACCTCTACCACTTCTACTGGAAGACTATTCCATGCATCCACTACCCTCTCAGTAATGTACTACTTTCATTAGTCCCTGACCTTATCTTATATCTAGGATAGCCTTATACCTATCCCATGCATGCTTAAAATCCATCACTGTATTAACCTCTACCACTTCTACTGGAAGACTATTCCATGCATCCACTACCCTCTCAGTATTGTAATACTTTCATTAGTCCCTGACATTATCTTATATCTAGGATAGCCTTATACCTATCCCATGCATGCTTAAACTCCTACACTGTATTAACCTCAACCACTTCTACTGGAAGACTATTCCATACATCCACTACCCTCTCAGTAATGTAATACTTTCATTAGTCCCTGGCCTTATCTTAGATCTAGGATAGCCTTATACCTATCCCATGCATGCTTAAACTCCTTCACTGTATTAACCTCTACCACTTCTACTGGAAGACTATTCCATGCACCCACTACTCTCTCAGTAAAGTAATACTTTCATTAGTCCCTGACCTTATCTTATATCTAGGATAGCCTTATACCTATCCCATGCATGCTTAAACTCCTTCACTGTATTAACCTCTACCACTTCTACTGGAAGACTATTCCATACATCCACTACCCTCTCAGTAATGTAATACTTTCATTAGTCCCTGGCCTTATCTTATATCTAGGATAGCCTTATACCTATCTCAGGCATGCTTAAACTCCTTCACTGTCTTAACCTCTACCACTTCTACTGGAAGACTATTCCATACATCCACTACCCTCTCAGTAATGTAATACTTTCATTAGTCCCTGACCTTATCTTATATCTAGGATAGCCTTATACCTAAACTCCATCACTGTATTAACCTCTACCACTTCTACAGGAAGACTATTCCATGCATCCACTACCCTCTCAGTAAAGTAATACTTCCATTAGTCCCTGACCTTATCTTATATCTAGGATAGCCTTATACCTATCCCATGCATGCTTAAACTCCTTCACTGTATTAACCTCTACCACTTCTACTGGAAGACTATTCCATACATCCACTACCCTCTCAGTAATGTAATACTTTCATTAGTCCCTGGCCTTATCTTATATCTAGGATAGCCTTATACCTATCTCAGGCATGCTTAAACTCCTTCACTGTATTAACCTCAACCACTTCTACAGGAAGACTATTCCATACATCCACTACCCTCTCAGTAATGTAATACATTCATTAGTCCCTGGCCTTATCTTATATCTAGGATAGCCTTATACCTATCCCATGCATGCTTAAACTCCTTCACTGTATTAACCTCTACCACTTCTACTGGAATGCCATTCCATACATCCACTACCCTCTCAGTATAGTAATACTTTCATTAGTCCCTGGCCTTATCTTATATCTAGGATAGCCTTATACCTATCCCATGCATGCTTAAACTCCTTCACTGTATTAACCTCTACCACTTCTACTGGAATGCCATTCCATACATCCACTACCCTCTCAGTATAGTAATACTTTCATTAGTCCCTGGCCTTATCTTATATCTAGGATAGCCTTATACCTATCCCATGCATGCTTAAACTACTTCACTGTATTAACCTCTACCACTTCTACTGGAAGACTATTCCATGCATCCACTACCCTCTCAGTAATGTAATACTTTCATTAGTCCCTGACCTTATCTTATATCTAGGCTCACCTTATACCTGTCCCATGCATGCTTAAACTCCTTCACTGTATTAACCTCTACCACTTCTACTGGAAGACTATTCCATGCATCCACTACCCTCTCAGTAATGTAATACTGTCATTAGTCCCTGGCATTATCTTATATCTAGGATAGCCTTATACCTATCCCATGCATGCTTAAACTCCTTCACTGTATTAACCTCTACCACTTCTACTGGAAGACTATTCCATACATCCACTACCCTCTCAGTATAGTAATACTTTCATTAGTCCCTGGCCTTATCTTATATCTAGGATAGCCTTATACCTATCCCATGCATGCTTAAACTCCTTCACTGTATTAACCTCTACCACTTCTACTGGAATGCCATTCCATACATCCACTACCCTCTCAGTATAGTAATACTTTCATTAGTCCCTGGCCTTATCTTATATCTAGGATAGCCTTATACCTATCCCATGCATGCTTAAACTCCTTCACTGTATTAACCTCTACCACTTCTACTGGAAGACTATTCCATGCACCCACTACCCTCTCAGTAATGTAATACTGTCATTAGTCCCTGACCTTATCTTATATCTAGGTTAGCCTTATACCTATCCCATGCATGCTTAAACTCCTTCACTGTATTAACCTCTACCACTTCTACTGGAAGACTATTCCATACATCCACTACCCTCTCAGTATAGTAATACTTTCATTAGTCCCTGGCCTTATCTTATATCTAGGATAGCCTTATACCTATCCCATGCATGCTTAAACTCCTTCACTGTATTAACCTCTACCACTTCTACTGGAAGACTATTCCATGCACCCACTACCCTCTCAGTAATGTAATACTGTCATTAGTCCCTGACCTTATCTTATATTTAGGATAGCCTTATACCTATCCCATGCATGCTTAAACTCCATCACTGTATTAACCTCTACCACTTCTACTGGAAGACTATTCCATACATCCACTACCCTCTCAGTAATGTAATACTTTCATTAGTCCCAGGCCTTATCTTATATCTAGGCTCACCTTATACCTATCCCATGCATGCTTAAACTCCTTCACTGTATTAACCTCTACCACTTCTACTGGAAGACTATTCCATGCATCCACTACCCTCTCAGTAATGTAATACTTTCATTAGTCCCTGGCCTTATCTTATATCTATGATAGCCTTATACCTATCCCATGCATGCTTAAACTCCTTCACTGTATTAACCTCTACCACTTCTACTGGAAGACTATTCCATACATCCACTACCCTCTCAGTAATGTAATACTTTCATTAGTCCCTGGCCTTATCTTATATCTAGGATAGCCTTATACCTATCCCATGCATGCTTAAACTCCTTCACTGTATTAACCTCTACCACTTCTACTGGAAGGCTATTCCATACATCCACTACCCTCTCAGTAATGTAATACTGTCATTAGTCCCTGGCATTATCTTATATCTAGGATAGCCTTATACCTATCCCATGCATGCTTAAACTCCTTCACTGTATTAACCTCTACCACTTCTACTGGAAGACTATTCCATGCACCCACTACCCTCTCAGTAATGTAATACTGTCATTAGTCCCTGACCTTATCTTATATCTAGGTTAGCCTTATACCTATACCATGCATGCTTAAACTCCTTCACTGTATTAACCTCTACCACTTCTACTGGAAGACTATTCCATACATCCACTACCCTCTCAGTATAGTAATACTTTCATTAGTCCCTGGCCTTATCTTATATCTAGGATAGCCTTATACCTATCCCATGCATGCTTAAACTCCTTCACTGTATTAACCTCTACCACTTCTACTGGAAGACTATTCCATGCACCCACTACCCTCTCAGTAATGTAATACTGTCATTAGTCCCTGACCTTATCTTATATTTAGGATAGCCTTATACCTATCCCATGCATGCTTAAACTCCTTCACTGTATTAACCTCTACCACTTCTACTGGAAGACTATTCCATACATCCACTACCCTCTCAGTAATGTAATACTTTCATTAGTCCCTGGCCTTATCTTATATCTAGGATAGCCTTATACCTATCCCATGCATGCTTAAACTCCTTCACTGTATTAACCTCTACCACTTCTACTGGAAGGCTATTCCATACATCCACTACCCTCTCAGTAATGTAATACTGTCATTAGTCCCTGGCATTATCTTATATCTAGGATAGCCTTATACCTATCCCATGCATGCTTAAACTCCTTCACTGTATTAACCTCTACCACTTCTACTGGAAGACTATTCCATGCACCCACTACCCTCTCAGTAATGTAATACTGTCATTAGTCCCTGACCTTATCTTATATCTAGGTTAGCCTTATACCTATCCCATGCATGCTTAAACTCCTTCACTGTATTAACCTCTACCACTTCTACTGGAAGACTATTCCATACATCCACTACCCTCTCAGTATAGTAATACTTTCATTAGTCCCTGGCCTTATCTTATATCTAGGATAGCCTTATACCTATCCCATGCATGCTTAAACTCCTTCACTGTATTAACCTCTACCACTTCTACTGGAAGACTATTCCATGCACCCACTACCCTCTCAGTAATGTAATACTGTCATTAGTCCCTGACCTTATCTTATATTTAGGATAGCCTTATACCTATCCCATGCATGCTTAAACTCCATCACTGTATTAACCTCTACCACTTCTACTGGAAGACTATTCCATACATCCACTACCCTCTCAGTAATGTAATACTTTCATTAGTCCCAGGCCTTATCTTATATCTAGGCTCACCTTATACCTATCCCATGCATGCTTAAACTCCTTCACTGTATTAACCTCTACCACTTCTACTGGAAGACTATTCCATGCACCCACTACCCTCTCCGTAATGTAATACTTTCATTAGTCCCTGGCCTTATCTTATATCTAGGATAGCCTTATACCTATCCCACGCATGCTTAAACTCCTTCACTGTATTAACCTCTACCACTTCTACTGGAAGACTATTCCATACATCCACTACCCTCTCAGTAATGTAATACTTTCATTAGTCCCTGGCCTTATCTTATATCTAGGATAACCTTATACCTATCCCATGCATGCTTAAACTCCTTCACTGTATTAACCTCTACCACTTCTACTGGAAGGCTATTCCATACATCCACTACCCTCTCAGTAATGTAATACTGTCATTAGTCCCTGGCATTATCTTATATCTAGGATAGTCTTATACCTATGAGGAGACTCTCTCTCTCTGTCTCTCTCTCTCTGTCTCTCTCTCTGTCTCTCTCTCTGTCTCTCTCTCTGTCTCTCTCTCTCTCTCTCTCTCTCTCTCTCTGTCTCTCTCTCTCTCTGTCTCTCTGCCCCCTCTCTCTCTCTCTCTCTCTCTCTCTCTCTCTCTCTCTCTCTCTCTCTCTCTCTGCCCCTCTCTCTCTCTCTCTCTCTCTCTCTCTCTCTCTCTCTCTCTCTCTCTCTCTCTCTCTCTCTCTCTCTCTCTCTCCTCTCCTCCCCCACCCCATGCACAGTCTCCCTCCCTCCACCTTAAGTCTGGTGTCTCTCTCTCCCTCCCTTCCACATCTGGTGTCTCTCTCTCCCATGTCTGTTGTCTCTCCTTCTCCCTCCCTCCCCCCACATGTCTGGTGTCTCTTTCTTTCTTTCTTTCTCCCTCCCTCCCCCCACCCCATGTCTGCTGCCTGTCTCTCTCTCTCTCTCTCCCTACCTTCCCATATCTGGTGTCTCTTTCTGTCTTGCTTCCTCCCTCCCTCCATTCCATAGCTTGCTGTCTCTCTCCCTGTCTCCCCTACACCCCATAGGCTTCTGTTTCTCTCTCCCCCACCCCATAGCATGCTGTCTCTCCAGTCTCCTGCCCACCCCATAGCATGCTGTCTCTCCAGTCTCCTGCCCACCCCATAGCATGCTGTCTCTCCAGTCTCCTGCCCACCCCATAGCATGCTGTCTCTCCAGTCTCCTGCCCACCCCATAGCATGCTGTTTCTCCAGTCTCCTGCCCACCCCATAGCATGCTGTCTCTCCAGTCTCCTGCCCACCCCATAGCATGCTGTCTCTCCAGTCTCCTGCCCACCCCATAGCATGCTGTCTCTCCAGTCTCCTGCCCACCCCATAGCATGCTGTCTCTCCAGTCTCCTGCCCACCCCATAGCATGCTGTCTCTCCAGTCTCCTGCCCACCCCATAGCATGCTGTCTCTCCAGTCTCCGGCCGGTCCTGCTGTCAGAGATCACAGCTCCACCGATCGAGATTAAGTAGTGCACAGCCATTTTTTGCTATAGGTTAAACTCCACTTGAATTTTTTATTTGAAACTTCATTTTACAGATTTAAAAATCATTTTATTAGGGGCTCGGGAGAGAAGACAGATGACTTTTTAGGGAAGGAGATATCTAAGTGGTTACCGTGTGGAGCAGAATGATTATCAAGCAGCATGACATGTAGTTAATGAGTTTCATTACTCCTCGTGGGGTAAGAGGGCTTCCTATTGAAAACAGTAGATTTATTACCAGGAAAAGACAGTGGTATCGTTATAGATCCACCACTGCAAAGTGAAAACCAATGATTCATTTACAGTGTACAATGGGCAGAAAGTATGGATCTGCAATAACAATTTGGGGGTCTGGTTAGCAGGGGTTAGAATTTACAGCAGACAGAGTACACAAGTGTAAGAATATAGACCTGTGCCACACATTTAATAATTCACACATTACAAATTACAAAATTACAAATGTTCATTTTTTAAATAAGACAATACTATTCTCCAGTCCCTTTTACAGGAGCATACCAAAGGTTTCCTATGGGGTTCAAATGTCTTTATGTATTAAATAAATGGAAAAGCTTGTGTAGGAGAAACCACTGGACCAGAAACCAACAGTACATACAAAGATTTCAGTCTAATTTACCTGATTTTAGTTTGGTCATCCATTTCTTCCAGTATTCATTGCATTTAAACTCTTTAAATATTATTCCTCTTTCCATTTCACATAAGATCCTCAGGATGTATATTAATAGCTTCCCAAATGAATATACATAACCTCAGATAGGACGCACTGTATATACAAGTCCACTATTTCAGCTTCTCCTAGACCTTTTCTAACAAGTTATTTTGGATCATTGTATCTATTTGATCTAATTTATAAGTCTGGCACGGATTACATTAATAATGTTGCTTTACTAACTCTCTGAACATTTTACACTTACACTTTTCTCGTTTGTATATATTTGTATATATTTAAGCTATATTATTAAACGTTAAGGTTTATTCAGAGAATTCAATTATTGTTAATGTTGTTGTTCCATCTGGGTTACCCCCACAGGGCCGCCGGGCCTGGGACGGGTGTATCGCCTGTCACCCACTGATGGCAGCCCTGTACCCCCATTTTTTAATGCTCCTATATAGTGAGACCTCAACCTCTAAACTAAAAGATTCAAGCTCAGCTTTCTTAGAAATGGGAAATATAATGCTCTCACAGACATATGTTCTTCCGATCTACGATAACATTATGACCACCTGCCTAATATTGCATGTCCCCTTTTACCTCAGTGTGTGTATATACAATATGTTATGGCTGATCTGTGTGTGTATATATATATATATCAGCAATAACATAGATCGGCAATTATTATTATTATTAATTATTATTATTATTAAAAATAATAATAGTTATTGCTGATCTAAAAAGAACAAACTGGGAGAAGAACTGCCACCTTTAAATGCATTTTTTGCCCCTCCGCAGAGCCCGAGGATATCAGCAGGTCGAACCAAAATGGCTGCCAAGACAGAGCCGTACCACAGAAGCCCAACAGACTGGTAACCCACCACCCCTACCAGAACCCTCGAGGACAGATATTGCTGACATCTTCGACAGGTCCATCCAACCCCTCCAGGCTGAAGTCACAATGCTCCATCAAATTTTTAAACAAATAACCTCCAGGGTAACAAACCGTAAAGAAGGAGCCTCCATGACGCACATTACCATGAACGACCTAAACGCACGTATAATAAGATTGGAATTCCAGATTTACTCCCTGCAGGAGAGGACAATCTCAGCCGCAGAGCTCACATTGATTCTGTAGCAGGCTGGCCGGGGCTTGGGTTATAAACAGAACCAGTCCTTTCTTCCAAGATAAGGAAAGCTTTATTTAGCAAGCCGGACCCAACTGAGCCTCAGTAAGACAGCAAAACAAACTCCTACTCCACACTGGAGACTAACTAACATACAGGACCCTTCCTATGCTACTGGGCAGCTCAGCTGACTCCACTAGTTTAACAAACAAATATTAAAGGCTTTGCAAAAATACCTTTTCTTCCTCCACAGTTTCAGCATCTCTTTGACTCTCAGTCTCTTTGACTCTCAGTCTCTTTGACTCTCAGTCTCTTTGACTCTCAGTCTCTCAGTCTCTCAGTCTCTCTGACTCTCAGTCTCTTTGACTCTCAGTCTCTCTGACTCTCAGTCTCTTTGACTCTCAGTCTCTCTGACTCTCAGTCTCTTTGACTCTCAGTCTCTTTGACTCTCAGTCTCTTTTACTCTCAGTCTCTCTGACTCTCAGTCTCTCTGACTCTCAGTCTCTTTGACTCTCAGTCTCGATGCCTCCACCCAGCTCTTCACAGGAGAGTGATTACCTTATCCAGATGGTTTATATTGCTCCCTAATTGACGTACTAGAGTAACCTGATTATTAACCCCATCTAGTCAGCGAACACTGAAAGTGCCATTCTGGGGCTAATATAGCAGTGTTCCCTGACACTGCCACACACTCCCTACACACAGCTATAAAGTTATATGTGAGATTACCTGTGAGGTCAGCTGTATTACAGCCAATACACATGTTACAAGGATAAAACCCAGGATTAGGTGACAGTATCATTTTTAGTGATCTTCTGTTTCAGATTCAGTGCTCCCCTCTCTGGTAGCCGAGGCCTGAGGATATCATCCTTCAACAAAATGTCATAATACTTGTTTATTCATTTTTTAATGTCACTTTGTGGTTTTAATTAAGGATAATTGGAATTTTAAACTTTTAATTGTCATTTTTATATGTTATACTTTCTAGAGCTAAGAATTGTACCTTTTCCTTGTTGTAGATAATGGTAAGTTCAATATGTCACCTATCTATAGGAGGAATATATTGTCTATATATCTTTGATGTAACCCCAGCCATGCCCATTCAAGACAGCTTGATTTTCTATGTGTCTAAGACCCTTTTTCATGGGCTTTGCTGGTATATACAGATGTTACCTCTCAATGTAAATTCCCCTCACTGGCTCCCGTCTGCTCTGGGATAAAATGTCAATTTCTATTGTTACTCTACAAAGCCCCCCACTCCTCAGCCCCTCCCTGCATTGCCTCCCTTGTTAACTGATACAACCATGCCTGACCTTTGTGCTCCTTAAATGGACTTACGTCCCCTCCATTCTCCTCACTCCTTCTCACTCAGTCCTGCAAGATTTTGACCAAGCGGCCCTCTCTCGCTTGATTCCCTTCCATACAGCATTCAACTCTCTCTCTCTCTTCTTCAAACTTCAAAAACTCACGTCTTTGAGGAAGCTAACGATTCATCCAGCCACTAGCTAATCCCACCAGCTGTCACTGTCCTTAGTCACAGATAGGAACAGGAATCTGACATCTCATCCAACTAGAACACACATAATGTCTGGCTTAGTGCCAACCATCCCTACAACTATTACTACAGCTACATTCCCTTTGACCTCTTCGCTCCTTTATGTGTCTCATGTCCCCCACTCCCTCTAGATTGTAAGCTCTGTGAGCAGGACTCTCTACCTCATGTATCAGTCTGTCCCTCTAGATTGTAAGCTCTGTGAGCAGGACTCTCTACCTCATGTATCAGTCTGTTCCTCTAGATTGTAAGCTCTGTGAGCAGGACTCTCTACCTCATGTATCAGTCTGTCCCTCTAGATTGTAAGCTCTGTGAGCAGGACTCTCTACCTCATGTACCAGTCTGTTCCTCTAGATTGTAAGCTCTGTGAGCAGGACTCTCTACCTCATGTACCAGTCTGTTCCTCTAGATTGTAAGCTCTGCGAGCAGGGCTCTCTACCTCATGTATCAGTTTGTCCCTCTAGATTGTAAGCTCTGTGAGCAGGGCTCTCTACCTCATGTACCAGTCTGTTCCTCTAGATTGTAAGCTCTGTGAGCAGGACTCTCTACCTCATGCATCAGTCTGTTCCTCTAGATTGTAAGCTCTGCGAGCAGGGATCTCTACGTCATGTATCAGTCTGTTCTTCTAGATTGTAAGCTCTGCGAGCAGGGTTCTCTACCTCATGTACCAGTCTGTTCCTCTAGATTGTAAGCTCTGTGAGCAGGGCTCTCTACCTCATGTATCAGTCTGTCCCTCTAGATTGTAAGCTCTGCGAGCAGGGTTCTCTACCTTATGTACCAGTCTGTTCCTCTGGATTGTAAGCTCTGTGAGCAGGGCTCTCTACCTCATGTATCAGTCTGTTCCTCTAGATTGTAAGCTCTGCGAGCAGGGCTCTCTACCTCATGTACCAGTCTGTTCCTCTAGATTGTAAGCTCTGTGAGCAGTGCTCTCTACCTCATGTATCAGTCTGTTCCTCTAGATTGTAAGCTCTGCAAAGAATATATCTGTATTAACACTGTATGAATAAATGCATCTGTATTAACCCTGAATGAATAAATGCATCTGTATTAACCCTTAATGAATTAATGTATCTGTATTAACCCTGTATGTATAAATGTATCTGTATTAACACTGAATGAATGTATCTGTATTAACCCGGAATAAATAGGTTTAATAGTGTAAAAGTTTTTTGAGAGGGATATATCTAATGTATGAGAAAACATGGTGGTCGGGGCAAATGTAAGACCTTTACCTATGATTGTCAGCTGTTCTTTGCTCAGTGTGACATGTCACAGGCCAATATATCAGTTATAGCAGCTTTATTACTGGCCATTCCTCTTAGATCATTTCCTTCTCACTCTTCCCACTATATCTAAACTTCTGGGATTTTCCACTGAGTTTCTTTGGGGTTTAGGTGGATGAAGTGAAAATATGATTATAATAATAATAGATTCAAATAAGAGTTTTACTGAGCAGGAACCAGGATTTCAGACCTCTGGCGGTACTTAGCTGAGGCTACTGTGGGATAAAACACTTGTCATTTGATAAAGAGTTCTCTGTCCTGGCTTAAGGAACATAGAGTGACAACTCACGCTAATTTCTGTTAAATAATTGAAACTCCTGAGACTTGAATTACTACATGATGGATCAGGACGTCTGAAATACCCACGCGTTTCATATTGACAGCCCATTGTCTAAAGAAAGTCTCTATACATTTCCTGCCATTATTCTGCCCATTAGAAAGCAAAATCTATTTGTGGCCTCTGGCACTGTCTTGTTATAGAGATAATAGCTGCCAATGCTAAACTGACCTTAATAGTCTCCTGTAACTCTAAGATCATGGACAGGTTTGTGTATCTATCCTAATGTGTCAGGCCGAATATGAGAAATGGGCAAAAGATAAACATCCAAAGGAAGAAAGGATTTAACCTTGAATATGCAGGAACGGGAAGTGTCGGGTTATAGGTAAAAAGGCTTTAATAAATAATCAGAAACTCAGATCCTCCCTTATTGACAATCATAATTTCACGGTCCATATGGAGTAATATCTGAAACGATAAGATTTAGTTTTTATTAATATAAAAGTACAGTGTTTCTTTTTATCAATATATTGATTATTGACAGTAAGGAAGAAATGTTAAGGATTTGCTTTTCTCCGATCCTGAAGGAATCTCCTTTATGTTTTCTTATTACTCCATCCTGTCTCGCTTCCGACTGACCCTCCAGATCTCTGGCCTACTGAATTCTGATACCTGAATCCATTTCCGGCAGGTGACAGCTGGATCAGTAAAAACAGACAAAATAAAACAGGTAGAGCTTAAAACATTGGCTCTCAACTAAACAAACCCCCAGCCCTGCAGCACAGTGTAAAATAATGCAGATTATGCAAATGAAACAGGTGTTTCTCATTAAATGGGACAGCGGAACAATTCACCAAAACCCATTTAAAAAAGTGTAACACATTCCATCATGAAGCGGTCCTAAATCATGTGCAAAGCATCAGCACGAGCGGTACATCGTCAGTTAACGAGGTGAAGAGTTTACAGAATGTTTTAAAGGACAAGTATCAATGATTAACGAGAGTGTGACTGTACGACGCACACAGATAGCTCAGTCCTCACGGAAACTGGCGTCTGGCACTCAAAACGTGCACAGTCCCTGTATTTTGGCAACGCATGTCTTATAACAGCCTTCATGGGCAGGAGGTAGCGCAAATAATTCTCCTTCCTTAATTATAAATGTGATTTGTTTCAGCCCAGTGTCGATGATCTAGAAAGAGTCCGACCAGGAGTTTGCTGCCAGCTGGAACGTGAGGACAATGTATTGGAGGCCTGAGGCTAACAAATGTGAATATGTCATTTAGGCTACTGGCTCACTTACTGATACCCAATGTGTGCCCACCCCCTGCTAGCTTCCTGGCCATCGAGCACTGGATATGTAGACATCTGCCTGCAATGCCTTAAAACTACAGAGAAGTTACTTACCAAAAAACAAAAGTTGGCTAAAAAGAAAAAAAAATTGGACAGAACTAAAACAAAGTAAAAAAAAGACATATTTTAATGTGGAGATATACAAAACAACTCTGGATAAAGATTCTAAAAGTTGGGGAGAATGCACCAAGTGGAGGCATTTGAAATACAAAAGTTTGAATGAAAGAATACAAATAAAGCACCTTAAAAATCAATCTCTGCTTGTACATCTCTAACTGGGGGCAGACATGTTGGGTCAGATCTTCCTTCATCTGACCCAAGATTGAAAACTACACATCCACCCCCTGATAGAGCTATATAGAGCAAAGATTCTAAACAACATGTCTGCCCCTGATAGAGCTATACAGAGCAAAGATTCTAAAAACCATGTCCGCCCCCTGATAGAGCAAAGATTCTAAACAACATGTCCGTACCCTGATAGAGCTATACAGAGCAAAGATTCTAAACAACATGTCTGACCCCTGATAGAGCTATACAGAGCAAAGATTCTAAACAACATGTCTGACCCCTGATAGAGCTATACAGAGCAAAGATTCTAAACAACATGTCCTCCCTCTGATAAAGCTATATAGAGCAACTATTCTAAACAACATGTCTGCCCCCTGATAGAGCTATACAGAGCAAAGATTCTAAACAACATGTCCACCCTCTGATAAAGCTATATAGAGCAACGATTCTAAACAACATGTCTGCCCCTGATAGAGCTATACAGAGCAAAGAGTCTAAACAACGTCTGCCCCTGATAGAGCTATACAGAGCAAATATTCTAAACAACATTTCCACCCCAGGATAGAGCTATACAGAGCAAAGATCCTAAACAACATTTCTGCCCCTGATAGCGCTATATAGAGCAAAGATTCTAAACAACATGTCTGCCCCGATAGAGCTATAAAGAGCAAAGATTCTAAACAACATGTCCTCCCCCTGATAGAGCTATACAGAGTAGAGATTGTAAACAAAATATCTGCCCCTGATAGAGCTAAACAGACCAAAGATTCTAAACAAAATGTCCACCCCCTGATAGAGCTATACAGAGCAAAGTTCCTAAGCAACATGTCTGCCCCTGATAAAGCTATACAGAGCAAAGATCCTAAGCAACATGTCTGCCCCGATAGAGCAATACAGAGCAAACATTCTAAACAACATGATTGCCCCCTGATAGAGATATACAGAGCAAAGATTCTAAACAACATGTCTGACCCCTGATAGAGCTATACAGAGCAAAGATTCTAAACAACATGTCCTCCCTCTGATAAAGCTATATAGAGCAACGATTCTAAACAACATGTCTGCCCCCTGATAAAGCTATATAGAGCAACGATTCTAAACAACATGTCTGCCCCCTGATAGAGCTATACAGAGCAAAGATTCTAAACAACATGTCCACCCTCTGATAAAGCTATATAGAGCAACGATTCTAAACAACATGTCTGCCCCTGATAGAGCTATACAGAGCAAAGAGTCTAAACAACGTCTGCCCCTGATAGCGCTATATAGAGCAAAGATTCTAAACAACATGTCTGCCCCGATAGAGCTATAAAGAGCAAAGATTCTAAACAACATGTCCTCCCCCTGATAGAGCTATACAGAGTAGAGATTGTAAACAAAATATCTGCCCCTGATAGAGCTAAACAGACCAAAGATTCTAAACAAAATGTCCACCCCCTGATAGAGCTATACAGAGCAAAGTTCCTAAGCAACATGTCTGCCCCTGATAAAGCTATACAGAGCAAAGATCCTAAGCAACATGTCTGCCCCGATAGAGCTATACAGAGCAAACATTCTAAACAACATGATTGCCCCCTGATAGAGATATACAGAGCAAAGATTCTAAACAACATGTCTGACCCCTGATAGAGCTATACAGAGCAAAGATTCTAAACAACATGTCCTCCCTCTGATAAAGCTATATAGAGCAACGATTCTAAACAACATGTCTGCCCCCTGATCGAGCTATACAGAGCAAAGATTCTAAACAACATGTCCACCCTCTGATAAAGCTATATAGAGCAACGATTCTAAACAACATGTCTGCCCCTGATAGAGCTATACAGAGCAAAGAGTCTAAACAACGTCTGCCCCTGATAGAGCTATACAGAGCAAATATTCTAAACAACATTTCCACCCCAGGATAGAGCTATACAGAGCAAAGATCCTAAACAACATTTCTGCCCCTGATAGAGCTATATAGAGCAAAGATTCTAAACAACATGTCTGCCCCGATAGAGCTATACAGAGCAAAGATTCTAAACAACATGTCCTCCCCCTGATAGAGCTATACAGAGTAGAGATTGTAAACATAAATATCTGCCCCTGATAGAGCTAAACAGACCAAAGATTCTAAACAAAATGTCCACCCCCTGATAGAGCTATACAGAGCAAAGTTCCTAAGCAACATGTCTGCCCCTGATAAAGCTATACAGAGCAAAGATCCTAAGCAACATGTCTGCCCCGATAGAGCTATACAGAGCAAACATTCTAAACAACATGATTGCCCCCTGATAGAGCTATACAGAGCAAATATTCTAAATTACATGTCGGCCCCTGATAGAGCTATACAGAGCAAAGATTCTAATCAACATGTCTGACCCCTGATAGAGCTATACAGAGCAAAGATTCTAAACAACATGTCCACCCTCTGATAAAGCTATATAGAGCAACGATTCTAAACAACATGTCTGCCCCCTGATAGAGCTATACAGAGCAAAGATTCTAAACAACATGTCTGCCCCTGATAGAGCTATACAGAGCAGAGATTCTAAACAACATGTCTGCCCCTGATAGAGCTATACAGAGCAAATATTATAAACAACATTTCCACCCCAGGATAGAGCTATACAGAGCAAAGATCCTAAACAACATTTCTGCCCCTGATAGAGCTATATAGAGCAAAGATTCTAAACAACATGTCTGCCCCGATAGAGCTATACAGAGCAAAGATTCTAAACAACATGTCCTCCCCCTGATAGAGCTATACAGAGTAGAGATTGTAAACAAAATATCTGCCCCTGATAGAGCTAAACAGACCAAAGATTCTAAACAAAATGTCAACCCCCTGATAGAGCTATACAGAGCAAAGTTCCTAAGCAACATGTCTGCCCCTGATAAAGCTATACAGAGCAAAGATCCTAAGCAACATGTCTGCCCCGATAGAGCTATACAGAGCAAAGATTCTAAACAAAATGTCTGCCCCTGATAGAACTATACAGAGCAAAGATTCTAAACAACATGTCTGCCCCTGATAAAGCTATACAGAGCAAAGATCATAAACAACATGATCACCCCCTGGTAGAGCTATACAGAGCAAATATTCTAAACAACATGTCTGCCCCTGATAGAGCTATACAGAGCAAAATATTCTAAACAACATGTCCACCCCCTGATAGAGCTATACAGAGCAAAGATTCTAAACAACATGTCCGCCCGCTGATAGAGCTGTAGAGAGCAAAGATTCTAAACAACATGTCCACCCCCCTGATAGAGTTATACAGAGCAAAGATTCTAAACAACATGTCACCCCCTGATAGAGCTATACAGTGCAAATATTCTAAACAACATGTCCGCCCCCTGATAGAGCAATACAGAGAGAAGATTCTAAACAACATTTCCACCCCAGGATAGAGCTATACAGAGCAAAGATTCTAAACAACATGTCCTCCCCCTGATAGAGCTATACAGAGTAGAGATTGTAAACAAAATTTCTGCCCCTGATAGAGCTAAACAGAGCAAAGATTCTAAACAAAATGTCCTCCCCCTGATAGAGCTATACAGAGCAAAGATCAAAAGCAACATGTCTGCCCCATATAAAGCTATACAGAGCAAAGATCCTAAGCAACATGTCTGCCCCTGATAGAGCTATACAGAGCAAACATTCTAAACAACATGATTGCCCACTGATAGAGCTATACAGAGCAAAGATTCTAAACAACATGTCTGCCCCCTGATAAAGCTATCCAGAGCAAAGATTCTAAATAACATGTCCGCCCTTTAATAAAGCTATACAGAGCAAAGATTCTAAACAACATGATCACCCCTTGATAGAGCTATACAGAGCAAATATTCTAAACAACATGTCTGCCCCTGATAGAGCTATACAGAGCAAAGTTTTTAAACAACATGTCCGCCCCCTGATTGAGCCAAACAGAGCAAAGATTCTAAACAACATGTCCACCCCCCTGATAGAGCTATACAGAGCAAAGATTCTAAACAACATGTCTGCCCCTGATAGAGCTATACAGAGCAAAATATTCTAAACAACATGTCCACTCCCTGATAGAGCTATACAGAGCAAAGTTTTTAAACAACAAGTCCGCCCCTGATTGAGCCAAACAGAGCAAAGATTCTAAACAACATGTCCACCCCCCTGATAGAGCTATCCAGAGCAAAGATTCTTAACAACATGTCCGCCCCCTGATAGAGCTATACAGAGCAAAGATTCTAAATAACATGTGACACAATGATGTAATGTCTACATTTGAGGAAATCTTTCGTTATACAGAACTTATCTTCCTTGGCCTTTAAGTTCATTTGTAACATATCTATTGTTTATCCAATTAACCAAAAAATATTTCCCTTGAATTCCTTCAAAAATTATACAAAATTGGATTAAAATTATTAAAGCATTTTTATTTAAAATGCCTACATTTCAAGTTATCTTTCAATTAAACAGAACTCTGTTTTATTGCTGACAGTTGTGCTTTAAATAATAATTTACATCAGTCAACTTTTTGAGCGGCAAAATTATTAAAATGTTCAATCTGATGAACACATCACTATATGATCCGCTCCCTGAACTTTTTAAAACTCTAATTTCTGTTTACAGTATAAATATAATTACTTTAGGGTTTGACACACAGCCTGTGCATTCTGTAATTGACTTTGTGCATTAAAAAGTCATAATATATTCCTGTGGCTGCCAAATCTAGTTATAATCTGTACGAAAAGCTAAATACATGCAATGCTTTTTCATGAACTGAATATTTTACAGAAAGACGAACACTGTAGAATTGTTAATTATTCCATAAAACTGATTCTTAATTGCAGCTAGTAAAGACAATTTACTGAAAAGCTGAAAATGTATGACTTAATGTTGAAATTAAGAGGCACAACCTTTTTCATCATTAAAGATTCAATAATTCCTATTTTGCATTATATTTTCAAAGCTAATTGGCAAAGTTTTACTTCCAAATAGAGCTCTAAAAATAAAAATAATATTGGAGGAATTGTATTTACAAGAAAAACTATTTGTACACTTTATTTACCTTTTGTCAAGGGGACTGTTTAAAAAATATTTGCAATATAGTCAAAAAGAAATGGTAAATAAATAATATAATGATAATGTAAACTGATATTTTGTGGTACATTATATAGATCAGATCTGTGGCTCTGGGTAGGTTATTAGGAGTCTAATAAGTCATTAATATCTCTGGCGCCCAGAATATATCCTTCATGATGGCGTAAATTCATTACATTTCTTACCATCTTGTGAATATATGTTACTAATCTTCACCATAACACCAGACATCAATATCTCAACTTGAAATCAAGTTTCTAGTTCCCACAATAATTGTACTTTTCTCATGACTGGTGAAGTCCTGATCCTGTTCTGCCACGGATAATTCAATGACATAAAACCTATTTTATTGAAATGACTTAATAAAAGGAGAAACATCTACATCCTTCTAGTCGTTCATTTAACCAAAGATACTTTGAATGAAAGAATAGATCCTCCATTAAAAGCAAAGCTATTATTTCCCCCCATAATAGAGATAATAGTTCTGAAGTTTTTTGTGAGAGGGATTATAGTAATTATCTAATTGTGTGATACATTATCATGGTGACAAGATGAAAGAAGGCAGACAAAGAGAGAGAAATCCATGGTTTGTGATGTGTCTATAATGGAACATGAAAGTGTGTAGATATTTATTACAATTAATGTCCATGGAAGGGAATGAGGTGGGCTCTCCTCTGCTGTTATATACACACTCAGAAATACTCCAAATAAAATCAAAATTTAAAATGTATATCTTTCAGTGCACATTGATATAGTCAGTTTCACCCCTTGCATCCCTATGTTTGTTGGGGAATGGACTATAGGGGCAGTTGGGAGAATCAATGGCCCAAATTGTCTATGACAATTGGTGGTAAGTCTCTGCTCTGAATGCTGGGAAATATGGGGATTTCCTGCTATTATCTACACACAGATATATATGGGGATTTCCTGCTATTATCTAACACACAGATATATTTGGGGATTTCCTGCTGTTATCTAACACACAGATATATTTGGGGATTTCCTGCTGTTATCTAACACACAGATATATTTGGGGATTTCCTGCTGTTATCTAACACACAGATATATTTGGGGATTTCCTGCTGTTATCTAACACACAGATATTTGGGGATTTCCTGCTGTTATCTACACACAGATATATTTGGGGATTTCCTGCTGTTATCTAACACACAGATATATTTGGGGATTTCCTGCTATTATCTACACACAGATATATTTGGGGATTTCCTGCTGTTATCTACACACAGATATATTTGGGGATTTCCTGCTATTATCTAACACACAGATATTTGGGGATTTCCTGCTGTTATCTAACACACAGATATATTTGGGGATTTCTTGCTATTATCTAACACATAGATATATTTGGGGATTTCTTGCTATTATCTAACACACAGATATATTTGGGGATTTCCTGCTGTTATCTACACACAGATATATTTGGGGATTTCCTGCTGTTATCTAACACACAGATATTTGGGGATTTCCTGCTGTTATCTAACACACAGATATATTTGGGGATTTCCTGCTGTTATCTAACACACAGATATATTTGGGGATTTCCTGCTATTATCTACACACAGATATATTTGGGGATTTCCTGCTGTTATCTAACACACAGATATATTTGGGGATTTCCTGCTATTATCTACACACAGATATATTTGGGGATTTCCTGCTATTATCTACACACAGATATATTTGGGGATTTCCTGCTGTTATCTGACACACAGAGATATTTGGGGATTTCCTGCTGTTATCTAACACACAGATATATTTGGGGATTTCTTGCTATTATCTAACACACAGATATATTTGGGGATTTCCTGCTATTATCTACACACAGATATATTTGGGGATTTCCTGCTGTTATCTACACACCGATATATTTGGGGATTTCCTGCTGTTATCTAACACACAGCGATATATTTGGGGATTTCCTGCTATTATCTACACACAGATATATTTGGGGATTTCCTGCTATTATCTAACACACAGATATATTTGGGGATTTCTTGCTATTATCTACACACAGATATATTTGGGGATTTCCTGCTGTTATCTAACACACAGATATATTTGGGGATTTCCTGCTATTATCTACACACAGATATATTTGGGGATTTCCTGCTGTTATCTAACACACAGATATTTGTGGATTTCCTGCTGTTATCTAACACACAGATATATTTGGGGATTTCCTGCTATTATCTACACACAGATATATTTGGGGATTTCCTCTGTTATCTACACACAGATATATTTGGGGATTTCCTGCTGTTATCTGACACACAGATATATTTGGGGATTTCCTGCTGTTATCTGACACACAGATATATTTGGGGATATCCTGCTATTATCTACACACAGATATATTTGGGGATTTCCTGCTATTATCTAACACACAGATTTGCACGGGGATTTGCTGCTGTTATCTACACACAGATATATTTGGGGATTTCCTGCTATTATCTAACACACAGAGATATTTGGGGATTTCCTGCTGTTATCTACACACAGATATATTTGGGGATTTCCTGCTATTATCTAACACACAGATATATTTGGGGATTTGCTGCTGTTATCTACACACAGATATATTTGGGGATTTCCTGCTGTTATCTACACACAGATATATTTGGGGATTTCCTGCTGTTATCTAACACACAGATATATTTGGGGATTTCCTGCTGTTATCTACACACAGATATATTTGGGGATTTCTTGCTATTATCTAACACACAGATATATTTGGGGATTTCCTGCTGTTATCTAACACACAGATATATTTGGGGATTTCCTGCTGTTATCTACACACAGATATATTTGGGGATTTGCTGCTGTTATCTAACACACAGATATATTTGGGGATTTCCTGCTGTTATCTACACACAGATATATTTGGGGATTTCCTGCTGTTATCTACACACAGATATATTTGGGGATTTCCTGCTATTATCTACACACAGATATATTTGGGGATTTCCTGCTGTTATCTACACACAGAGATATTTGGGGATTTCCTGCTGTTATCTAACACACAGATATATTTGGGGATTTCCTGCTATTATCTACACACAGATATATTTGGGGATTTGCTGCTGTTATCTAACACACAGATATATTTGGGGATTTCCTGCTGTTATCTACACACAGATATATTTGTGGATTTCCTGCTGTTATCTACACACAGATATATTTGGGGATTTCCTGCTATTATCTACACACAGATATATTTGGGGATTTCCTGCTGTTATCTACACACAGATATATTTGGGGATTTCCTGCTATTATCTAACACACAGCGATATATTTGGGGATTTCCTGCTATTATCAACACACAGATATATTTGGGGATTTCCTGCTGTTATCTACACACAGATATATTTGGGGATTTCCTGCTATTATCTAACACACAGATATATTTGGGGATTTCCTGCTATTATCTAACACACAGATATATTTGGGGATTTCCTGCTGTTATCTAACACACAGATATATTTGGGGATTTCCTGCTATTATCTAACACACAGATATATTTGGGGATTTCCTGCTGTTATCTACACACAGATATATTTGGGGATTTCCTGCTGTTATCTAACACACAGATATTTGGGGATTTCCTGCTATTATCTAACACACAGAGATATTTGGGGATTTCCTGCTGTTATCTAACACACAGATATATTTGGGGATTTCCTGCTGTTATCTAACACACAGATATATTTGTGGATTTCCTGCTGTTATCTACACACATATATATTTGGGGATTTCCTGCTGTTATCTAACACACAGATATATTTGGGGATTTCCTGCTGTTATCTACACACAGATATATTTGGGGATTTCCTGCTGTTATCTACACACAAATATATTTGGGGATTTCCTGCTATTATCTACACACAGATATATTTGGGGATTTCCTGCTGTTATCTACACACAGATATATTTGGGGATTTCCTGCTATTATCTACACACAGATATATTTGGGGATTTCCTGCTGTTATCTAACACACAGATATATTTGGGGATTTCCTGCTGTTATCTAACACACAGATATTTGGGGATTTCCTGCTGTTATCTAACACACAGATATATTTGGGGATTTCTTGCTATTATCTAACACACAGATATATTTGGGGATTTCTTGCTATTATCTAACACACAGATATATTTGGGGATTTCCTGCTGTTATCTAACACACAGATATATTTGGGGATTTCCTGCTATTATCTAACACACAGATATATTTGGGGATTTCTTGCTATTATCTAACACAGCGATATATTTGGGGATTTCCTGCTATTATCAACACACAGATATATTTGGGGATTTCCTGCTGTTATCTACACACAGATATATTTGGGGATTTCCTGCTGTTATCTAACACACAGATATTTGGGGATTTCCTGCTGTTATCTAACACACAGATATATTTGGGGATTTCTTGCTATTATCTAACACACAGATATATTTGGGGATTTCTTGCTATTATCTAACACACAGATATATTTGGGGATTTCCTGCTGTTATCTAACACACAGATATATTTGGGAATTTCCTGCTATTATCTAACACACAGATATATTTGGGGATTTCTTGCTATTATCTAACACACAGATATATTTGGGGATTTCCTGCTATTATCTACACACAGATATATTTGGGGATTTCTTGCTATTATTTAACACACAGATATTTGGGGATTTCCTGCTGTTATCTAACACACAGATATATTTATGGATTTCCTGCTATTATCTAACACACAGATATTTGGGGATTTCCTGCTGTTATCTAACACACAGATATATTTGGGGATTTCTTGCTATTATCTAACACACAGATATATTTGGGAATTTCCTGCTGTTATCTACACACAGATATATTTGGGGATTTCCTGCTGTTATCTAACACACGGATATATTTGGGGATTTCCTGCTGTTATCTAACACACAGATATATTTGGGGATTTCCTGCTGTTATCCACACACAGATATATTTGGGGATTTCCTGCTGTTATATAACACACAGATATATTTGGGGATTTCCTGCTGTTATCTACACACAGATATATTTGGGGATTTCCTGCTATTATCTAACACACAGCGATATATTTGGGGATTTCCTGCTGTTATCTACACACAGATATATTTGGGGATTTCCTGCTGTTATCTACACACAGATATATTTGGGGATTTCCTGCTATTATCTAACACACAGATATTTGGGGATTTCCTGCTGTTATCTAACACACAGATATATTTGGGGATTTCTTGCTATTATCTAACACACAGATATATTTGGGAATTTCCTGCTGTTATCTACACACAGATATATTTGGGGATTTCCTGCTGTTATCTAACACACAGATATATTTGGGGATTTCCTGCTGTTATCTAACACACAGATATATTTGTGGATTTCCTGCTGTTATCTACACACAGATATATTTGGGGATTTCCTGCTGTTATCTAACACACAGATATATTTGGGGATTTCCTGCTGTTATCTACACACAGATATATTTGGGGATTTCCTGCTATTATCTAACACACAGCGATATATTTGGGGATTTCCTGCTGTTATCTACACACAGATATATTTGGGGATTTCCTGCTATTATCTACACACAGATATATTTGGGGATTTCCTGCTGTTATCTAACACACAGATATATTTGGGGATTTCCTGCTGTTATCTACACACAGATATATTTGGGGATTTCCTGCTGTTATCTAACACACAGATATATTTGGGGATTTCCTGCTGTTATCTACACACAGATATATTTGGGGATTTCCTGCTATTATCTACACACAGATATATTTGGGGATTTCCTGCTGTTATCTAACACACAGATATATTTTGGGGATTTCCTGCTGTTATCTACACACAGATATATTTGAGGATTTCCTGCTGTTATCTAACACACAGATATATTTGGGGATTTCCTGCTGTTATCTACACACAGATATATTTGGGGATTTCCTGCTATTATATACACACAGATATATTTGGGGATTTCCTGCTGTTATCTACACACAGATATATTTGGGGATTTCCTGCTATTATCTAACACACAGATATATTTGGGGATTTCCTGCTGTTATCTAACACACAGATATATTTGGGGATTTCCTGCTATTATCTAACACACAGATATATTTGGGGATTTCCTGCTGTTATCTACACACAGATATATTTGGGGATTTCCTGCTGTTATCTAACACACAGATATATTTGTGGATTTCCTGCTGTTATGTAACACACAGATATTTGGGGATTTCCTGCTGTTATCTAACACACAGATATATTTGGGGATTTCTTGCTATTATCTAACACACAGATATATTTGGGGATTTCCTGCTATTATCTAACACACAGATATATTTGGGGATTTCCTGCTGTTATCTAACACACAGATATATTTGGGGATTTCCTGCTATTATCTAACACACAGATATTTGGGGATTTCCTGCTGTTATCTAACACACAGATATTTGGGGATTTCCTGCTGTTATCTAACACACAGATATATTTGGGGATTTCCTGCTATTATCTACACACAGATATATTTGGGGATTTCCTGCTGTTATCTAACACACAGATATATTTGGGGATTTCCTGCTATTATCTAACACACAGATATTTGGGGATTTCCTGCTGTTATCTAACACACAGATATATTTGGGGATTTCCTGCTATTATCTAACACACAGATATTTGGGGATTTCCTGCTGTTATCTAACACACAGATATATTTGGGGATTTCTTGCTATTATCTAACACACAGATATATTTGGGAATTTCCTACTGTTATCTACACACAGATATATTTGGGGATTTCCTGCTGTTATCTAACACAGATATATTTGGGGATTTCCTGCTGTTATCTACACACATATATATTTGGGGATTTCCTGCTATTATCTAACACACAGATATATTTGGGGATTTCCTGCTGTTATCTAACACACAGAGATATTTGGGGATGTCCTGCTGTTATCTACACACCGATATATTTGGGGATTTCCTGCTATTATCTACACACAGATATATTTGGGGATTTCCTGCTGTTATCTACACACAGATATATTTGGGGATTTCCTGCTGTTATCTGACACACAGATGACCTCACTGTATGAGTGTGAGGTCATACTCATGATAAAACGTGTATGGATCTTATCTTGATCTAGTATCCGGAGAAAGCAGAATTCTTCCACTCTGATTGGTGGCTGCTTGTTCTGCCCCTTGGCCTGATTGGATCATACTTTAAATGTCCCATTTGAATTAACTGTGCAGCCGCACCCAGTCCTGATGGGTTTGCATGTGGTTAAAATAGCAGTTTGAATGTTTACTGAGTCTAATTTTTCTTGCCCTGTAAAGGTTTAGTCAAATAAAGTTTTGTTAACATATTAATTGAATTAACATTAGTCTTACCCTTACAGTCGGGGGTCTCTGTAGCCCCCCAGTCCAATAAATATTCTGAGTCAAGTCCAAACTCTTAGGTTTCAGTTTGAGGGGAGCAGCACTGTTATTTTGTATTTAGAGCCCCTCTCATTGCTCTATATTTACATGGTGGTCCCAGGGGGAGAGCTGTCATCAGTGTAATCACCACTGTACTCTGTGTGTGGGTTTCACAGATAGGCCTGTAATAATGTTTGCATGCGTGTTCAGGTGGGAAGTCCTGCCTTTTTGACAGGAAGACATGGCACACGTGACATTTGAAGAGCTAATATCGGAAAGTCAACCTTTAATTTGATAGCTTTTAGTGCTAGTTAATTTCACTTGTTGAGTCACGGGCAGGGAATCTGACGCTCCATTAAATGATACTGATTCTTACACATTGCCAGAGGCCTGAGAGCGATACCTGATCCATCCATTTTATCTTTTTTTAGGTCAGTTGAAGTAAAACTTTCATTCCCTCCTCAGACAATTAATCTTTAGCTAATTGAAGCATGATGCTGCAGCCTGTGTTTCACTGGGGCCTGTAATTCTCATTTAGAAGATTGAATTCAAGGCACATGCTGCCTCTAATGATGTGACAGGTGGGCAGCACTGCAAGGCGCTATATTCCCACAACCTGATTCTCATTAGACCTGCAGAGTCTGATACTCACATCTGTTTACTGTAGAGTGGGATGAATGGGGGGGGGGGGGGGGGGGGGTTAAATTATATCCTCTCTTTTATGAGTTAATATTCTTGACTTCTACCCAAAAAACAGCAGGTCTACCTCCTACCGAGCTTCCCTTCCTCTGCCTCCGACAGGGGTGCACCCTTCTCTAATTAACTGTCAGGGACTGGGAAGCTTTGCAATGGGTGAACCAATTATTTTGAAGGGTATTAAGTCATCAGATTTACTTTTATCTTGATTGCATTGTGGAGATCGTGTATAATTAATGGTGGGAGCTTATTAAGAAAATGATTAGGCAAATTACACAGGTGTCCGATGCATTTTTTATGATAAATTAGCTAGAACAATCCTGCATTTCCATCTGTTCGGTTAATATCAGAATGTCACTGTGAATGTGATGGAGAGTTCATGTAGAATCTGGGGATGGGAGATACAATGCTGCTTGTAAGGAGGTGGGGCATCCGGCTTGAAATGCTTTAAATGTCAGTAAATAATGTCAGATAATATAAAGCATCCCAAATAACACTATCTAATCAGTGTAATATAAAGCATCCCAAATAACACTATCTAATCAGTGTAATATAAAGCATCCCAAATAACACTATCTAATCAGTGTAATATAAAGCATCGCAAATAACACTATCTAATCAGTGTAATATAAAGCATCCCAAATAAAACTATCTAATCAGTGTAATATAAAGCATCCCAAATAAAACTATCTAATCAGTGTAATATAAAGCATCGCAAATAACACTATCTAATCAGTGTAATATAAAGCATCCCAAATAAAACTATCTAATCAGTGTAATATAAAGCATCGCAAATAACACTATCTAATCAGTGTAATATAAAGCATCCCAAATAACACTATCTAATCAGTGTAATATAAAGCATCCCAAATAAAACTATCTAATCAGTGTAATATAAAGCATCCCAAATAAAACTATCTAATCAGTGTAATATAAAGCATCCCAAATAACACTATCTAATCAGTGTAATATAAAGCATCCCAAATAAAACTATCTAATCAGTGTAATATAAAGCATCCCAAATAACACTATCTAATCACTGTAATATAAAGCATCCCAAATAAAACTATCTAATCAGTGTAATATAAAGCATCCCAAATAACACTATCTAATCAGTGTAATAAAAAGCATCCCAAATAACACTATCTAATCAGTGTAATATAAAGCATCCCAAATAACACTATCTAATCAGTGTAATAAAAAGCATCCCAAATAACACTATCTAGTCAGTGTAATATAAAGCATCGCAAATAACACTATCTAATCAGTGTAATATAAAGCATCCCAAATAACACTATCTAATCAGTGTAATATAAAGCATCCCAAATAACACTATCTAATCAGTGTAATATAAAGCATCCCAAATAACACTATCTAATCAGTGTAATATAAAGCATCGCAAATAACACTATCTAATCAGTGTAATATAAAGCATCCCAAATAACACTATCTAATCAGTGTAATATAAAGCATCACAAATAACACTATCTAATCAGTGTAATATAAAGCATCGCAAATAACACTATCTAATCAGTGTAATATAAAGCATCCCAAATAACACTATCTAATCAGTGTAATATAAAGCATCGCAAATAACACTATCTAATCAGTGTAATATAAAGCATCCCAAATAACACTATCTAATCAGTGTAATATAAAGCATCGCAAATAACACTATCTAATCAGTGTAATATAAAGCATCCCAAATAACACTATCTAATCAGTGTAATATAAAGCATCCCAAATAACACTATCTAATCAGTGTAATATAAAGCATCCCAAATAACACTATCTAATCAGTGTAATATAAAGCATCCCAAATAACACTATCTAATCAGTGTAATATAAAGCATCCCAAATAACACTATCTAATCAGTGTAATAAAAAGCATCCCAAATAACACTATCTAATCAGTGTAATATAAAGCATCCCAAATAACACTATCTAATCAGTGTAATATAAAGCATCGCAAATAACACTATCTAATCAGTGTAATATAAAGCATCCCAAATAACACTATCTAATCCGTGTAATATAAAGCATCCCAAATAACACTATCTAATCAGTGTAATATAAAGCATCGCAAATAACACTATCTAATCAGTGTAATATAAAGCATCCCAAATAACACTATCTAATCAGTGTAATATAAAGCATCGCAAATAACACTATCTAATCAGTGTAATATAAAGCATCCCAAATAACACTATCTAATCAGTGTAATATAAAGCATCCCAAATAACACTATCTAATCAGTGTAATATAAAGCATCGCAAATAACACTATCTAATCAGTGTAATATAAAGCATCCCAAATAACACTATCTAATCAGTGTAATATAAAGCATCGCAAATAACACTATCGAATCAGTGTAATATAAAGCATCCCAAATAACACTATCTAATCAGTGTAATATAAAGCATCCCAAATAACACTATCTAATCAGTGTAATATAAAGCATCCCAAATAACACTATCTAATCAGTGTAATATAAAGCATCCCAAATAACACTATCTAATCAGTGTAATATAAAGCATCCCAAATAACACTATCTAATCAGTGTAATATAAAGCATCCCAAATAACACTATCTAATCAGTGTAATAAAAAGCATCCCAAATAACACTATCTAATCAGTGTAATATAAAGCATCCCAAATAACACTATCTAATCAGTGTAATATAAAGCATCGCAAATAACACTATCTAATCAGTGTAATATAAAGCATCCCAAATAACACTATCTAATCAGTGTAATATAAAGCATCCCAAATAACACTATCTAATCAGTGTAATATAAAGCATCGCTAATAACACTATCTAATCAGTGTAATATAAAGCATCCCAAATAACACTATCTAATCAGTGTAATATAAAGCATCGCAAATAACACTATCTAATCAGTGTAATATAAAGCATCCCAAATAAAACTATCTAATCAGTGTAATAAAAAGCATCCCAAATAACATTATCTAATCAGTGTAATATAAAGCATCCCAAATAACACTATCTAATCAGTGTAATATAAAGCATCGCAAATAACACTATCTAATCAGTGTAATATAAAGCATCCCAAATAACACTATCTAATCAGTGTAATATAAAGCATCCCAAATAACACTATCTAATCAGTGTAATATAAAGCATCGCAAATAACACTATCTAATCAGTGTAATATAAAGCATCCCAAATAACACTATCTAATCAGTGTAATATAAAGCATCGCAAATAACACTATCGAATCAGTGTAATATAAAGCATCCCAAATAACACTATCTAATCAGTGTAATATAAAGCATCCCAAATAACACTATCTAATCAGTGTAATATAAAGCATCCCAAATAACACTATCTAATCAGTGTAATATAAAGCATCCCAAATAACACTATCTAATCAGTGTAATATAAAGCATCCCAAATAACACTATCTAATCAGTGTAATAAAAAGCATCCCAAATAACACTATCTAATCAGTGTAATATAAAGCATCCCAAATAACACTATCTAATCAGTGTAATATAAAGCATCGCAAATAACACTATCTAATCAGTGTAATATAAAGCATCCCAAATAACACTATCTAATCAGTGTAATATAAAGCATCGCTAATAACACTATCTAATCAGTGTAATATAAAGCATCCCAAATAACACTATCTAATCAGTGTAATATAAAGCATCGCAAATAACACTATCTAATCAGTGTAATATAAAGCATCCCAAATAAAACTATCTAATCAGTGTAATAAAAAGCATCCCAAATAACATTATCTAATCAGTGTAATATAAAGCATCCCAAATAACACTATCTAATCAGTGTAATATAAAGCATCCCAAATAACACTATCTAATCAGTGTAATAAAAAGCATCCCAAATAACACTATCTAATTAGTGTAATAAAAAGCATTCCAAATTACATGATCTAATCAGTGTAATATAAAGCATCCCAAGTTACATTATCCAATTAGTGTAATACAAAGCATTGCAAATAACATTATCCAATCAGTGTAATATAAACCATCCCAAATAACACTATCTAATCAGTGTAATAAAAAGTATCGAAAATCACATTGTCTAATCAGTGTAATATAAATCATCCAAAATCACATTGTCTAATCAGTGTAATATAAATCATCCCAAATTACATTGTCTAATCAGTGTAATATAAATCATCCCAATGTACATGATCTAATCAGTATAATATAAATCATCCCAAATTACATTGTCTAATCAGTGTAATATAAATCATCCCAAATTACATTGTCTAATCAGTGTAATATAAATCATCCCAAATTACATTGTCTAATCAGTGTAATATAAAGCTCCCCAAATTGCATGATCTAATCAGTGTAATATAAAGGATCTCACATAATCAGACTGTGTTTCAAGTTTCCTTTACACAAACAAATAACATAACATAAATAACATAACAAAACAAATAGATACTCTGAAATATTTTCCCCATTCCAAACACGGTATAAGTCATTCCATTATCTCATCGCACGTTACCTGACAGTAACAACATCCTAATGCTCACTTAAAAATGTAATATTCTGGGGCCAAAATGTATTTTTATGTCACAGTGCCCCCTTGTGCTCCTAGATGCATGACTTGTTCACTTTCTGGAAATAACAGCAAATAAACAGTAAAGGAATCGGATGAATCAGCTTAGATTATATTTCGCTTCCATCAAATCTACAGTTACAATTTTATTTTAGAGAATTCTGCTTTTTTACTGGTTAGAAAACGTAAATAACATAAGTCCAAATGTGCAATTCTGTAAATGAAGTCGTTTATTTTGAGACTATTACTATCCTGGTGTCGAATTTGCAGGAAGTTTGATGGAAGAAGATTTTCCAGAAATGTTCTGAATTTGGTTCTTATTACAAAGACTCAGCACAATCTAACCCTACATCATGTGGAGGTCTAAGGGAAATTGTCTGAGCAAACGTCATGTAAAATTCATATAACTGATTACAACAAAGCACACAGTCTGCACTGTGAGATACAGGGGACAAATGCCTGATATTATAGAATTATTCACACACATATCAGCTGTGTCCGCGTCGCTAGTGGGGGGAAGGGTTACATTTATTATTAGGTCAAATTAAAAACATAGTATCCAGTGTTAGGCGCGGAGCAAACTCACAACGTAACATTGTATCACTAAATAAAACATGTTTGAAATATGTTATTATTTTGCTGACATGTTTTATTCATGTAGTATTTCATATTGGAGGTGTTGGTAGCAGAGATTGTGATGTTATTTGTGAGACTTGTTGCTTCCCTGTGCCGTTTGAATCTCTCAGTACGTGTACACCAAACAAACCCACAAATCAGAAACTTGGACTTAACCAAAATATTCCTTATAATGTGAGATTTTATTTTATATAATGTGAGTTTTTATTTTTTAGAACCTGAGTTTTACTCTTTATTAGGTGAATTTTTATTCTTTATAACGGGGGTTTTTTTATTTTCGTTTTAAAAAATAATCAACATCTGACATTCCTATGAAAACAATAAAAAAAAGAAACTTGGTATTTATAGACATAGATAATGTGTATACACTATAATATATAATTATCAGATTTTCTGAAATATTCTAAACTACATGTCTGCCCCTGATAGAGCTATACAGAGCAAAGATTCTAAATAACATGTCTGCCCCTGATAGAGCTATACAGAGCAAAGATTCTAAACAACATGTCCGCCCCCTGATAGAGCTATAGAGAGCAAAGATTCTAAACAACATGTCCACCCTCTGATAGAGCTATACAGAGCAAAGATTCTAAACAACATGTCCACCTCTGATAGAGCTATACAGAGCAAAGATTCTAAACAACATGTCCACCCCTGATAGAGCTATACAGAGCAAAGATTCTAAACAACATGTGCTCCCCCTGAAAGAGCTATACAGAGAAAAGATTCTAAACAACAAACCGGCACCCTGATAGAGCTATACAGAGTAAAGATTCTAAACAACATGTCCGCCCCCTGATAGAGCTATACAGAGAAAAGATTCTAAACAACATGTCCGCCCCTGATAGAGCTATACAGAGCAAAGATTCTAAACAACATGTCCGCCCCCTGATAGAGATATAGAGAGCAAAGATTCTAAACAACATGTCCACCCTCTTATAGAGCTATACAGAGCAAAGATTCTAAACACCATGTCCTCCCCCTGATAGAGATATACAGAGCAAAGATTCTAAACAACATGTCTGCCCCCTGATAGAGCTATACAGAGCAAAGATTCTAAACAACATGTCCACCCCTGATAGAGATATACAGAGCAAAGATTCTAAACAACATGTCAGCCCCCTGATAGAGCTATAAAAAGCAAAGATTCTAAACAACATGTCCACCCCTGATAGAGATATACAGAGCAAAGATTCTAAACAACATGTCCTCCCCCTGATAGAGCTATACAGAGCAAAGATTCTAAACAACATGTCCACCCCTGATAGAGATATACAGAGCAAAGATTCTAAACAACATGTCCTCCCTCTGATAGAGCTATACAAAGCAAAGATTCTAAACAACATGTCCACTCCTGATAGAGATATACAGAGCAAAGATTCTAAACAACATGTCCTCCCCCTGATAGAGCTATACAGAGCAAAGATTCTAAACAACATGTCCGCCCCTGATAAAGCTATACAGAGCAAAGAGGGCTCAATAAGGTACTAAATGTTTTTTCTTTTATTAAAGCATTTATTTTTAAAATATCTACACTTGATGCAATATTTCAATTAAAAAGAACTTAATTCTTTGACAACAGTTGTCCTTTATGAGCATTAATTACAGACTTATTTTGGATCTGCCCATCCAATCTGAGTGTGTGCAGACTGCATCATAGCATGATGTCAGGGACAGCGTATTGTCATACGTTGACCTTTACTGTTATTTCTTAAAACAAACATCGTGATCAGATGGCTGTTTGCTGAAGGATAACATGGAAAGAAACTCTATAATGTGGGGAATGATCCCCTCAGAGAGAGAGAGCCCTCGCTACTCAATATCATGTGACAGACTCACCAACGTAATCACTACATCTGTCATAAAACATCGCGCCAACCACAACACAGCGACAGTCGAATGGGAAGGGTGAAACCCCAGAAAGAGCATTGGAGATAATACAGGGGGGACTTCAAAGGAGCCAGAAAAAACAGCACAGTGAACCATTGTAGTAATGAATAATATACCCCTGGCATATAAAGGGTGCCCCATGAATAAAATTATACCTGATCCCCAGTGATGATCCACGATGCCCTCGAGACCTCATCTACGGCCCATGGGAAAGGAACCACCTAAAAATAAATCCACCTGTTACTGAAACACAAATCCCACAGACCCTTTCCTTGGTGGAGGATGGGTGCAGAATTAAATCCCTGCCTGGTTATTTTATATATCAGGTTAGGGGGCTTTTGGCCAGCCCCCGCGCCCCAAGGGCAGGGTTTAATATTTTATAGGATCTGGGGGTATTTGGCCAGAACGCAAGGGGTATATTATTTTTTATTGTGAGAGGGGTCTGTAGCCATTTGGGCAGCATCTGGACCCCTGATGGGGGGGTAATATATGGGTGTCCAGGGCAAGCAACATCTTAGCTATGGCTTGATGACATGATAGAGGCATTGCATGAGATGGCTCTGTCATGTCTTGTATGATTGTACAGGTCATGTGATGCATCAAGACTCTCAACAAAAACTCACAACTCTAGAGGGTACAACCTCCCCCTTTATACACAGTGTGAATTGTTTACATCCTTTGCCTGTTTCAGACCCAATATTGCTGGTTATAAACATTGAATAATTGCTTCTGTGTGGGTATTTTACCTTCATGTTAACATTCAATTAAATAATGGGCGAAAAAAGAGAAATGGCTATTGTGTGGGTTTCTGAAACATTTATTCCTTTAGTAAAATTCTCCAATATGGAAGATTTTGCCCATTTTACATCTCTGACATAATTATTCTCATTCCGCTAATGCAGCTTTGTCTGTCTCCTTTCAGTAAACTCGGTTTTCCTTTTAGCTTTATGAATCTTCCATAATTTTCTGGTAATTCGGAGGAGAATTGTGGTTCCTTTCCCTGTGTAGGTGGAGGAGTTGGGGGTCCCTGCATCTCTGACAAATTAAATCTGTGCATCAGATAATAATAAAAGGTTTTTTTGGAGAGCACACCAGAGCTGTGATCTCGTCAAGGCAGCATTGACCTCAGCAAGTAGGAAATCATTATTCTCTAATCAGTATTATTTTAAATAAAACGCATTGCCATTTGAACGAGGGCTGCACACAAGTCATGGAAGCACTGGGGAGATAATGCAGAGGAGGTGGAAGTCTTAATCAACACAATGACATATACACTGAACACTTGAATAGATCGCACAAGTGCTGGCTGATCAGGTTACCTTTCAATCTCCTCGTCTGGGAGCCTGAGACAGGTAGCTGGAGGACCCTAGCAGTCAAACTCGGCGTGTCGAGACAGACTTCCTGTGTTCTTGTTGGCTGCATCTTCGGCCCATTGATAACCACATGAAACCTTCAATCTGAGTCTAGCCCCCATCAGATGGAGTCAGGCTGTCTGTCCGATATTCTACACAAAGGCAGCACCTCAGGTTTAATCTTAAAGAGTGGCATGAGATTCCGAGTCTATCACTTTATTGGCATATCATATTGACTTTCTGATCAGGTTCCCAACACTGTAAGAAAGAAAAAGTGCTACTGAGCACAAATCAGACCATCAATTCACAGCAAGACAGACACCAATCCCTACTCCTTCCCGTCCAGAGCTTGGGAATGAGCTGGATATGTAACCTGAATTACTTTGGCAATGTTTTATCATTCTTAACACATCAGGGTTATAAGAGTCAATTCTGGGTTCTAAAAGTGGTCTAAACTCCAGGAACATTACATTGGTTCCATGGTGACTGCACCACTGTCAGAATATTTACCCCACAACTGAGTTTGTGAAATAACCCCCAATAATTTCCACATTTACTCTGAATGAGTCTAACGGGGTATTTTTAGGTCATTCACTTGCTCAATTTTAGCTCATTTAGGCAAAAGTATAAAACCCTCATTTTTGAAACCAGGATGGCTAAATAAATTGGGGGAAAAATGAGAGAATTCTGAAATGTATAATAACCTTGGGCTGGGTTTAAACATAGATGCTCTGTGTGTGACTGCCTCATTAATTGGAGCACACTAATTAATCACATTAATAATAATATAACTGATTAAACTCTCTGATCAAGCATACCTGCGTCATGGATAAATCAGAGGTACCATCGTCACTTCCTATGATTCCTGAAGGACTGGTCAATATCCCAAAATTAGAATGGAACAATGAATTATGTTTAATCTCTATCACTTCAATGATTATATTCAGTGTTTTAAGTATTGGATAATTGGTTCCACGTCATTCATTTTCCTTTGATAGATTATCGTCCCAACTGAATTCCTGTCATTTCAGATAAAATGATAAAATTGCTATATTTTTAATATGTTTTCATTTATTTAATGACAATTCTTTGTATTTTCCAGTATAAGTGATTTTTATCTTTTATCATTGTTATAATTGTATTTTATTTCATAAAAAAGAATGTTGAATATTCAATAACTCAGCCCTCTGTGTCAGTGATATTTAACTGTTTAATCCTTCATTACTAACCTGTTTATTCCTTAATTTAGTCTGTTACACATTAGGAATGCAATATACGTCCTGCTCCTGATCTCCAGGGCTCCGGACTAAAGCACTCTTACACACTAAAATATAATTTTATGATGATTATTCTTATGTATTGAAGCATTGATTTGTTTGTGCAAGATAACTGGACTGAACCCAATAGTATATTAACTAAAAGGAGAGATAGACCTGGCTCCAAAGACTTTACCAAGAGTGGTAGCACACGTGAGGTATGAGGCTAGGTGGTGTGTCCACCCTTGCTTGGGAATCAATAGCTCTCACTGATGATTAGGGATTTTTAGTAATGGAGTAATAGATCCTGTAATAAGATTTCATGGAACAGTTTCAGGAAAAAGGGAGAGTTTTATAGACAGCAGTAGTGGAGATGAGAGTCAGTAGAAATCAGGAGAGATCAAACAAGGAGATTGATTGAAGAAGTGGCTGGAGATAAGGGACAGAGTATAGAAAAGAGCTTTGAAGGACAACAAACTTGAAGTCATTGGAGGCCAATGAAAGGTATGGAATGATTGAGATACATGTCTAGAAGCCAATGAAAGGTATGGAATGATTGAGATTCAAGTCTAGAAGCCAATGAAAGGTATGGAATGATTGAGGTACAAGTCTAGAAGCCAATGAAAGGTATGGAATGATTGAGATACAAGTCTAGAAGCCAATGAAAGGTATGGAATGATTGAGATACATGTCTAGAAGCCAATGAAAGGTATGGAATGATTGAGATACATGTCTAGAAGCCAATGAAAGGTATGGAATGATTGAGACACAAGTCTAGAAGCCAATGAAAGGTATTTAATGATTGAGATACATGTCTAGAAGCCAATGAAAGGTATGGAATGATTGAGATACAAGTCTATAAGCCAATGAAAGGTATGGAATGATTGAGACACAAGTCTAGAAGCCAATGAAAGGTATTTAATGATTGAGATACATGTCTAGAAGCCAATGAAAGGTATTTAATGATTGAGATACATGTCTAGAAGCCAATGAAAGGTATGGAATGATTGAGACACAAGTCTAGAAGCCAATGAAAGGTATGGAATGATTGAGACACAAGTCTAGAAGCCAATGAAAGGTATGGAATGATTGAGATACAAGTCTAGAAGCCAATGAAAGGTATGGAATGATTGAGATACAAGTCTAGAAGCCAATGAAAGGTATGGAATGATTGAGATACATGTCTAGAAGCCAATGAAAGGTATTTAATGATTGAGATACATGTCTAGAAGCCAATGAAAGGTATGGAATGATTGAGACACATGTCTAGAAGCCAATGAAAGGTATTTAATGATTGAGATACAAGTCTAGAAGCCAATGAAAGGTATGGAATGATTGAGATACATGTCTAGAAGCCAATGAAAGGTATGGAATGATTGAGATACAAGTCTAGAAGCCAATGAAAGGTATGGAATGATTGAGATACAAGTCTAGAAGCCAATGAAAGGTATGGAATGATTGAGATACAAGTCTAGAAGCCAATGAAAGGTATGGAATGATTGAGATACATGTCTAGAAGCCAATGAAAGGTATGGAATGATTGAGATACATGTCTAGAAGCCAATGAAAGGTATGGAATGATTGAGACACAAGTCTAGAAGCCAATGAAAGGTATTTAATGATTGAGATACATGTCTAGAAGCCAATGAAAGGTATGGAATGATTGAGATACAAGTCTATAAGCCAATGAAAGGTATGGAATGATTGAGACACAAGTCTAGAAGCCAATGAAAGGTATTTAATGATTGAGATACATGTCTAGAAGCCAATGAAAGGTATTTAATGATTGAGATACATGTCTAGAAGCCAATGAAATGTATGGAATGATTGAGACACAAGTCTAGAAGCCAATGAAAGGTATGGAATGATTGAGACACAAGTCTAGAAGCCAATGAAAGGTATGGAATGATTGAGATACAAGTCTAGAAGCCAATGAAAGGTATGGAATGATTGAGATACAAGTCTAGAAGCCAATGAAAGGTATGGAATGATTGAGATACATGTCTAGAAGCCAATGAAAGGTATTTAATGATTGAGATACATGTCTAGAAGCCAATGAAAGGTATGGAATGATTGAGACAAATGTCTAGAGGCCAATGAAAGGTATTTAATGATTGAGATACAAGTCTAGAAGCCAATGAAAGGTATGGAATGATTGAGATACATGTCTAGAAGCCAATGAAAGGTATGGAATGATTGAGATACAAGTCTAGAAGCCAATGAAAGGTATGGAATGATTGAGACACAAGTCTAGAAGCCAATGAAAGGTATGGAATGATTGAGACACAAGTCTAGAAGCCAATGAAAGGTATGGAATGATCGAGATACAAGTCTAGAAGCCAATGAAAGGTATGGAATGATTGAGACACAAGTCTAGAAGCCAATGAAAGGTATGGAATGATTGAGATACAAGTCTAGAAGCCAATGAAAGGTATGGAATGATTGAGATACATGTCTAGAAGCCAATGAAAGGTATGGAATGATTGAGATACAAGTCTAGAAGCCAATGAAAGGTATGGAATGATTGAGATACATGTCTAGAAGCCAATGAAAGGTATGGAATGATTGAGACACAAGTCTAGAAGCCAATGAAAGGTATGGAATGATTGAGACACAAGTCTAGAAGCCAATGAAAGGTATGGAATGATTGAGACACAAGTCTAGAAGCCAATGAAAGGTATGGAATGATTGAGATACATGTCTAGAAGCCAATGAAAGGTATGGAATGATTGAGACACAAGTCTAGAAGCCAATGGAAGGTATGGAATGATTGAGACACAAGTCTAGAAGCCAATGAAAGGTATGGAATGATTGAGATACATGTCTAGAAGCCAATGAAAGGTATGGAATGATTGAGATACAAGTCTAGAAGCCAATGAAAGGTATGGAATGATTGAGACACAAGTCTAGAAGCCAATGAAAGGTATGGAATGATTGAGACACAAGTCTAGAAGCCAATGAAAGGTATGGAATGATTGAGATACAAGTCTAGAAGCCAATGAAAGGTATTTAATGATTGAGATACAAGTCTAGAAGCCAATGAAAGGTATGGAATGATTGAGATACATGTCTAGAAGCCAATGAAAGGTATGGAATGATTGAGATACAAGTCTAGAAGCCAATGAAAGGTATGGAATGATTAAGATACAAGTCTAGAAGCCAATGAAAGGTATGGAATGATTGAGATACAAGTCTAGAAGCCAATGAAAGGTATGGAATGATTGAGATACAAGTCTAGAAGCCAATGAAAGGTATGGAATGATTGAGACACAAGTCTAGAAGCCAATGAAAGGTATGGAATGATTGAGATACATGTCTAGAAGCCAATGAAAGGTATTTAATGATTGAGATACATGTCTAGAAGCCAATGAAAGGTATGGAATGATTGAGACACATGTCTAGAAGCCAATGAAAGGTATGGAATGATTGAGATACATGTCTAGAAGCCAATGAAAGGTATGGAATGATTGAGATACATGTCTAGAAGCCAATGAAAGGTATGGAATGATTGAGATACATGTCTAGAAGCCAATGAAAGGTATGGAATGATTGAGATACATGTCTAGAAGCCAATGAAAGGTATGGAATGATTGAGACACAAGTCTAGAAGCCAATGAAAGGTATGGAATGATTGAGATACAAGTCTAGAAGCCAATGAAAGGTATGGAATGATTGAGACACAAGTCTAGAAGCCAATGAAAGGTATGGAATGATTGAGATACAAGTCTAGAAGCCAATGAAAGGTATGGAATGATTGAGATACATGTCTAGAAGCCAATGAAAGGTATGGAATGATTGAGATACATGTCTAGAAGCCAATGAAAGGTATGGAATGATTGAGATACATGTCTAGAAGCCAATGAAAGGTATGGAATGATTGAGATACAAGTCTAGAAGCCAATGAAAGGTATGGAATGATTGAGATACAAGTCTAGAAGCCAATGAAAGGTATGGAATGATTGAGATACATGTCTAGAAGCCAATGAAAGGTATGGAATGATTGAGATACAAGTCTAGAAGCCAATGAAAGGTATTTAATGATTGAGATACAAGTCTAGAAGCCAATGAAAGGTATGGAATGATTGAGATACAAGTCTAGAAGCCAATGAAAGGTATGGAATGATTGAGATACATGTCTAGAAGCCAATGAAAGGTATGGAATGATTGAGATACATGTCTAGAAGCCAATGAAAGGTATTTAATGATTGAGATACATGTCTAGAAGCCAATGAAAGGTATGGAATGATTGAGATACAAGTCTAGAAGCCAATGAAAGGTATGGAATGATTGAGACACAAGTCTAGAAGCCAATGAAAGGTATGGAATGATTGAGACACAAGTCTAGAAGCCAATGAAAGGTATGGAATGATTGAGATACATGTCTAGAAGCCAATGAAAGGTATGGAATGATTGAGACACATGTCTAGAAGCCAATGAAAGGTATGGAATGATTGAGATACAAGTCTAGAAGCCAATGAAAGGTATGGAATGATTTAGATACAAGTCTAGAAGCCAATGAAAGGTATGGAATGATTGAGACACAAGTCTAGAAGCCAATGAAAGGTATGGAATGATTGAGACACAAGTCTAGAAGCCAATGAAAGGTATGGAATGATTGAGACACAAGTCTAGAAGCCAATGAAAGGTATGGAATGATTGAGACACAAGTCTAGAAGCCAATGAAAGGTATGGAATGATTGAGACACAAGTCTAGAAGCCAATGAAAGGTATGGAATGATTGAGATACAAGTCTAGAAGCCAATGAAAGGTATGGAATGATTGAGACACAAGTCTAGAAGCCAATGAAAGGTATGGAATGATTGAGATACAAGTCTAGAAGCCAATGAAAGGTATGGAATGATTGAGACACAAGTCTAGAAGCCAATGAAAGGTATGGAATGATTGAGATACAAGTCTAGAAGCCAATGAAAGGTATGGAATGATTGAGACACATGTCTAGAAGCCAATGAAAGGTATGGAATGATTGAGACACAAGTCTAGAAGCCAATGAAAGGTATGGAATGATTGAGACACAAGTCTAGAAGCCAATGAAAGGTATGGAATGATTGAGATACAATTCTAGAAGCCAATGAAAGGTATGGAATGATTGAGACACAAGTCTAGAAGCCAATGAAAGGTATGGAATGATTGAGATACATGTCTAGAAGCCAATTAAATGTATGGAATGATTGAGACACAAGTCTAGAAGCCAATGAAAGGTATGGAATGATTGAGACAAATGTCTAGAAGCCAATGAAAGATATTCAATGATTGAGACACATGTCTAGAAGCCAATGAAAGATATTCAATGATTGAGACACATGTCTAGAAGCCAATGAAAGATATTCAATGATTGAGACACACTCTATAAGCTATTGGAAGCCAATGTAGATGTAGAAAGATGGACACATTGAGCGTGTGAATAAAGGGTAGTTTTGTGTACAAATGGTCAGTTAGATGAAATGTTTCAATAATCAAACCATAATATCTTCCAGATATTCACAATCATGTTTCTCTCCAGTGATACCTTCCACTCTCTAGCTCAGCATTACAGGGGCTATTCAATATACATGAGATTAATATTTCAACTATACACTGTGACTGGTGAGTTTTCTCAGCTAAACAAACTCACCAGGTTTTCCCTGCACATTGTATTGCTTGATTTGTGAGAGGAAACATTCACCTTAACCCACCTTTTATTGAATAGCCCCCTGTTAGGGTTATTTTTTAACTCACTTCTTATAATCAAGCTGCTTCTCCAGTCCTGCTGGTTTGAGCTGGGTGGTATGGGGGAGATTTATGAAACTGTGTAAAGTTCCCCAAAGAATCCAGCTCTGGGCCCAGCTGAGACTGACGTGATTTGGAGCTGACAGACCCTGTGTTGGCAGCAGGTGGGTCAGAGGGAATCTGAGACTGAATATAAATTATATCTGAATTTGGCAGCAGTGCTGAGACATCACTAAAAGGACCTGTATCTTCCTCCAAGGAGAGAGATTTCACATCCCAAGGTCTGAATAGATTAATGTCCCTCCGACGCAGGACAATTCATTACCAATCCTGCGCCACGTGTAATAAAACAAACTTCAAATTCATATTAAAACTATCAAAAGTGACTCACTCATTGCCTCCTTCACCTTTACAAAATGCTACAACAGCAAATGCCTCTGTGCTTTAAAACAGGCATTTCACGTTAAATTATACACAGGTACATCAATGCATTTCACTGAATCACCAATATAGCAGTCGTCCTCAGTAAACAAGATCCCACTGATCCTGCAGAATAACAGAGGATCAGGCCGGCTTTAGCTAAGGGGCCAATCAGTGACCATTGAACCCCATACCCTGTGCCACACAAGCTCTAAACAAAGGGTTAAAAAAAGATGAACCTGACACAACATCATCATCAATAATCCCAGCTCTACCTCACGGGCAATCTGAAAATGGCAGCGCTCCAATGAGGCCCTAATCCTATCAGACGCAGGCGCTATTTATCCAATCCCGAAACACCACACTGACCCTTAGTGCACCTTCACTTCCCTTAGTGCACCTTCACTTCCCTTAGTGCACCTTCACTTCCCTTAGTGCACCTTCACTTCCCTTAGTGCACCTTCACTTCCCTTAGTGCACCTTCACTTCCCTTAGTGCACCTTCACTTCCCTTAGTGCACCTTCACTTCCCTTAGTGCACCTTCGCTTCCCTTAGTGCACCTTCACTTCCCTTAGTGCACCTTCACTTCTCTTAGTGCACCTTCACTTCCCTTAGTGCACCTTCACTTCCCTTAGTGCACCTTCACTTCCCTTAGTGCCCCTTCACTTCCCTTAGTGCACCTTCACTTCCCTTAGTGCACCTTCACTTCCCTTAGTGCACCTTCACTTCCCTTAGTGCACCTTCACTTCCCTTAGTGCACCTTCACTTCCCTTAGTGCACCTTCACTTCCCTTAGTGCACCTTCACTTCCCTTAGTGCACCTTCACTTCCCTTAGTGCACCTTCACTTCCCTTAGTGCACCTTCACTTCCCTTAGTGCACCTTCACTTCCCTTAGTGCACCTTCACTTCCCTTAGTGCACCTTCACTTCCCTTAGTGCACCTTCACTTCCCTTAGTGCACCTTCACTTCCCTTAGTGCACCTTCACTTCCCTTAGTGCACCTTCACTTCCCTTAGTGCACCTTCACTTCCCTTAGTGCACCTTCACTTCCCTTAGTGCACCTTCACTTCTCTTAGTGCACCTTCACTTCCCTTAGTGCACCTTCGCTTCCCTTAGTGCCCCTTCACTTCCCTTAGTGCCCCTTCACTTCCCTTAGTGCCCCTTCACTTCCCTTAGTGCACCTTCACTTCCCTTAGTGCACCTTCACTTCCCTTAGTGCACCTTCACTTCCCTTAGTGCACCTTCACTTCCCTTAGTGCACCTTCGCTTCCCTTAGTGCACCTTCGCTTCCCTTAGTGCACCTTCACTTCCCTTAGTGCACCTTCACTTCCCTTAGTGCACCTTCACTTCACTTTGTGCACCTTCGCTTCCCTTAGTGCACCTTCGCTTCCCTTAGTGCACCTTCGCTTCCCTTAGTGCACCTTCACTTCCCTTAGTGCACCTTCACTTCCCTTAGTGCCCCTTCACTTCCCTTAGTGCACCTTCACTTCCCTTAGTGCACCTTCACTTCCCTTAGTGCCCCTTCACTTCCCTTAGTGCACCTTCACTTCCCTTAGTGCACCTTCGCTTCCCTTAGTGCACCTTCACTTCACTTTGTGCACCTTCGCTTCCCTTAGTGCACCTTCGCTTCCCTTAGTGCACCTTCGCTTCCCTTAGTGCACCTTCACTTCCCTTAGTGCACCTTCACTTCCCTTAGTGCCCCTTCACTTCCCTTAGTGCACCTTCACTTCCCTTAGTGCCCCTTCACTTCCCTTAGTGCACCTTCACTTCCCTTAGTGCCCCTTCACTTCCCTTAGTGCACCTTCACTTCTGGCTATGTTTCCAGCCCCCCAAGACCCCAAACCTACTGTTTAACAGAAACTGCTGCTTTTCACCCCAAAGTTTACAAAATATTTAGCAAGCACAGTATGTAAATAATTCTCTGTGGCCCTGTGTCTCTCCTGAATTTTCCACTTATCCCCTTCTCTTCTCCCTGCCAGGCTTGTGAAGCTGTTATAGAGGTCTGGAGCTTTCCATCATGAACCAAGGGTTAAGTGCCCTCGGTGGGTGAGGAGAAACACTGGTCCGCTGGAGTCTTTGAAGTCCTGTCCAACTCTCTTTCTGGAACTTGCCTGAATGTCAACCAATAGAGACCGCGCTGGCTGACATTATATCTACGGGTTATCATTATTATGTTTTTTAACCTGATCGATCGTCCTTCCAACCACAATGATGCTCCAGGCCAGCTCACACTGCTGGGGAGTGATTGACCATTGGGTATCATTAGGAATAAAGCTTTGCCTTGTGTTTCTGCTCTATTCCTGGGCTCTGTTGACCTTTCACTCAGGAACCAGCTGGAGCCCAGAGATATTTAATTGAATGGATTCTTCAGATGTATTTATGTTTTTGGTGTAAGGAGAGGGGGAGGGCTGGAAAACTTTCTGTGACCTTCAAAGCCTAATTGATAGGCTTTTTTATAGACTTGTTGAGATTTGCTTTTTGGTCCCTGTTGTTTGGTATGAGCCCCCTTTAGAACTTCAGGAGTGGAGTTAAGTCAACTGCTGGAAGCAGCTCCCCAGTGACCCCGGCACGATCAATACTGAGCAGTAAGTACGTTCCTAGCTGCCGAACTCTTTCCTGCTCTCATGCTGCATTAACAGGCAGGACTCATCCTAATTTCCCAAGCCTCACTCATTAATCTGAGCAATCTGAGAGAAAAAGACATGAAAAGCACCAAAGGTAGACTTAAAAAAACACAGAAAAAAGGAGAGAGAGAGAGAGAAAAATCGAATCTTCAGCACAGTGCAAGAAATCAAGATATAGGGGCATTACTGCTCACTGTATGCAACTGGCAGATTAACAGAAGGAGTGGGGGGTCTCACTAAGCTCTGTCACTTAATAAAAAAGGAACAAATGGCAGGTAATTGGGTGCACTTCACAAGTTGGGTAACCGTGAAGGTGCAGAAACCAGGATTTAGGGATATATTGTCCTTATTGCTTTAAATCATTAGACATCTGGCTCCAAAACACACACTTTCTTTTGCTTTTCTTCTCCCCAGACCTTTAAATTTCGCTCTGCAAGAGATCTTTAGAGGATGTAACAAGATCAACAGATAAGCATCTAATTTCGAGTACTTAGGGAGAAAATGATTGAATCGACTCTCTCTGGAATTCTCCAAACAGAAGAGAAGAGAGAGAAAAACAAAGTCGGCTGAGCATCCAAGTTCCCCTGTCCTGTTACACCGCATGTAACACCGATGAACAAGCAGCAGGGAAATGAACGATGTAAATCCTGCAGATACAGAGAGACACGCCAAGTCTGATGGATTCCTAGACATCTTCATAAAGCCGGATTCGGATGAGACTCCTATCAGACTCAGGGAGGGGAGATCATCTTTATAGCTCAGGCCGGCAGCGAGAGTGAATTCATTCTCTTAGTATTGGAAACATTCCCAAATTGAACAGGACTGGCAGATTTTACACTTTATTTCATGGAGAATTCTTTAATTTCTCTGGTGCCACAATAGTGATGTCATTAGCAGGAGACAGACACGTGTTAGACTAAAGGGATAAATACACCACACTTTGCCCCTGAATGGATGCCTCTGAAGTCCGGACCAATATGGGGACATATAGTGAATATCGGGCAAATCAAAATAACCCTATATTAATATAAACTCCCCCAATAAAACTAAACGGATGTGGCAACGGGAGGTGATAACTTACTACTATCAGGAGAGAAATCTACTATAAGGAGGGGTAACATACTAACAGCAAGGGGAGATCATAGTGTGAGAGGCTAACTTACTAACAGGGTGGGTAACATACTAACAGCAAGGGGAGATCATAGTGTGAGAGGCTAACTTACTAACAGGGTGGGTAACATACTAACAGCAAGGGGAGATCATAGTGTGAGAGGCTAACTTACTAACAGGGTGGGTAACATACTAACAGCAAGGGGAGATCATAGTGTGAGAGGCTAACTTACTAACAGGTTGGGTAACATACTAACAGCAAGGGGAGATCATAGTGTGAGAGGCTAACTTACTAACAGGGTGGGTAACATACTAACAGCAAGGGGAGATCATAGTGTGAGAGGCTAACTTACTAACAGGGTGGGTAACATACTAACAGCAAGGGGAGATCATAGTGTGAGAGGCTAACTTACTAACAGGGTGGGTAACATACTAACAGCAAGGGGAGATCATAGTGTGAGAGGCTAACTTACTAACAGGGTGGGTAACATACTAACAGCACGGGGAGATCATAGTGTGAGAGGCTAACTTACTAACAGGGTGGGTAACATACTAACAGCACGGGGAGATCATAGTGTGAGAGGCTAACTTACTAACAGGGTGGGTAACATACTAACAGCAAGGGGAGATCATAGTGTGAGAGGCTAACTTACTAACAGGGTGGGTAACATACTAACAGCACGGGGAGATCATAGTGTGAGAGGCTAACTTACTAACAGGGTGGGTAACATACTAACAGCACGGAGAGATCATAGTGTGAGAGGCTAACTTACTAACAGGGTGGGTAACATACTAAAAGCAAGAGGAGATCATAGTGTGAGAGGCTAACTTACTAACAGGGTGGGTAACATACTAACAGCAAGAGGAGATCATAGTGTGAGAGGCTAACTTACTAACAGGGAGGGGTAACATACTAACAGCACGGAGAGATCATAGTGTGAGAGGCTAACTTACTAACAGGGTGGGTAACATACTAAAAGCAAGAGGAGATCATAGTGTGAGAGGCTAACTTACTAACAGGGTGGGTAACATACTAACAGCAAGAGGAGATCATAGTGTGAGAGGCTAACTTACTAACAGGGAGGGGTAACATACTAACAGCACGGGGAGATCATGGTGTGAGAGGCTAACTTACTAACAGGGAGGGGTAACATACTAACAGCAAGGGGAGATCATGGTGTGAGAGGCTAACTTACTAACTGGGAGGAGTAACATACTAACAGCAAGAGGAGATCATAGTGTGAGAGGCTAACTTACTAACAGGGTGGGTAACATACTAAAAGCAAGAGGAGATCATAGTGTGAGAGGCTAACTTACTAACAGGGTGGGTAACATACTAACAGCACGGAGAGATCATAGTGTGAGAGGCTAACTTACTAACAGGGTGGGTAACATACTAAAAGCAAGAGGAGATCATAGTGTGAGAGGCTAACTTACTAACAGGGAGGGTAACATACTAACAGCAAGAGGAGATCATAGTGTGAGAGGCTAACTTACTAACAGGGTGGGTAACATACTAAAAGCAAGAGGAGATCATAGTGTGAGAGGCTAACTTACTAACAGGGTGGGTAACATACTAACAGCACGGAGAGATCATAGTGTGAGAGGCTAACTTACTAACAGGGTGGGTAACATACTAAAAGCAAGAGGAGATCATAGTGTGAGAGGCTAACTTACTAACAGGGAGGGTAACATACTAACAGCAAGAGGAGATCATAGTGTGAGAGGCTAACTTACTAACAGGGAGGGGTAACATACTAACAGCACGGGGAGATCATGGTGTGAGAGGCTAACTTACTAACAGGGTGGGTAACATACTAACAGCACGGGGAGATCATGGTGTGAGAGGCTAACTTACTAACAGGGTGGGTAACATACTAACAGCAAGGGGAGATCATGGTGTGAGAGGCTAACTTACTAACAGGGTGGGTAACATACTAACAGCACGGGGAGATCATAGTGTGAGAGGCTAACTTACTAACAGGGTGGGTAACATACTAACAGCACGGGGAGATCATAGGGTGAGAGGCTAACTTACTAACAGGGAGGGGTAACATACTAACAGCACGGGGAGATCATAGTGTGAGAGGCTAACTTACTAACAGGGTGGGGTAACATACTAACAGCAAGGAGAGATCATAGTGTGAGAGGCTAACTTACTAACAGGGAGGGGTAACATACTAACAGCACGGGGAGATCATAGTGTGAGAGGCTAACTTACTAACAGGGTGGGTAACATACTAACAGCAAGGAGAGATCATAGTGTGAGAGGCTAACTTACTAACAGGGAGGGGTAACATACTAACGCAAGGGGAGATCATAGTGTGAGAGGCTAACTTACTAACAGGGAGGGGTAACATACTAACAGCAAGGGGAGATCATAGTGTGAGGGGCTAACTTACTAACAGGGTGGGTAACATATTAACAGCACGGGGAGATCATAGTGTGAGGGGCTAACTTACTAACAGGGTGGGTAACATACTAACAGCAAGGGGAGATCATAGTGTGAGAGGCTAACTTACTAACAGGGTGGGTAACATACTAACAGCAAGGGGAGATCATAGTGTGAGAGGCTAACTTACTAACAGGGAGGGGTAACATACTAACAGCAAGGGGAGATCATAGTGTGAGGGGCTAACTTACTAACAGGTTGGGTAACATACTAACAGCAAGAGGAGATAGTGTGAGAGGCTAACTTACTAACAGGGTGGGTAACATACTAACAGCAAGGGGAGATCATAGTGTGAGAGGCTAACTTACTAACAGGGTGGGTAACATACTAACAGCATGAGGAGATCATAGTGTGAGAGGCTAACTTACTAACAGGGTGGGTAACATACTAACAGCACGGGGAGATCATAGGGTGAGAGGCTAACTTACTAACAGGGAGGGGTAACATACTAACAGCAAGGGGAGATCATAATGTAAGAGGCTAACTTATTAACAGGGAGGAATAACATACTAATAGCAAAGGGAGATCATAGTGTGAGAGGCTAACTTACTAACAGGGTGGGTAACATACTAACAGCACGGGGAGATCATAGGGTGAGAGGCTAACTTACTAACAGGGAGGGGTAACATACTAACAGCAAGAGGAGATAGTGTGAGAGGCTAACTTACTAACAGGGAGGAGTAACATACTAACAGCAAGGGGAGATCATAGTGTAAGAGGCTAACTTACTAACAGGGTGGGTAACATACTAACAGCAAGAGGAGATAGTGTGAGAGGCTAACTTACTAACAGGGAGGAGTAACATACTAACAGCAAGGGGAGATCATAGTGTGAGAGGCTAACTTACTAACAGGGAGGAGTAACATACTAACAGCAAGAGGAGATCATAGTGTGAGAGGCTAACTTATTAACAGGGAGGAATAACATACTAACAGCACGGGGAGATCATAGTGTGAGAGGCTAACTTATTAACAGGGAGGAGTAACATACTAATAGCAAAGGGAGATCATAGTGTAAGAGGCTAACTTATTAACAGGGAGGAGTAACATACTAACAGCAAGAGGAGATCATAGTGTGAGAGGCTAACTTATTAACAGGGAGGAGTAACATACTAACAGCAAGGGGTGATCATAGTGTGAGAGGCTAACTTACTAACAGGGAGGAGTAACATACTAACAGAACGGGGAGATCATAGGGTGAGAGGCTAACTTACTAACAGGGTGGGTAACATACTAACAGCAAGAGGAGATCATAGTGTGAGAGGCTAACTTATTAACAGGGAGGGATAACATACTAACAGCACGGGGAGATCATGGTGTGAGAGGCTAACTTACTAACAGGGTGGGTAACATACTAACAGCAAGAGGAGATCATAGTGTGAGAGGCTAACTTACTAACAGGGAGGGGTAACATACTAACAGCAAGGGGAGATCATGGTGTGAGAGGCTAACTTACTAACAGGGTGGGTAACATACTAACAGCAAGGGGAGATCATAGTGTGAGAGGCTAACTTACTAACAGGGTGGGTAACATACTAACAGCACAGGGAGATCATAGTGTGAGAGGCTAACTTACTAACAGGGTGGGTAACATACTAACAGCAAGAGGAGATCATAGTGTGAGAGGCTAACTTACTAACAGGGAGGGGTAACATACTAACAGCACGGGGAGATCATAGTGTGAGAGGCTAACTTACTAACAGGGTGGGTAACATACTAACAGCAAGAGGAGATCATAGTGTGAGAGGCTAACTTACTAACAGGGTGGGTAACATACTAACAGCAAGGGGAGATCATAGTGTGAGAGGCTAACTTACTAACAGGGTGGGTAACATACTAACAGCACGGAGAGATCATAGTGTGAGAGGCTAACTTACTAACAGGGAGGAGTAACATACTAACAGCAAGAGGAGATCATAGTGTGAGAGGCTAACTTACTAACAGGGTGGGTAACATACTAACAGCAAGAGGAGATAGTGTGAGAGGCTAACTTACTAACAGGGTGGGTAACATACTAACAGCACGGGGAGATCATAGTGTGAGAGGCTAACTTACTAACAGGGTGGGTAACATACTAACAGCAAGGAGAGATCATAGTGTGAGAGGCTAACTTACTAACTGGGAGGAGTAACATACTAACAGCACGGGGAGATCATAGTGTGAGAGGCTAACTTACTAACAGGGTGGGTAACATACTAACAGCACGGGGAGATCATAGTGTAAGAGGCTAACTTATTAACAGGGAGGGTAACATACTAACAGAACGGGGAGATCATAGGGTGAGAGGCTAACTTATTAACAGGGAGGGTAACATACTAACAGCACGGGGAGATCATAGTGTGAGAGGCTAACTTACTAACAGGGTGGGTAACATACTAACAGCAAGAGGAGATCATAGTGTGAGAGGCTAACTTACTAACTGGGAGGAGTAACATACTAACAGCACGGGGAGATCATAGTGTGAGAGGCTAACTTACTAACAGGGTGGGTAACATACTAACAGCACGGGGAGATCATAGTGTGAGAGGCTAACTTACTAACAGGGAGGGGTAACATACTAACAGCAAGAGGAGATCATAGGGTGAGAGGCTAACTTACTAACAGGGAGGGGTAACATACTAACAGCACGGGGAGATCATGGTGTGAGAGGCTAACTTACTAACAGGGAGGGTAACATACTAACAGCAAGGGGAGATCATAGTGTGAGAGGCTAACTTACTAACAGGGTGGGTAACATACTAACAGCACGGGGAGATCATAGGGTGAGAGGCTAACTTACTAACAGGGAGGGGTATCATACTAATAGCAAAGGGAGATCATAGTGTGAGAGGCTAACTTACTAACAGGGAGGGTAACATACTAACAGCACGGGGAGATCATAGTGTGAGAGGCTAACTTACTAACAGGGTGGGTAACATACTAACAGCAAGGGGAGATCATAGTGTGAGAGGCTAACTTACTAACAGGGTGGGTAACATACTAACAGCAAGGGGAGATCATAGTGTGAGAGGCTAACTTACTAACAGGGTGGGTAACATACTAACAGCAAGGGGAGATCATAGTGTGAGAGGCTAACTTACTAACAGGGAAGGGTAACATACTAACAGCACGGGGAGATAGTGTGAGAGGCTAACTTACTAACAGGGTGGGTAACATACTAACAGCACGGGGAGATCATAGTGTGAGAGGCTAACTTACTAACAGGGTGGGTAACATACTAACAGCAAGAGGAGATCATAGTGTGAGAGGCTAACTTACTAACAGGGTGGGTAACATACTAACAGCAAGAGGAGATAGTGTGAGGGCCTAACTTACTAACAGGGAGGGGTAACATACTAACAGCAAGGGGAGATCATAGTGTGAGAGGCTAACTTACTAACAGGGAGGGGTAACATACTAACAGCAAGGGGAGATCATAGTGTGAGAGGCTAACTTACTAACAGGGAGGGGTAACATACTAACAGCAAGGGGAGATCATAGTGTGAGGGGCTAACTTACTAACAGGTTGGGTAACATACTAACAGCAAGAGGAGATAGTGTGAGGGCCTAACTTACTAACAGGGTGGGTAACATACTAACAGCAAGAGGAGATAGTGTGAGAGGCTAACTTACTAACTGGGAGGAGTAACATACTAACAGCACGGGGAGATCATAGTGTGAGAGGCTAACTTACTAACAGGGTGGGTAACATACTAACAGCAAGGGGAGATCATAGTGTGAGGGGCTAACTTACTAACAGGGTGGGTAACATACTAACAGCAAGGAGAGATCATAGTGTGAGAGGCTAACTTACTAACAGGGTGGGTAACATACTAACAGCATGAGGAGATCATACTGTGAGAGGCTAACTTACTAACAGGGTGGGTAACATACTAACAGCAAGAGGAGATCATAGTGTGAGAGGCTAACTTACTAACAGGGTGGGTAACATACTAACAGCAAGGGGAGATCATAGTGTGAGAGGCTAACTTACTAACAGGGTGGGTAACATACTAACAGCAAGGGGAGATCATAGTGTGAGAGGCTAACTTACTAACAGAGTGGGTAACATACTAACAGCAAGAGGAGATAGTGTGAGATGCTAACTTACTAACAGGGTGGGTAACATACTAACAGCAAGAGGAGATAGTGTGAGGGCCTAACTTACTAACAGGGTGGGTAACATACTAACAGCAAGAGGAGATAGTGTGAGAGGCTAACTTACTAACTGGGAGGAGTAACATACTAACAGCAAGGGGAGATCATAGTGTGAGAGGCTAACTTACTAACAGGGTGGGTAACATACTAACAGCAAGGGGAGATCATAGTGTGAGAGGCTAACTTACTAACAGGGAGGGGTAACATACTAACAGCAAGGGGAGATAATAGTGTGAGAGGCTAACTTACTAACAGGGAGGGGTAACATACTAACAGCAAGGGGAGATCATAGTGTAAGAGGCTAACTTACTAACAGGGTGGGTAACATACTAACAGCACGGGGAGATCATGGTGTGAGAGGCTAACTTACTAACAGGGTGGGTAACATACTAACAGCACGGAGAGATCATGGTGTGAGAGGCTAACTTACTAACAGGGTGGGTAACATACTAACAGCACGGGGAGATAATAGTGTGAGAGGCTAACTTACTAACAGGGAGGGGTAACATACTAACAGCAAGGGGAGATCATAGTGTGAGAGGCTAACTTACTAACAGGGTGGGTAACATACTAACAGCAAGGGGAGATCATAGTGTGAGAGGCTAACTTACTAACAGGGTGGGTAACATACTAACAGCAAGGGGAGATCATAGTGTGAGAGGCTAACTTACTAACAGGGTGGGTAACATACTAACAGCAAGGGGAGATCATAGTGTGAGAGGCTAACTTACTAACAGGGAAGGGTAACATACTAACAGCACGGGGAGATAGTGTGAGAGGCTAACTTACTAACAGGGTGGGTAACATACTAACAGCACGGGGAGATCATAGTGTGAGAGGCTAACTTACTAACAGGGTGGGTAACATACTAACAGCAAGAGGAGATCATAGTGTGAGAGGCTAACTTACTAACAGGGTGGGTAACATACTAACAGCAAGGGGAGATCATAGTGTGAGAGGCTAACTTACTAACAGGGTGGGTAACATACTAACAGCAAGAGGAGATAGTGTGAGGGCCTAACTTACTAACAGGGAGGGGTAACATACTAACAGCAAGGGGAGATCATAGTGTGAGAGGCTAACTTACTAACAGGGAGGGGTAACATACTAACAGCAAGGGGAGATCATAGTGTGAGGGGCTAACTTACTAACAGGGAGGGGTAACATACTAACAGCAAGGGGAGATCATAGTGTGAGGGGCTAACTTACTAACAGGGTGGGTAACATACTAACAGCATGAGGAGATCATAGTGTGAGAGGCTAACTTACTAACAGGGTGGGTAACATACTAACAGCAAGGGGAGATCATAGTGTGAGAGGCTAACTTACTAACAGGGAGGGGTAACATACTAACAGCAAGGGGAGATCATAGTGTGAGGGGCTAACTTACTAACAGGTTGGGTAACATACTAACAGCAAGAGGAGATAGTGTGAGGGCCTAACTTACTAACAGGGTGGGTAACATACTAACAGCAAGAGGAGATAGTGTGAGAGGCTAACTTACTAACTGGGAGGAGTAACATACTAACAGCACGGGGAGATCATAGTGTGAGAGGCTAACTTACTAACAGGGTGGGTAACATACTAACAGCAAGGGGAGATCATAGTGTGAGGGGCTAACTTACTAACAGGGTGGGTAACATACTAACAGCAAGGAGAGATCATAGTGTGAGAGGCTAACTTACTAACAGGGTGGGTAACATACTAACAGCATGAGGAGATCATACTGTGAGAGGCTAACTTACTAACAGGGTGGGTAACATACTAACAGCAAGAGGAGATCATAGTGTGAGAGGCTAACTTACTAACAGGGTGGGTAACATACTAACAGCAAGGGGAGATCATAGTGTGAGAGGCTAACTTACTAACAGGGTGGGTAACATACTAACAGCAAGGGGAGATCATAGTGTGAGAGGCTAACTTACTAACAGGGTGGGTAACATACTAACAGCAAGAGGAGATAGTGTGAGGGCCTAACTTACTAACAGGGTGGGTAACATACTAACAGCAAGAGGAGATAGTGTGAGAGGCTAACTTACTAACTGGGAGGAGTAACATACTAACAGCACGGGGAGATCATAGTGTGAGAGGCTAACTTACTAACAGGGTGGGTAACATACTAACAGCAAGGGGAGATCATAGTGTGAGAGGCTAACTTACTAACAGGGTGGGTAACATACTAACAGCACGGAGAGATCATGGTGTGAGAGGCTAACTTACTAACAGGGAGGGGTAACATACTAACAGCAAGGGGAGATCATAGTGTAAGAGGCTAACTTACTAACAGGGTGGGTAACATACTAACAGCAAGGAGAGATCATAGTGTGAGAGGCTAACTTACTAACAGGGTGGGTAACATACTAACAGCAAGGGGAGATAATAGTGTGAGAGGCTAACTTACTAACAGGGAGGGGTAACATACTAACAGCAAGGGGAGATCATAGTGTAAGAGGCTAACTTACTAACAGGGTGGGTAACATACTAACAGCACGGGGAGATCATGGTGTGAGAGGCTAACTTACTAACAGGGTGGGTAACATACTAACAGCACGGAGAGATCATGGTGTGAGAGGCTAACTTACTAACAGGGAGGGGTAACATACTAACAGCACGGGGAGATAATAGTGTGAGAGGCTAACTTACTAACAGGGAGGGGTAACATACTAACAGCACGGGGAGATCATAGTGTGAGAGGCTAACTTACTAACAGTGAGGGGTAACATACTAACAGCAAGGGGAGATCATAGTGTGAGAGGCTAACTTACTAACAGGGTGGGTAACATACTAACAGCAAGGGGAGATCATAGTGTGAGAGGCTAACTTACTAACAGGGAGGGGTAACATACTAACAGCAAGGGGAGATCATAGTGTGAGAGGCTAACTTACTAACAGGGTGGGTAACATACTAACAGCACGGGGAGATCATAGTGTGAGAGGCTAACTTACTAACAGGGAGGGATAACATACTAACCGCACGGGGAGATAATATTGTGAGAGGCTAACTTACTAACAGGGTGGGTAACATACTAACAGCAAGAGGAGATCATAGTGTGAGAGGCTAACTTACTAACAGGGTGGGATAACATACTAACAGCACGGGGAGATCATAGGGTGAGAGGCTAACTTACTAACAAGGAGGGGTAACATACTAACAGCAAGGGGAGATCATAGGGTGAGAGGCTAACTTACTAACAGGGTGGGTAACATACTAACAGCATGAGGAGATAACACAATGTGTGAAACCTTCTAACACAACATGTGAAACCTTCTAACACAACGTGTGAAACCTTCTAACACAACGTGTGAAACCTTCTAACACAACGTGTGAAACCTTCTAACACAACGTGTGAAACCTTCTAACACAAAGTGTGAAACCTTCTAACACAACGTGTGAAACCTTCTAACACAACGTGTGAAACCTTCTAACACAATGTGTGAAACCTTCTAACACAACATGTGAAACCTTCTAACACAACGTGTGAAACCTTCTAACACAACGTGTGAAACCTTCTAACACAACGTGTGAAACCTTCTAACACAAAGTGTGAAACTTTCTAACACAAAGTGTGAAACCTTCTAACACAACGTGTGAAACCTTCTAACACAACGTGTGAAACCTTCTAACACAATGTGTGAAACCTTCTAACACAATGTGTGAAACCTTCTAACACAACGTGTGAAACCTTCTAACACAAGGTGTGAAACCTTCTAACACAACGTGTGAAACCTTCTAACACAATGTGTGAAACCTTCTAACACAACGTGTGAAACCTTCTAACACAAGGTGTGAAACCTTCTAACACAACGTGTGAAACCTTCTAACACAATGTGTGAAACCTTCTAACACAACGTGTGAAACCTTCTAACACAAAGTGTGAAACGTTCTAACACAACGTGTGAAACCTTCTAACACAACGTGTGAAACCTTCTAACACAACGTGTGAAACCTTCTAACACAACGTGTGAAACCTTCTAACACAAAGTGTGAAACCTTCTAACACAACGTGTGAAACCTTCTAACACAACGTGTGAAACCTTCTAACACAAAGTGTGAAACTTTCTAACACAATGTGTGAAACCTTCTAACACAACGTGTGAAACCTTCTAACACAAAGTGTGAAACCTTCTAACACAAAGTGTGAAACCTTCTAACACAATGTGTGAAACCTTCTAACACAACGTGTGAAACCTTCTAACACAACGTGTGAAACCTTCTAACACAACGTGTGAAACCTTCTAACACAACGTGTGAAACCTTCTAACACAAAGTGTGAAACCTTCTAACACAACGTGTGAAACCTTCTAACACAACGTGTGAAACCTTCTAACACAACGTGTGAAACCTTCTAACACAACGTGTGAAACCTTCTAACACAATGTGTGAAACCTTCTAACACAACGTGTGAAACCTTCTAACACAACGTGTGAAACCTTCTAACACAACATGTGAAACCTAACACAACATGTGAAACCTTCTAACACAATGTGTGAAACCTTCTAACACAACATGTGAAACCTAACACAACATGTGAAACCTTCTAACACAACGTGTGAAACCTTCTAACACAACGTGTGAAACCTTCTAACACAAAGTGTGAAACCTTCTAACACAACGTGTGAAACCTTCTAACACAATGTGTGAAACCTTCTAATGCAATCTCCACTGCACTGCTATTCCTATAGCTGTCCAGCCAGAGACCCATATGATGCCGTAGGTATGGCACAAGGGCAAGATGAGGTTTTGACAGGTGGAAAGTGCCAAGCAGGTGATTCACATTGGCAGGATAGAGAAAGCCCTGACTCAGTTGCCAAAGATAATAGGGGTTCTCCATATCTGACCCTTCCTTCTCCCCTTAGGGGTCTAGACCAGAACATATATATACTGCTCCATGAACAACACCCACAATCTGCATCCTACACATCTGACCCAACAGGCAAGGTGATGGAAGGGGAGAACATTGTGGGGGCTAATTATTTACTATCGCTGCTGCTATGCTTGTGATGAAGTGGATGACAGTATAGCCATAGATGGTCCTGTGGGGGCCCATAGCCCACATAACTGATCATCCCAGACTGATGGCCCTAGCACCGTCCACGGCTGCATCAGCACTGAGGGTGGCAAATAGTGATTCCAAATCCATCACCATAGCTAAGCTCAGTAACAGGAAGCTAATTACCAAGTGACATACTACACAAGACACTGACCTCATACACACCCCAGCCAATCACATGGCAGTCACACCTGGGCCCTGGTATTAAGCTGTGCTAATTCCCATGGGTCTGATCTGAAGTAGGATTATTAACTTGATTCATCCCAAGTACAACAAACAACAGGATAAACAGGTTATTGGCTGATTAATAGAGCTGAATCTTCATCCTTCATTGAGAGAGATCTTTGACATTTAAGAAATAACATCTATAATCAAGGGAAATGCTATATCCTGTAATTGTTCAATTAAAATTATTACTTGTATTTATTAGTACAAACCATATAATGAGATATGGCTCTTGCTTTTACCCTATAAATCATACTAGGTCTGTTGGAATATTAGAGTAGATATTACAAATAATGATATTATTATTATTTATAAAGTGCAGCCCTTCCAAATACTAAATAATCATATATTTCCAAGATAAATGGTATTTACTGCCAAGTGTATTTTCTACATCTCTGAGGAGCACATTACACATCATCAGAAATGATTTCCAATGTTCTTGTTAAAACTCACAAACTGCTGGATCATCTTTACACATTAAACCCGTAAACCATTTATTCCCAGAGACAAAAAGCGCTTGTTGTGTAATCGCCTCCAGGTTAATGAAGGTAACCAGCTAACTCATTATTCCTCGTGGTTAATGAAGGTAACCAGCTAACTCATTACTCCTCCTGGTTAATGAAGGTAACCAGCTAACTCATTACACCTCCTGGTTAATGAAGGTAACCAGCTAACTCATTATTCCTCCTGGTTAATGAAGGTAACCAGCTAACTCATTACTCCTCCTGGTTAATGAAGGTAACCAGCTAACTCATTACTCCTCCTGGTTAATGAAGGTAACCAGCTAACTCATTACTCCTCCTGGTTAATGAAGGTAACCAGCTAACTCATTACTCCTCCTGGTTAATGAAGGTAACCAGCTAACTCAGTATTCCTCCTGGTTAATGAAGGTAACCAGCTAACTCAGTGTTCCTCCTGGTTAATGAAGGTAACCAGCTAACTCAGTGTTTCTCCTGGTTAATGAAGGTAACCAGCTAACTCAGTGTTTCTCCTGGTTAATGAAGGTAACCAGCTAACTCAGTGTTCCTCCTGGTTAATGAAGGTAATCAGCTAACTCATTATTCCTCCTGGTTAATGAAGGTAACCAGCTAACTCATTACGCCTCCTGGTTAATGAAGGTAACCAGCTAACTCAGTGTTCCTCCTGGTTAATGAAGGTAACCAGCTAACTCATTATTCCTCCTGGTTAATGAAAGTAACCAGCTAACTCAGTGTTTCTCCTGGTTAATGAAGCTAACCAGCTAACTCAGTGTTTCTCCTGGTTAATGAAGGTTACCAGCTAACTCAGTGTTCCTCCTGGTTAATGAAGGTAATCAGCTAACTCATTACTCCTCCAGGTTAATGAAGGTAACCAGCTAACGCATTACTCCTCCTGGTTAATGAAGGTAACCAGCTAACTCATTACTCCTCCTGGTTAATGAAGGTAACCAGCTAACTCATTACTCCTCCTGGTTAATGAAGGTAACCAGCTAACTCAGTATTCCTCCTGGTTAATGAAGGTAACCAGCTAACTCAGTGTTCCTCCTGGTTAATGAAGGTAACCAGCTAACTCAGTGTTTCTCCTGGTTAATGAAGGTAACCAGCTAACTCAGTGTTCCTCCTGGTTAATGAAGGTAATCAGCTAACTCATTATTCCTCCTGGTTAATGAAGGTAACCAGCTAACTCATTACGCCTCCTGGTTAATGAAGGTAACCAGCTAACTCAGTGTTCCTCCTGGTTAATGAAGGTAACCAGCTAACTCATTATTCCTCCTGGTTAATGAAAGTAACCAGCTAACTCAGTGTTTCTCCTGGTTAATGAAGCTAACCAGCTAACTCAGTGTTTCTCCTGGTTAATGAAGGTTTCCAGCTAACTCAGTGTTCCTCCTGGTTAATGAAGGTAATCAGCTAACTCATTACTCCTCCTGGTTAATGAAGGTAACCAGCTAACTCATTATTCCTCCTGGTTAATGAAGGTAACCAGCTAACTCAGTGTTCATCCTTGTTAATGAAGGTAACCAGCTAACTCAGTGTTCCTCCTGGTTAATGAAGGTAACCAGCTAACTCATTATTCCTCCTGGTTAATGAAGCTAGCCAGCTAACCCAGTGTTCCTCCTGGTTAATGAAGGTAACCAGCTAACTCAGTGTTCCTCCTGGTTAATGAAGGTAACCAGCTAACTCAGTATTCCAGCATCTGGAAAGGTTTTAGATCAGCCGAGTGATTAGTAAAGGTCACAGTCAATATCATGTTATTTGAAAGCATTGAATTAAGACAAAGATCAGTTTTAAACAGGATTCAAGCTGTCTTTTCACGTACAGATAGTTAAGAGAAATGTAGCCTTGATAAAATGATAGTGACATCTCTCTATTTACGTTTTGTACCTAGTCATGTGAATTATTCCATTAATTTAAGGAAAGGCTTATCACGTCATGGCTGAGGATGAAAGGTATCCCATTATATCAGGGACTATCCCAATTAGGAATATGAAGGTTCTACCCATGTAAGATCATTTTCACATTAATATGATATCTTCTATTTAGCAATACTAAGACTACTGGGATAGAGAAAGAGAAGTAGAGCACACTGCACAGGCCTCAGCCAAAAAGCACCTCCGAGGTACGGATACACCACTTGTCCACTACGGGATGGGTCCATTAAATTATCAGTAGAAACCTACAGCACATACTGCCCAAGTATGGTATTAGTATGGTAGTAGTATGGTGGTAGTATGGTAGTAGTATGGTAGTAGTATGGTATTAGTATGGTAGTAGTAAGGTAGTAGTATGGTAGTAGTATGGTAGTAGTATGGTAGTAGTATGGTAGTAGTATGGTATTAGTATGGTAGTAGTATGGTATTAGTATGGTAGTAGTATGGTAGTAGTATGGTATTAGTATGGTAGTAGTATGGTGGTAGTATGGTATTAGTATGGTATTAGTATGGTATTAGTATGGTAGTAGTATGGTAGTAGTATGGTATTAGTATGGTAGTAGTATGGTATTAGTATGGTAGTAGTATGGTAGTAGTATGGTAGTAGTATGGTAGTAGTAAGGTAGTAGTATGGTAGTAGTATGGTAGTAGTATGGTATTAGTATGGTAGTAGTATGGTAGTATGGTGGTAGTATGGTAGTATGGTATTAGTATGGTAGTAGTATGGTAGTATGGTATTAGTATGGTAGTAGTATGGTGGTAGTATGGTAGTAGTATGGTATTAGTATGGTAGTAGTATGGTAGTAGTATGGTATTAGTATGGTAGTAGTATGGTATTAGTATGGTAGTAGTATGGTAGTAGTATGGTAGTAGTATGGTAGTATGGTAGTAGTAAGGTAGTAGTATGGTAGTAGTATGGTAGTAGTATGGTAGTAGTATGGTAGTAGTAAGGTAGTAGTATGGTAGTAGTATGGTATGGGTATTAACTCAGGTCATTCCATAGACCACACTAACTCCCATGATTCTGAACACACAACATTGGTAGCTGAATTTTATGGGAATCGTATCTAACAGTTGGTGGGGGAAGAAAAGGAGGGGGCTAGAGTGCAAACACTAAGGGATTTCTGCAAGAGACAATTGTAGGGAATTGAGAGGGGAATTTCAAACTTAAGGGCAAAGTAACTGAGTAAGGACAATTCTCCCTTTTATTGACAGCGTGTAAAGTGATATTTCACCTATGTATGTGCTTTCTAGTGGCCGTCAATATCCATGGAACATCATTACATTTCTCACCACAGACTCGGTGAATATCCACCATCAGTAATGCTGGTGCCGACGTCTACTTGTTCTGAAATCACGGCGTACGGTTGACCATCTGGGGCACATTGTACAAACCATGAGATAAGGGAAATGAATTGTGCGACCAGTTGGAAATCACTATATTGGGCTGAATGCTACATTTTTTCCAGGGCTGATTTCTGTTCTCTGATAAAAGATTTCATTTACCGAATTCGGCTCATGCCACAAAGCCGTCACTTTAATAAATATCGGAGTTCTCTGAATAGAACCGTTAGGATCCCAGATCTCAAACACAAACTCTTTAAATATTATACATATCTAATAAATATGAAGCATTTAGTGCTATGGATCAAAATACAGGAATGTGAAAACCAGCGTGACTTTATAACGAAGCTATATATTCAGTGTAAAACAGATACAAGCTTTATAAACAGTGACAAGCTGGTCTCAATATGTAAGTTTCCTTTCTATTCACACGTTATTATTTGTGTCCAATAAAACGCCCCTTAGCATTATGACAGATTATTTTATGAACAGACAGCATTGGGATCTTCATACGCGATGTGATCTTCAGGATCTGTGATTATTATTATTATTTTTTAATCAGTCTGTCATTGAGCAGCTGTCAGATCAAGTCCCAAATCAATGAATCACGAAGCAGCGTGGGATATTAGGAGTATTGTTAGATATGGTGGTGAGGGGTGGTATATCGTGCGGGGGATATATTGTTACTGACAGACACAGATTGCTCAATATCACAAACGTATATGTAAATAAATCAGTGAATACAGGATAGTATAAAGAGTGGCAAACCATTACATGACAGTGTGTATTCACATGCTTAACTCTTTGGATGCCAGAGAGATGTGGCACTCCATTTACCCAGGACAGTTACATTCAAAGGGTTAGTGGGTGAGACTGTAATGGGGGCTATTCACAAAAAGGTGAGCAGGGAAAATAAATAAGTGTGCCAAACTTGTCGCTGGCAGAAATAATATACATGTGTAACAATAAGCCTCCCAAACAGGTAAGAGCAGTATATATCATCTTTGTATATGAAGGCAATCTGGAGCAGTGTATATCATCTTTCTATATGAAGGCAATCTGGAGCAGTATATATCATCTTTCTATATGAAGGCAATCTGGAGCAGTATATATCATCTATCTATATGAAGGCAATCTGGAACAGTATATATAATCTTTCTATATGAAGGCAATCTGGAGCAGTATATATAATCTTTCTATATGAAGGCAATCTGGAGCAGTATATATCATCTATCTATATGAAGGCAATCTGGAACAGTATATATAATCTTTCTATATGAAGGCAATCTGGAGCAGTATATATCATCTATCTATATGAAGGCAATCTGGAGCAGTATATATCATCTATCTATATGAAGGCAATCTGGAACAGTATATATCATCTATCTATATGAAGGCAATCTGGAGCAGTATATATCATCTATCTATATGAAGGCAATCTGGAACAGTATATATCATCTATCTATATGAAGGCAATCTGGAGCAGTATATATCATCTATCTATTTGAAGGCAATCTGGAACAGTATATATAATCTATCTGTATGAAGGCAATCTGGAGCAGTATATATCATCTATGTATATGAAGGCAATCTGGAACAGTATATATAATCTTTCTATATGAAGGCAATCTGGAGTAGTATATATCATCTTTGTATATGAAGGCAATCTGGAGCAGTATATATCATCTTTCTATTTGAAAGCAATCTGGAGCAGTATATATAATCTTTGTATACGAAGGCAATCTGGAGCAGTATATATAATCTTTGTATATGAAGGCAATCTGGAGCAGTATATGTAATATTTCTATTTGAAGGCATTCTGGAGCAGTATATAA
>CM069858.1:465000-677500 GCA_036172795.1 Pelodytes ibericus | reverse complement strand
ATAGAATAGATCCCTTCCGTCTCTATAATGTATAGAATAGATCCCTTCTGTCTCTATAATGTATAGAATAGATCCCTTCTGTCTCTATAATGTATAGAATAGATCCCTTCTGTCTCCATAATATATAGAATAGATCCCTTTAGTCTCTGTAATGTATAGAATAGATCCCTTCTGTCTCTATAATGTATAGAATAGATCCCTTCTGTCTCTATAATGTATAGAATAGATCCCTTCTGTCTCTATAATGTATAGAATAGATCCCTTCTGTCTCTATAATGTATAGAATAGATCCCTTCCGTCTCTATAATGTATAGAATAGATCCCTTCTGTCTCTATAATGTATAGAATAGATCCCTTCTGTCTCTGTAATGTATAGAATAGATCCCTTCTGTCTCTGTAATGTATAGAATAGATCCCTTCTGTCTCTATAATGTATAGAATAGATCCCTTCTGTCTCTATAATGTATAGAATAGATCCCTTCTGTCTCTATAATGTATAGAATAGATCCCTTCCGTCTCTATAATGTATAGAATAGATCCCTTCTGTCTCCATAATATATAGAATAGATCCCTTCTGTCTCTATAATGTATAGAATAGATCCCTTCTGTCTCTATAATGTATAGAATAGATCCCTTCTGTCTCTATAATGTATAGAATAGATCCCTTCCGTCTCTATAATGTATAGAATAGATCCCTTCTGTCTCCATAATATATAGAATAGATCCCTTTAGTCTCTGTAATGTATAGAATAGATCCCTTCTGTCTCCATAATATATAGAATAGATCCCTTCTGTCTCCATAATATATAGAATAGATCCCTTCTGTCTCTATAATGTATAGAATAGATCCCTTCTGTCTCTATAATGTATAGAATAGATCCCTTCTGTCTCTATAATGTATAGAATAGATCCCTTCCGTCTCTATAATGTATAGAATAGATCCCTTCTGTCTCTATAATGTATAGAATAGATCCCTTCTGTCTCTATAATGTATAGAATAGATCCCTTCTGTCTCCATAATATATAGAATAGATCCCTTTAGTCTCTGTAATGTATAGAATAGATCCCTTCTGTCTCTATAATGTATAGAATAGATCCCTTCTGTCTCTATAATGTATAGAATAGATCCCTTCTGTCTCTATAATGTATAGAATAGATCCCTTCTGTCTCTATAATGTATAGAATAGATCCCTTCCGTCTCTATAATGTATAGAATAGATCCCTTCTGTCTCTATAATGTATAGAATAGATCCCTTCTGTCTCTGTAATGTATAGAATAGATCCCTTCTGTCTCTATAATGTATAGAATAGATCCCTTCTGTCTCTATAATGTATAGAATAGATCCCTTCTGTCTCTATAATGTATAGAATAGATCATTTCCAGCCTGTTGTATGAAGCTGATCTTTCTACCTCTCTTTAGACAAAAGTGCAAGCACTCATCATCACAGCTTTATTTAAAATAAAATCTCAAATCATCACACACAGTCGAAAAGTTTCAGATACAGACATTTGTCAAATATCTAAACAACATGTCTGCCCCCTGATAGAGCTATACAGAGCAATGATTCTAAACAACATGTCCGCCCCTGATAGAGCTATACAGATCAAAGATTCTAAACAACATGTCTGCCCCTGATAGCGCTATACAGATCAAAGATTCTAAACAACATGTCTGCCCCTGATAGCGCTATACAGAGCAATGATTCTAAACAACATGTCTGCCCCTGATAGAGCTATACAGATCAAAGATTCTAAACAACATGTCTGCCCCTGATAGCGCTATACAAAACAAAGATTCTAAAGTACATGTCTGCCCCTGATAGAGCTATACAGAGCAAAGATTCTAAACAACATGTCTGCCCCTGATAGCGCTATACAAAACAAAGATTCTAAACAACATGTTTGCCCCTGATAGAGCTATACAGAGCAATGATTCTAAACAACATGTCCGCCCCTGATAGCGCTATACAGATCAAAGATTCTAAACAACATGTCTGCCCCTGATAGCGCTATACAAAACAAAGATTCTAAAGTACATGTCTGCCCCTGATAGAGCTATACAGAGCAAAGATTCTAAACAACATGTCTGCCCCTGATAGCGCTATACAAAACAAAGATTCTAAAGTACATGTCTGCTCCTGATAGAGCTACACAGAGCAAAGATTCTAAACAACATGTCGGCCCCCTGATAGAGATATACAGAGCAAAGATTCTAAACAACATGTCCTCCCCCTGATAGAGCTATACAAAACAAAGATTCTAAAGTACATGTCTGCCCCTGATAGAGCTACACAGAGCAAAGATTCTAAACAACATGTCCGCCCCCTGATAGAGATATACAGAGCAAAGATTCTAAACAACATGTCCTCCCCCTGATAGATCTATGCAGAGCAAAGGTTCTAAACAACATGTCTGCCCCCTGATAGAGCTATACAGAGCAAAGATTCTAAACAACATGTCCAGCCCCTGATAGAGCTATACAGAGCAAAGATTCTAATCAACATGTCCAGCCCCTGATAGAGCTATACAGAGCAAAGATTCTAAACAACATGTCCTCCCCCTGATAGAGCTATACAAAACAAAGATTCTAAAGTACATGTCTGCCCCTGATAGAGCTACACAGAGCAAAGATTCTAAACAACATGTCTGCCCCCTGATAGAGCTATATAGAGCAAAGATTCTAACCCAGGGGCGTAGCGTGGGGGGTGCAGGGGGGGCCAGCCGCACCGGGCGCAATATCTGGGGGGCACACTAGCCCTATGCGGCCGCGCGGCCGCAGCCACAACCGCGATACTTCCTGTCAGCCGCCGGATGTGAGCGGCAAATGACGGCGTGACGTCACATACGGCGGCTGCGCGGCGGAGGCTCTTCTGAAACTGCATCGCGGCCTTTCTTCCCTGAGCTGTTGGAAGTGGAATTTGTAAAGGTAAGAATAAAGGGGCTTGGGGGACCTATTGTATTATGTATTGAGGAGGGGGTCATTAATGTATTGGAGAGGGGGAGGGGGGGTCATTAATGTATGGGGGAGGGGGGTCATTAATGTATGGGGGAGGGAGGTCATTAATGTATGGGGGAGGGAGGTCATTAATGTATGGGGGAGGGGAGGGGGGGTCATTAATGTATGGGGGAGGGGAGGGGGGTTATTAATGTATGGGGGAGGGGAGGGGGGTCCATTAATGTATCGGGGAGGGGAGGGGGGTTTATTAAATGTATGGGGGGGGGTTCATTTATTGTATGGGGGAGGGGAGGGGGTCATTTAATGTATGGGGGAGGGGAGGGGGATCATTTAATGTATGGGGGAGGGGAGGGTCAGTATTGTATGGGGAGGGGGGGAAGTAATGTATGGGGGAGGGAGGGAAGTAATGTATGGGGAGGGGGGGAAGTAATGTATGGGGGAGGGGGGCAGTAATGTATTGGGGACGGGGGGCAGTAATGTATTGGGGACGGGGGCAGTAATGTATTGGGGAAGGGAAGAAGGGGGGCAGTAATGTATTGGGGAAGGGAAGAAGGGAGGCAGTAATGTATTGGGGAAGGGAAGAAGGGAGGCAGTAATGTATTGGGGAAGGGAAGAAGGGAGGCAGTAATGTATTGGGGAAGGGAAGAAGGGGGGCAGTAATGTATTGGGGAAGGGAAGAAGGGGGGCAGTAATGTATTGGGGAAGGGAAGAAGGGGGGCAGTAATGTATTAGGGGATGGGGGTCAACTGTGTATTAGGGGAGGGAGGGGTCAGCAGTGTATTAGGGGGAGGGGGGGTCAGCAGTGTATTAGGGGAAGAGGGGGGGGATGGGAAAGATCTGACTTGGGAATTTGAGATGAGGCAATGATTATATTTTTTACATTTGTGGCCTAATGAATAATCTATATATATGTGTGTATGTAGAAGGAAATGTAAATAGGTGGGGCTACAGGGGTGAGGGAATTATATTTGTAATATATTTATTAGGAACTGTGGAGGGAAGGGGGTTGGATGAGAGCATTAAATATCATAGCATTAAATATTATATTTATGGGGTAGGAACTGTATTATATATTTTTGGTTTAGTGCAGGGGTAGGTAACCTTTGACACTCCCTTTGTTTTTTGACTACATCTCCATTAAGGCTTGCAAAGCATCATGGGAGGTGTAGTCCACAACATCTGGAGTGGCAAAGGATGTCTACTCCTGGTTTAAAGCATAGGTGTATAACCATTTGGCTTCCCCAGGCCAAAATAACCCCTTAAACTCTTAAAGGATCACTATAGTGTCAGGAAAACAAAGCGGTTTTCCTGACACTTTAGTACCCTGAGGGTCCCACTCCCGTGGCGCTGAAGGGGTTAAATTCCCTTCAGTTACTTACCTTAATCCAGCGCCAGGCTCCCTCGGTGCTGGTGACCTCTCCTCCCTGTCTGACGTCAGCTCCCCGTCCGACGTCACTGGAGCTGAGTGCGCATGGCTGCGCGCACATTCAAAGTGTCCATAGGAAAGCATTTCTCAATGCTTTCCTATGGACACTCTGCGCGATGTTCGCACTCAATAAAGTGTTGGAAAATAAACTTGTATTTAGATGCATTTTACTTTAATTACATAAGTATTTTCATAACAAACAATACATGTGCTTGGGGGGTAAGGGTTTCTTTAACTAATCTAGTAGAAGAGACTCGAGTGCTAAAATCCACGGGTTAGGGGGCGCAAATTACTTGCCTTGCCCCGGGTGCTGACAACCCACGCTACGCCACTGTTCTAACCAACATGTCCGCCCCCTGATAGACCTATACAGAGCAAAGATTCTAAACAACATGTCCACCCCCTGATAGAGCTATACAGAGCAAAGATTCTAATCAACATGTCTGCCCCTGATAGAGCTGTACAGAGCAAAGATTCTAAACAACATGTCCACCCCCTGATAGAGCTATACAGAGCAAAGATTCTAATCAACATGTCCAGCCCCTGATAGAGCTATATGGAAAGAGTTCTCAATAAGGTGCTTCATTTGAATTCTTTCATTAAAGCATTTCAAATTTAAAATGCCTAAATGCCTTTTTGGAATATTTACATTAAATTGAACCATATTTTTGCCGACAAATGTCCTGTAATCAGGACTTAGTAATAGGAAGTTAGAGAATAATGTTGCGTCCCAGACAGCACACCGAGGCAGTTCAGATACTCTGATGGAAACATTATTCTTTGTATCTCTGCCATGAGTTGAGATAAAATCATCGGACGTATTCCAGCGATACCTTCCCCCTAACGCCCCCACATCCTTCTCCAAGACACCTGAGTGCTGCTCAGACTTAACTCCATCCTGTCAATTAAATATGAGAAAAAGCGCAAAGAACTAATTGGACGACTGTGTAATTTTAATTAGCTGTTTTGATAATTAAACTAATTAGTTCCCTTGTGTTTCCACAATATGGTGGTGGACCGGGTTTGATATCACAGCTTCAGAGTTTCATTCCGTTAGTTAATTAGTCACTTTTGCATTAGAAAGCTTTATTAATGGCCTTAATTTGCAGTTGAAATGAGAAATCTGCTGTCAATAATTTGGATAATTGCCTACTGTTTGATTATAAACTACAAAAGTAGCAGAGGCCCATTATATATGCAAATCCCTGGAGCTTGTCTCTCGGATGCTTAGTGCTTCTGATCTACATTTCATCCTCGTTTTGGTTTTTTTCCTGACCCCGTTAAGGGAAGGGAATCCAGCTTATTAAGGAAACGAAGGCCTCCCCCCTTGTCCTGTGTGCAGCATGTACCGTGAGGCCTACGATTGTTAAAGTTATTGCTTGCTTTGTACCTAATTAGTATCCTTGGAATTAAATGATTGGCTCGCGCCCTGCTCGGCTCCTGCAGCCATGTTTGTGCATCCAATAATTGATTCTCCTCCGCTAATCAGATAGGGAGATAATGAGCCAGTTTAATTAAATGGGGATCTAACCTGCTGGATCGCTGAGACAATATTTGCTCATTTCTTTAGTTTAAAGGCCACTCGTCCTTTATTACAATGTGCGGAGAGTGAGATGCTGGTAACGGATCCAGACGCCGGGGGCGGCGGCTCTGGAGGTGAGTGACCGCGCATGTACGGAAACGCTTCTCAGTATCCTGCTATGGCTTCAGATCCTGGCCTCATTTCCCGCTGGAGAATGTGATCAGGAGTCGCAGTGTCCCACTGAGCTCCCCCTCTGTCCTAGCAGGACAACGGGACAGACCTCCCAAATCAGGACTGTCCCGTGCAATGTGGGACAGTTGGCAGCTATGCAGGTGCCTTGGAGGAGTCTATGCTCGCGTCTCGGTCCGGGGGTCCTTCATGTCCCTCTGGTTAGAGCCACAGAAACACCAAGCTGTTTGTTTTCTTTTTCTGGTAATGTGGTAGATGCAGGGAAAAGCCTTTCAGCAGAAGTGGCAGAGTTTAGTGAAGCATGAATGGGGTAGGGATATGGGCAGACTAGACTGAAATAAGGGGCCTTATCTGATGACATGTGGTACACATATAATATGCACGTTATACACATATAAAATACACGTGATACACACATAATATGCATGTGATACACATATACAATACATGTTATACACACATAATATGCATGTTATACACATATACAATACATGTTATACACACATAATATGCATGTTATACACATATACAATACATGTTATACACACATAATATGCATGTGATACACATATACAATACATGTTATACACACATAATATGCATGTGATACACACATAATATGCATGTGATATACATATAAAATACATGTGATACACATATACAATACATGTTATACACACATAATATGCATGTTATACACATATACAATACATGTTATACACACATAATATGCATGTTATACACATATACAATACATGTTATACACACATAATATGCATGTTATACACATATACAATACATGTTATACACACATAATATGCATGTTATACACATATACAATACATGTTATACACACATAATATGCATGTTATACACATATACAATACATGTTATACACACATAATATGCACGTTATACACATATACAATACATGTTATACACACATAATATGCATGTTATACACATATACAATACATGTTATACACACATAATATGCATGTTATACACATATACAATACATGTTATACACACATAATATGCATGTGATACACATATACAATACATGTTATACACACATAATATGCATGTTATACACATATACAATACATGTTATACACACATAATATGCATGTGATACACATATACAATACATGTTATACACACATAATATGCATGTGATACACATATACAATACATGTTATACACACATAATATGCATGTTATACACATATACAATACATGTTATACACACATAATATGCATGTTATACACATATACAATACATGTTATACACACATAATATGCATGTTATACACACATAATATGCATGTTATACACATATACAATACATGTTATACACACATAATATGCATGTTATACACACATAATATGCATGTTATACACATATACAATACATGTTATACACACATAATATGCATGTTATACACATATACAATACACGTGATACACACATAATATGCATGTGATACACATATACAATACATGTTATACACACATAATATGCATGTTATACACATATACAATACATGTTATACACACATAATATGCATGTTATACACATATACAATACATGTTATACACACATAATATGCATGTTATACACATATACAATACATGTTATACACACATAATATGCATGTTATACACATATACAATACATGTTATACACACATAATATGCATGTTATATACATATACAATACATGTTATACACACATAATATGCACGTTATACACATATACAATACATGTTATACACACATAATATGCATGTTATACACATATACAATACATGTTATACACACATAATATGCATGTTATACACATATACAATACATGTTATACACACATAATATGCATGTGATACACATATACAATACATGTTATACACACATAATATGCATGTTATACACATATACAATACATGTTATACACACATAATATGCATGTGATACACATATACAATACATGTTATACACACATAATATGCATGTGATACACATATACAATACATGTTATACACACATAATATGCATGTTATACACATATACAATACATGTTATACACACATAATATGCATGTTATACACATATACAATACATGTTATACACACATAATATGCATGTTATACACACATAATATGCATGTTATACACATATACAATACATGTTATACACACATAATATGCATGTTATACACACATAATATGCATGTTATACACATATACAATACATGTTATACACACATAATATGCATGTTATACACATATACAATACACGTGATACACACATAATATGCATGTGATACACATATACAATACATGTTATACACACATAATATGCATGTTATACACATATACAATACATGTTATACACACATAATATGCATGTTATACACATATACAATACATGTTATACACACATAATATGCATGTTATACACATATACAATACATGTTATACTCACATAATATGCATGTTATACACATATAAAATACATGTTATACACACATAATATGCATGTTATACACACATAATATACATGTTATACACACATAAAATACATGTGATACGCATATAAAATACATGTGATACACACATAATATGCATGTTATACCTATATACAATACATGTTATACACACATAAAATGCATGTGATACACATATAAAATACACATGATACACACATAATATGCATGTGATATACATATAAAATACATGTGATACACACATAATATGCATGTGATATACATATAAAATACATGTGATACACACATAATATGCATGTTATACACATATAAAATACATGTGATACACATATAATATGCATGTTATACACATATAAAATACATGTGATACACACATAAAATGCATGTGATACACATATAAAATACATGTTATACACACATAATATACATGTTATACACACATAAAATACATGTGATACGCATATAAAATACATGTGATACACACATAATATGCATGTTATACACATATAAAATACATGTGATACACACATAATATGCATGTTATACACATATAAAATACATGTTATACACACATAATATGCATGTTATACACATATAAAATACACGTGATACACACATAATATGCATGTGATACACATATAAAATACATGTTATACACACATAAAATACATGTGATACGCATATAAAATACATGTGATACACACATAATATGCATGTTATACACATATAAAATACACATGATACACACATAATATGCATGTGATATACATATAAAATACATGTGATACACACATAATATGCATGTTATACACATATAAAATACATGTGATACACATATAATATGCATGTTATACACATATAAAATACATGTGATACACACATAAAATGCATGTGATACACATATAAAATACACATGATACACACATAATATGCATGTGATATACATATAAAATACATGTGATACACACATAATATGCATGTGATATACATATAAAATACATGTGATACACACATAATATGCATGTTATACACATATAAAATACATGTGATACACATATAATATGCATGTTATACACATATAAAATACATGTGATACACACATAAAATGCATGTGATACACATATAAAATACATGTTATACACACATAATATACATCTTATACACACATAAAATACATGTGATACGCATATAAAATACATGTGATACACACATAATATGCATGTTATACACATATAAAATACATGTGATACACACATAATATGCATGTTATACACATATAAAATACATGTGATACACACATAAAATGCATGTGATACACATATAAAATACATGTGATATGCATATAAAATACATGTGGTACACATATAAAATACACATGATACACACATAAAATGCATGTGATACACATATAAAATACATGTGATACACACATACAATACATGTTATACACACATAATATGCATGTGATACACATATAAAATACATGTGATATTTAAATATAAAATCCATTAGGTTTAGCCTTAAGTAGACTGGCTGCTCCACCCCCCAAACACCCAAATACATGGCAAGTAGTATGAATATGGAGTCACTAGGGATTGTGATCTGGAGTGTGAGGGAGTGGAGCAGCCATATTATTCCCTCGTATAGAACCCTGGGAAATTATGCAAATTAATTGTACAGGACATGTATGGGCGAGGGGGAGGCAAGAGATGACTGACGGGGGCTGGGGGGAGGGGCTTCAGGGGGGAGTTGATAAAAGCCCTGGAGCCTCTCTCCCCAGCAGCCATTTTAATCTGTAAACGCACCTGGTAGCAATTTTCCCACCCTCCCTCCCTATGTTTATGTGGTTTCTATGTATTAACCTTCTTTTGTCGCAGCAGGCGGGGGTTGGCTGTCCTTGCCAGTAGGGGATATGTTTTGGAAAATGGAGTTGGAGTTATTACAAGGAGAATGGTGCTCGGGTCCTCCCCTTAACCTTAAAAGCAACATGGAAGTTGTTTGTAGTTGACGTGCCCACTGAGCTAAGTGAGTCGGCTAGTGGTAAGCATTGTGGGAGAGATGGGCCAGATGGAGTTATGGCATCTCAAGGGACGAGGAGGGGAGGCGAGCTTCTGGATTCTGGATTTGGTTGGAAAAAAGTGGCCATATATAAATATATGGGTGGAAGTTTAAAATGGTTTTACTGGCAAGGGCTTAGTCAATTTGTCAGGCTGTATTCTGTTTTATACATATAAGTATTAAAGGATGGTGGTGGTTTATACAGCCTGATATGTGTTTAATAAAGAAGTGCTGTGGCCTTGTTGTACCATCACAAGTCTCGTGTCCATTTATTGGGGGGAACATGGGCTGGTATGGTTATGGGTGACTGTGGGGTTATGGTATGTCTCAGGAATCGGGCATCTATCCCCTCTGCATACATACATGACATTAAGTCTGCTTCCCGTAGCTATGTCACTTTATCCCAGGCGGCTAGCAGCAGGACTGGCGTATTAGGTGATGGGTTAGTTCATTTATTGGGAGCACCAGCTCTGGTATCATGCAAATGACATGCATACATACATGTGCAAACATTTAGTCACTCATGTCACTGAAGACCTGGTGAGATTAGTTCCCCTGTCATCTGCCATATTATCACAGTAACTTCTCTATCTATAAGATTTCTTTCTCTTTCCCAGGTATCTCCTGTCTCTCTCTATATTATTAAGGGTCGGGTTGGCGCACTCATAGCATGTATAATCGTGATATGTTCAGATATTGTGGGAAATGATCTGATGAGGTAAGTACATCTACCTCTCCGCTGTCACAGACCAGCAGATCTCCCTCCCATAAGCCCAGCCTTCTGGTACTCACCTGCTCATATGGATGCACAATCTGCTGGTGATAGCTTTCACTAAGAGCGGCCATCTTGTATGTCTAGAGGACCGTAACCAAATGCAGGACACTGTATTATAGCACTCCTTCCTCAATACTCTGGGGTGGGGAGGGCCACAGCTGGTAAGAACTGCGCTACTTCCTCACCAAACATAGTAATTGTCACACAATCCAGTAGTGCCAACGTTTAACCATACATCGAAATGAAACAACCTTGAGCATAACATCTTCCCGATAATGACAAACGCCTGGCGCACGATGTGTGCCCACCCAATGTACGTTATGATACTAATGTATGTTGGACAAGGCAGCTTCGCTCTAAACCTAGAGGAATCTCCATGCCTTGACCATCAGAAAAATAGCTCAACACTGTCTGGTAAGCTGGAGAGACAAATATCCAGGCTGAGGAGCACACCATCAGGCTGAAGCGGCTTCCAATGCACCCAACGAGATCATCATACTATTAACCCTCTGGTGTGACCCACTCAGCAGTCAAAGTTCCCCAATATCTTCCATTGTCGCCCACCTTTGCTCCTGCATCTTCACTCGCCTTATGTTTCTCATGTTCCTCATCCCCTCTACATTGTAAGCTGGCGAGCAGATCCCTGAACCTCATATACGTTTGTCTAATTTTGTTTGTAATTCCCTTTTTATGCTTTGTACCAAGTGCTGGGTAAATTATTGGTGCTGTATAAATAAATGGTAATGTAATGTAATAATCTCTAGCAAACCACAAGATACTTGGGAAACTTGGTAGTACAACTTCCCAAGTCCTACCGAAGGGTATGGTATTGATCAGGTCTATGGTCTTCACGTTACCTAAATCGTTACCGTCCGATTGGATTATCTCCACTAGTGAACGGGGATCAGCTGCCTACGTCCTGAGAAACATGGCTGAAGCTGACACCAGAGGAGACCCCTGAAACCACACTAGTGAACAGTGACACCAAAGAGGCCCAGGAAGCTAGCCCAGGAAGCTAGCCCCTGGAAGCTAGCCCAGGAAGCTAGCCCCTGGAAGCTAGCCCAGGAAGCTAGCCCTGGAAGGTAGCCCCGGAAGCTAGCCCAGGAAGCTAGCCTTGGAAGCTAGCCCTGGAAGCTAGCCCAGGAAGCTAGCCCAGGAAGCTAGCCCTGGAAGCTAGCCCTGGAAGCTAGACCAGGAAGCTAGCCCTGGAAGCTAGCCCTGGAAGCTAGCCCAGGAAGCTAGCCCTGGAAGGTAGCCCCGGAAGCTAGCCCAGGAAGCTAGCCTTGGAAGCTAGCCCTGGAAGCTAGCCCAGGAAGCTAGCCCAGGAAGCTAGCCCCGGAAGCTAGCCCAGGAAGCTAGCCTTGGAAGCTAGCCCTGGAAGCTAGCCCAGGAAGCTAGCCCTGGAAGGTAGCCCCGGAAGCTAGCCCAGGAAGCTAGCCTTGGAAGCTAGCCCTGGAAGCTAGCCCAGGAAGCTAGACCAGGAAGCTAGCCCTGGAAGCTAGCCCTGGAAGCTAGCCCAGGAAGCTAGCCCTGGAAGCTAGCCCTGGAAGCTAGCCCAGGAAGTCCATGTCTTGCAATGATCCAGGTGGAAGGGGTGGAAGAAACTATGGGGAAAAAACAGATTATCATAATAGGGGAGGGTGATTTATAGGGAGTCAGAAATGTCTGACAAACCCGGAGATTAGCCTTCACAGAAGGGGAAATTATGTGCACTGCAAACACTGGGCATGAGGTGGCAAGCAACATCTAAATGTCCAATGAGGGATTGAAAGAGCCCCAAGGTAATCCTGCTGGCACTGAAAATCCTGTTCACTAATGTCATTAAGTGTGTGAGGAGGACCATCATTTGCTGGGAATCAATATCTCTCAGAAGGACACAGTGGATGTTGGACCTTCCTTCTGACAAGAGGTCTCCAAACTTGTTAGTTCTGCATTGCAAGGAACAGAGCAAATACTGGAGGGTTCTCAGGAGGACCTGAGCCAGTCATCGAAATAGTGGATGATAGAAGAGCTTCAGTGTGAAGGACATTGAGAAAAGGAAAAAACAGACAAATAGAAGCACAATATATAATAATTCGGGAGATACTAATAGAATGGATGTAGGATTCTCCAAGCATTCCTTGGATCCCAAATAGGAAAATGGAGCATAAATACAAGAACCACTTGAAACAGGCAAATGAATATGAAGTACTGGACTTGTGTGTCTCAAATCGAGACTCAGATGGACATTTAAGAAAAGGAGAAAATATGCAACATGTAAATATACACACGCCTTTATTATTAAAATCGTACAACTGGCAGTAGTTTAACACACAGAGCTTATGCTACTCACCGCTCTACTTCACAGGGTCGGGGCGGACCTTCACCGGTGAGGTCCGCCCCCTCCCAGGGTCCTCCACCCCGGCCATGCAGAGGGCTGGTGAGGGGAGATCTTATGATCTCCCCAGCCAGTGCCTCTACCGGCAAACCTTTTTCTTTTTACCTGCCGCCCCCCCCGCTGTGGCGAACTAAGGCAACTGCCTAGGCAGACTTATACTGGTGCCGGCCCTGACCCTGTTATATCTGTCCAACTCTGCTTTCGAAGCTACCACTGTTTTAGGGGGCTTCCTTTATAGTGGGGGGTCCCAGAGTGAAATAAATGTGAGAAGGCTGCGGAAAATGTAGTCTAGGCCTGGATACAGGCAGTGCAGAGATTTGCCAAAACAATGAGAGTCTCACCCGCTCTCCACTTACAAACTTCCAAATTATTTCTCCCCGTGGTAATAAAAACATTTTTACAGCACAAAAGTATGTAAGACAGCATTGTCAGCTTCCTTTATTCAATCCATGAGGCCCATAAGAGGGAATCATGAATTTAGTATTGACTTAGCAGGAAAAACCTTAGAAGAACAGATATAAAAACATCACTCTCAATATAAATCAGACACTTAAAGAATAACCCTTTAATCCCCAGCCTCCCAGAAATGCGCCATTCACTATCCTGATAGTTACATGACTTTCTCCATAAGTTTATTGATTGAAGGCCGATAAATGACATTAGTCAGAATTAATGGGTTTTATTTCACCTTGGAAAGGATACTGAATTCTGACAGCATGGAGGAACTCAAGGGTGAAAATGAGGATACGGGTCATACGGGTCATACACCCCAAAACATGTTCTGGTCACTAGAGATCAGTTAAACACTGTACCACCTCTGCTGAGAGGTGGGGATAGGTCTATCCTACTCTGTAGCCAGAAGCAGTTTGGATTAAAACCCCTGGTTCTGGGAATGCTCGAATCTTGAATGACCCTCCATCTTTAAACAGGTTTTTGGAAATGTGATTCCTTATTCTTTGAATTATCTTTTTTAATATGACAGCACCGGCAGGAACTAGACTGAGTTGTGATGAGTTTTGCTGCATGATGCTGAAACTAGAGTGTGTGCTCCCAGAAGGGATTCTCCGTGTCAGATCTCCCCTCCCTGGCAGCGGCGCAGCATACAGCTTTTTATTTATTGAATCCCCTCACAGGAGTCGTACTGTTTTATCTCTTGTTTTAGAACTGGACCCAAAGCTCCGAGAAAAAGTTCAATCCTGTTATAAGAGTAAATCACCAGCATGTACCACGGCGCTGTACAAATAATATTAAACCAGCCCCAGGTCCCTCTCTCATCAATACAATCAAAGGGGAGAAAATATATATTAAATAAGAAGCAAAAAAAATGTTCTCCCCTCAATGTTATTATTATAAAATGAAGACTCCATTATTACGTTTTTCATACATAGCTTGCAAGAAATGCCAAAAACTAGATCATGTTTAAAAGGGGGGATATCATAGAAGCATTTATATACATAAAGGGAATCAACACAGTAAAGGAGGAGAGTATATTTATATGAAGAAAAACTACCACAACTAGAGGACATAGTCTGAAATTAGAGGGGCAACGATTTAAAAGTAATATCAGGAAGTATTACTTTACTGAGAGGGTAGTGGATGTATGGAATAGCCTGCCAGCAGAAGTGGTAGAGGTTAATACAGTGAGGGAGTTTAAGCATGCATGGGATAGGTATAAGGCTATCCTAGATATAAGATAAGGCCAGGGACTAATGAAAGTATTACATTACTGAGAGGGTAGTGGGTGCATGGAATAGTCTTCCAGTAGAAGTGGTAGAGGTTAATACAGTGAAGGAGTTTAAGCATGCATGGGATAGGTATAAGGCTATCCTAGATATAAGATAAGGTCAGCGACTAATGAAAGTATTACTTTACTGAGAGGGTAGTGGATGTATGGAATAGTCTTCCAGTAGAAGTGGTAGAGGTTAATACAGTGAAGGAGTTTAACCATGCATGGGATAGGTATAAGGTTTTCCTAGATATAATAAAAGGCCAGGGACTAATGAAAGTATTACTTTACTGAGAGGGTAGTGGATGAATGGAATAGTCTTTCAGTAGAAGTGGTAGAGGTTAATACAGTGAAGGAGTTTAAGCATGCGTGGGATAGGTATAAGGCTATCCTAGATATAAGATAAGGTCAGGGACTAATGATAGTATTACTTTACTGAGAGGGTAGTGGATGCATGGAATAGTCTTCCAGTAGAAGTGGTAGAGGTTAATACAGTGATGGAGTTTAATCATGCATGGGATAGGTATAAGGCTATCCTTGATATACGATAAGGCCAGGGACTAATGAAAGTATTACATTACTGAGAGGGTAGTGGATGTATGGAATAGTCTTCCAGTAGAAGTGGTAGAGGTTAATACAGTGAAGGAGTTGAAGCATGCGTGGGGTAGGTATAAGGCTATCCTAGATATAAGATAAGGTCAGGGACTAATGAAAGTATTACATTACTGAGAGGGTAGTGGATGTATGGAATAGTCTTTCAGTAGAAGTGGTAGAGGTTAATACAGTGAAGGAGTTTAAGCATGCATAGGATAGCTATGAGGCTATCCTAGATATAAGATAAGGTCAGGGACTAATGAAAGTATTACATTACTGAGAGGGTAGTGGATGTATGGAATAGTCTTCCAGTAGAAGTGGTAGAGGTTAATACAGTGAAGGAGTTTAAGCATGCATGGGATAGGTATAAGGCTATCCTAGATATAAGATAAGGCCAGGGACTAATGAAAGAATAACATTACTGAGAGGGTAGTGGATGTATGGAATAGTCTTCCAGTAGAAGTGGTAGAGGTTAATACAGTGAAGGAGTTTAAGCATGCAGGGGATAGGTATAAGGCTATCCTAGATATAAGATAAGGCCAGGGACTAATGAAAGTATTACATTACTGAGAGGGTAGTGGATGTATGGAATAGTCTTCCAGTAGAAGTGGTAGAGGGTAATACAGTGAAGGAGTTTAAGCATGCATGGGATAGGTATAAGGCTATCCTAGATATAAGATAAGGTCAGGGACTAATGAAAGTATTACATTACTGAGAGGGTAGTGGATGTATGGAATAGTCTTTCAGTAGAAGTGGCAGAGGTTAAGACAGTGAAGGAGTATAAGCATGCATGGGATAGGTATAAGGCTATCCTAGATATAAGATAAGGTCAGGGACTAATGAAAGTATTACATTACTGAGAGGGTAGTGGATGTATGGAATAGTCTTCCAGTAGAAGTGGTAGAGGTTAATACAGTGAAGGAGTTTAAGCATGCATGGGATAGGTATAAGGCTATCCTAGATATAAGATAAGGCCAGGGACTAATGAAAGTATTACATTACTGAGAGGGTAGTGGATGTATGGAATAGTCTTCCAGTAGAAGTGGTAGAGGTTAATACAGTGAAGGAGTTTAAGCATGCGTGGGATAGGTATAAGGCTATCCTAGATATAAGATAAGGTCAGGGACTAATGAAAGTATTACATTACTGAGAGGGTAGTGGATGTATGGAATAGTCTTCCAGTAGAAGTGGTAGAGGTTAATACAGTGAAGGAGTTTAAGCATGCATGGGATAGGTATAAGGCTATCCTAGATATAAGATAAGGCCAGGGACTAATGAAAGAATAACATTACTGAGAGGGTAGTGGATGTATGGAATAGTCTTCCAGTAGAAGTGGTAGAGGTTAATACAGTGAAGGAGTTTAAGCATGCAGGGGATAGGTATAAGGCTATCCTAGATATAAGATAAGGTCAGGGACTAATGAAAGTATTACATTACTGAGAGGGTAGTGGATGTATGGAATAGTCTTCCAGTAGAAGTGGTAGAGGTTAATACAGTGAAGGAGTTTAAGCATGCATGGGATAGGTATAAGGTTATCCTAGATATAAGATAAGGCCAGGGACTAATGAAAGTATTACATTACTGAGAGGGTAGTGGATGTATGGAATAGTCTTCCAGTAGAAGTGGTAGAGGTTAATACAGTGAAGGAGTTTAAGCATGCGTGGGATAGGTATAAGGCTATCCTAGATATAAGATAAGGCCAGGGACTAATGAAAGTATAACATTACTGAGAGGGTAGTGGATGCATGGAATAGTCTTCCAGTAGAAGTGGTAGAGTTTAATACAGTGAAGGAGTTTAAGCATGCATGGGATAGGTATAAGGCTATCCTAGATATAAGATAAGGCCAGGGACTAATGAAAGTATTACATTACTGAGAGGGTAGTGGATGTATGGAATAGTCTTCCAGTAGAAGTGGTAGAGGTTAATACAGTGTTAATACGGCACATGTTGCGCGAGGGGGCGGAGACAACTGTTTGCAAAAATAAGTTAAGTTTATTTGAAAGCTGGTATGAATTAAAGAAATGCTTTAATGAAAAAATGGAAATAAATTACCTTTTTGTTGTTTAGAATCTTTGCTCTGTATAGCTCTATCAGTGGGCGGACATGTTGTTTAGAATCTTTGCTCTGTATAGCTCTATCAGGGGGCAGACATGTTGTTTAGAATCTTTGCTCTGTATAGCTCTATCAGGGGGCGGACATGTTGTTTAGAATCTTTGCTCTGTATAGCTCTATCAGGGGGCGGACATGGTGTTTAGAATCTTTGCTCTGGATAGCTCTATCAGTGGGCGGACATGTTGCCTAGAATCTTTGCTCTGGATAGCTCTATCAGGGGCAGACATGTTGTTTAGAATCTTTGCTCTGTATAGCTCTATCAGGGGTGGACATGTTGTTTAGAATCTTTGCTCTGTATAGCTCTATCAGGGGGCAGACATGTTGTTTAGAATCTTTGCTCTGTATAGCTCTATCAGGGGGCGGACATGTTGTTTAGAATCTTTGCTCTGTATAGCTCTATCAGTTGGCGGACATGTTTAGAATCTTTGCTCTGTATAGCTCTATCAGGGGCAGACATGTTGTTTAGAATCTTTGCTCTGTATAGCTCTATCAGAGGGCAGACATGTTGTTTAGAATCTTTGCTCTGTATAGCTCTATCAGGGGGTGGACATGTTGTTTAGAATCTTTGCTCTGTATAACTCTATCAGGGGGTGGACATGTTGTTTAGAATCTTTGCTCTGTATAGCTCTATCAGGGGACAGACATGTTGTTTAGAATCTTTGCTCTGTATAGCTCTATCAGGGGGCGGACATGGTGTTTAGAATCTTTGCTCTGTATAGCTCTATCAGTTGGCGGACATGTTTAGAATCTTTGCTCTGTATAGCTCTATCAGGGGCAGACATGTTGTTTAGAATCTGTGCTCTGTATAGCTCTATCAGGGGGAGGACATGTTGTTTAGAATCTTTGCTCTGTATAGCTCTATCAGGGGCGGGCATGTTGTTTAGAATCTTTGCTCTGTATAGCTCTATCAGGGGGCAGACATGGTGTTTAGAATCTTTGCTCTGTATAGCTCTATCAGGGGGCGGACATGTTGTTTAGAATCTTTGCTCTGTATAGCTCTATCAGGGATGGACATGTTGTTTAGAATCTTTGCTCTGTATAGCTCTATCAGGAGGCGGACATGTTGTTTAGAATCTTTGCTCTGTATAGCTCTATCAGAGGGCGGACATGTTGTTTAGAATCTTTGCTCTGTATAGCTCTATCAGGGATGGACATGTTGTTTAGAATCTTTGCTCTGTATAGCTCTATCAGGGGGCGGACATGTTGTTTAGAATCTTTGCTCTGTATAGCTCTATCAGGGATGGACATGTTGTTTAGAATCTTTGCTCTGTATAGCTCTATCAGGGGGCGGACATGTTGTTTAGAATCTTTGCTCTGTATAGCTCTATCAGGGGGCAGACATGTTGTTTAGAATCTTTGCTCTGTATAGCTCTATCAGGGGCGGACATGTTGTTTAGAATCTTTGCTCTGTATAGCTCTATCAGGGATGGACATGTTGTTTAGAATCTTTGCTCTGTATAGCTCTATCAGGAGGCGGACATGTTGTTTAGAATCTTTGCTCTGTATAGCTCTATCAGAGGGCGGACATGTTGTTTAGAATCTTTGCTCTGTATAGCTCTATCAGTTGGCGGACATGTTTAGAATCTTTGCTCTGTATAGCTCTATCAGGGGGCGGACATGTTGTTTAGAATCTTTGCTCTGTATAGCTCTATCAGGGATGGACATGTTGTTTAGAATCTTTGCTCTGTATAGCTCTATCAGGGGGCGGACATGTTGTTTAGAATCTTTCCTCTGTATAGCTCTATCAGGGGCGGACATGTTGTTTAGAATCTTTGCTCTGTATAGCTCTATCAGGGGGTGGACATGTTGTTTAGAATCTTTGCTCTGTATAGCTCTATCAGGGGGCGGACATGTTGTTTAGAATCTTTGCTCTGTATAGCTCTATCAGAGGGCAGACATGTTGATTAGAATCTTTGCTCTGTATAGCTCTATCAGGGGGCAGACATGTTGTTTAGAATCTTTGCTCTGTAGCTCTATCAGGGGGTGGACATGTTGTTTAGAATCTTTGCTCTGTATAGCTCTATCAGGGGGCGGACATGTTGTTTAGAATCTTTGCTCTGTATAGCTCCATCAGGGGCGGACATGTTGTTTAGAATCTTTGCTCTGTATAGCTCTATCAGGGGACGGACATGTTGTTTAGAATCTTTGCTCTGTATAGCTCTATCAGGGGCAGACATGTTGTTTAGAATCTTTGCTCTGTATAGCTCTATCAGGGGGCGGACATGTTGTTTAGAATCTTTGCTCTGTATAGCTTTTTCAGGGGGCGGACATGTTGTTTAGAATCTTTGCTCTGTATAGCTCTATCAGGGGGCGGACATGTTGTTTAGAATCTTTGCTCTGTATAGCTTTTTCAGGGGGCGGACATGTTGTTTAGAATCTTTTCTCTGTATAGCTCTATCAGGGGGCGGACATGTTGTTTAGAATCTTTGCTCTGCATAGCTCAATCAGGGGGCGGACATGTTGTTAGAATCTTTGCTCTGTATAGCTCTATCAGGGGGCGGACATGTTGTTTAGAATCTTTGCTCTGTATAGCTCTATCATGGGCGGACATGTTGATTAGAATCTTTGCTCTGTATAGCTCTGTCAGGGGGCGGACATGTTGTTTAGAATATTTGCTCTGTATAGCTCTATCAGGAGGCGGACATGTTGTTAGAATTTTTGCTCTGTATAGCTCTATCAGGGGGCGGACATGTTGTTTAGAATCTTTGCTCTGTATAGCTCTATCATGAGCGGACATGTTGATTAGAATCTTTGCTCTGTATAGCTCTGTCAGGGGGCGGACATGTTGTTTAGAATATTTGCTCTGTATAGCTCTATCAGGAGGCGGACATGTTGTTTAGAATCTTTGCTCTGTATAGCTCTATCAGGGGGAGGACATGTTGTTTCCAATCTTTGCTCTGTTTAGCTCTATCAGGGGGAGGACATGTTGTTTAGAATCTTTGCTCTGTATAGCTCTATCAAGGGGCGGACATATGGTTTAGAATCTTTGCTCTGTATAGCTCTATCAGGGGGAGGACATGTTGTTTAGAATCTTTGCTCTGTATAGCTCTATCAGGGGACGGACATGTTGTTTGGAATGTTTGGTCTGTTTGGCTCTATCAGGGGGAGGACATGTTGTTTAGAATCTTTGCTCTGTATAGCTCTATCAGGGGACGGACATGTTGTTTAGACTGTTTGGTCTGTATGGCTCTATCAGGGGGTGGACATGTTGTTAAGAATCTTATGTTGGATGAAGAAAGGTTTGTCCCATCTGACCCAACATATTCGCCCATTGATAGAGCTAATCAGAGCAAAGAGGGCTCAACAAGGTTTTAATTTATTTATTATTTTTTCATTACAGCATTTCTACTTAAAATATCTACACGTGAGGGTCCTACTCAGGTATTTTATCACTGAAAGTCACTGCTCCAAGTTTCGGACCACTGCAGATCATGCTGGTTCATCCGAACTGAAGTACTTCCAAATTGGCAGGAAGATTGGCCATTATTATTATTAAATATGGCCTGAAATATAATTAGTTTGGTTAACTCCCAGCGCAGTCATTTCCAGATTATTGGTTAAGTTAAAGGATTTGAGCTGAGCATGGTGTAAGTGGAACATCAAGCAGTGAGTCTGTACCAGTCAATTCACACACTCCTTTTATATTGTTCATATTTAGTTCACTATTCATTCAGACTATTGAATGACGAAGTGAAGTTTTTCAATCTCTTGGATCCTTAACCATCGCTAAGCAGCATTTCTCCCCCAGAAATAACATTTAGTGAGCTGCTAGAAAGCAATATTCCCGTGTTCTAGATAAGATGCTCCAAATTATTTGGCTGGTGACGAAGACTGAAATTGGGGGTCTGAACCTTGTATGGCATTAGTGTTATCCGTTATCTCTATATTAGCCTGCCTGGAAGGGGTTAAAAATCCATATTTGCTTCTCACAGCCCAATATTATATTATTATCTCCGGGCCCCTGGGACATACACCTCGTTATCTTTGAATCCCCTCTTTTAGCCATAAAACCCATAGGATTTCGGCTACACAATATGTGTCACTCAGACCCAAATACCATTCAGATTTAGGGGTAATTTGTCTTTACTGAGAAGGTGAAATGCAAAAGTAGAATAAAAATAAAAGTCTCCCCCGGGCCCCATAACTACATTTTTTAAAAATCTGTCTTCCCCAAAAATGTGGTTGTCCTGGCCCATCCTAATAATAAGCGGGGCTGGGAACTGGTAACATTATACCCATCCCTTAAAACAATCATGGGGGCCACGTCAAGTAATCCTAACCCCCCGGATAAAAAAAAAACTGGTGTGGGTGCCTCCAAAATGGCTCCCAAATCCCTGTTACATATATGGGGCAAGCCCTAGCCCCCCCTAACATTGTCTGGCTGGGAGCCACCCAGATGGCTGAATTGCAAATCCCTGGCCCGATCTATTTCAGGGTCGCTTGGAGCAATTTGGTGGCTCCCAGACCTGTATTTTATAAGGGGGATCAGGGCTACTAGCCGAGGCCCCAATGTATTTTTGTTTGGCCCCACCAGAGGTAATTTTTTATTAATTTATTTTAAATATTTGTTTCATCCTTTACTTCTGGAGGATAGAGGCAAAGTCCACAATAGTCATATTTGTCCCATAATATGTCTCTATCATCCCATAGAGGTCTATGTAGATAATAGAGGTTATGTTCGATTCGTTGGATTTCAGTCTGCTTTCTGTTTTGAAAGCATTCGGTGTGAAATCGGCGATGATGGGCGATTGAGAGGTTATTTGGGGTCACATTGGGGCATACTGTGCAGCTTCCAATATGACTGTAAAGTACCCTGAATCTTTCTGAACTTCGCCCTATATTTTGTAGACCCGGATGTCCTCTAGTTGTGGTAGTTTCTCCTCCTTTGCTGTGTTTATTCTGTTGATGTATTTAAATATTTCTCTCATGTTCTCCAGGTTTCATGGCAGACCTCTCTGTGCCGCTCTGTCATTTCGTTTGTGAGTTATTATGTTACAGAGGGGCAATCATCCCGCTCAGACCTCTACATTTAAGGAAATGTTGTTGGCGATGTAAGGTTTCCATTTAGTTTGGTCCACGTATCAGATCTTCTCCCATTTTCCCATCAGACACTGACTTTCTGTACTTTTCCTCCCAAATGCCATTAAACAAGTTCCCATAAGCCTGTGATTAACCTGAGCCCCCTTTAGCACTAACGGGTTAATACAGCGATTTTACAGACTCCTCTACTGTCTGGGAAACTTAAAGCAGCCGCTGTTCTGACATCTCAGCAGAGATCTGTATCATAAACAGATATGTAAAAAAAAACCTCCAGCGTCTAAAATCAGCCAATTTATATGTAAATCGGCAATAAAGAAAAACTGCTGCAAATGCATAAAACATCCTATTATTGACATTTTCTGTTGTGAAATAGTTAAATTGCTTGATAATTTCCCCTTTATCTCCTCAAATATTTGCTTACCTGCCTTTTATTTCCCTGTCCTGGCTGCATTAAGCCATCTATGGAATAGATTAATATCTTTTATCTGGCGCTTTAACATTAGATTATTTCGTCTGGTAATTCTCTTATAGAAATATTGCAATGGCGAGGCTTGCTGAACAGCGCAATACTAACCGTGAACGCAATATCATACATGCTGAAATTTCAGATTAAACCCCAATGCATTATTGATTGCGCGGTAATTTAGTTTCCTGAAAATAAGTGGCATTGGGTTATTCTTTAATATGAATAATAATGTAATATCTGTGCGGATTGGAAATGAGGTGCTTCACTGGAAATGATGTGCACTGTTACTTTGTCAAACATTTTCAAATTGCTTCTCTTTGTGTGAGTGGCTGAGGGAGGTTTACTGGGGTCTTTTCATCAGTTTACAATTGGAGATTTATTAGAATAGAAGTGGAGCGTAAATCGAGTAGAGTATTGGTTTATTAGCCCTTATAAGAGCAGGCTTAGAACTCTATAAAACGCTGAGTTCTCCTCTCACAATGGATGATGCCAATATCACTGCAAGGCCGACACTTCAACAAATTGCTATTAAAATATCTTATCAATACAGCCCTAGAGCTATGTTAGCATTTGCATTTACCGACTTTCTCCACTTTAGCACACGTCGGGGCTGCGCCTGGCTGCATGTTTCTGGTACATGGGGTGTGGGAAGGTTTTAGAGATGGCGCTTTGCAATGTGATACTGTGGTATGGGAAAATTTCCAACCAAACAAGCATTTAATTGGGGTGATTGACGCGAGGGGGGGGGGCTGTTTATATAATGATCTGGTTTGTGTTTGGCTATTTCTCTTTCCCAGGGATTACATGTTAGTTGGCTTTATCATGACCCTTTATCATGTTTGGGCTTTGGAGCTCAGCATTGAGTTGAGTTTGGTCAACTACCTCATTGGACCCAATGGACTCCAGCTATCCAGACACACAGGAAGGGTTACTAAAAGGGTTAAAAGGGTTGGCCCCACCCACCAGTCTAGTGGGAACCATAGGATCTGGGTCAATGGGAACAGTCTTGTCCTTTTCCTTGCTGGTCTGTACCAAACATCACGACAAGCCCATCCTCTGGTGCACTATGGTGGATGAGCAGTAAGATCTCCGACTCTAACGGAGAGGAAAAAAGCTGCACCACGGGGCCCCAAAGCCAGAAGTACCTAGGGGGCCACACGACCTAGGTAATGTTTCCGTTCACTAAGATATAAAATATCTAGGACGTAAAATGAATTTCCTTGTCCAGCAGAGATGGTAATGTTATAAAGAATGACATCAATGGGAGTCATGTATTGAACAAGTGCAGTGGGGGGAAAATACACGAAGAAGGAGCAATTTGTGAATATTTGGAAACATTTTCGTGGATTTTGCCTTTTACGCTAATATATTACGATTATATTTGCTAAAGACTTTTGAGAATATTCTGTGATAATGTATTACACCAGCTTTTAGCCAATAACAAATAGCAGATATTTTTTCCTGCAAACTTTGAATGTTATATATTTAGTAGATTGTAAAAGGAGCCAAGCGCAAACATAGTTTTGCACATCCAATATACTCTCTTTGTATTATTACCCACTGCAGAGGTACCTGCGGCCAGACTTTCTATGGGATCACTGGCGGTCACTGCTTCACAGGATTGGTGGATGCTTAGATTCAGCAATGTAAGTATTGGGGGTAAACTTTCCACTATATCATAATAACAACCTGTATTCTCAGTTCCTATATGAGTTTACAGGAAGGACAATAATCCACTTTCCTGTTATAATTTCCCTTCCCCCACACTGGCAGGGTGATAGGTACAAAGAATTCATCTGAACATACTGAAAGATTGAAAATCCGTGTGTACAGTGTGCATTCTGTATCAGGAGGGGTGCATACATCTCCATGTAGAACAACATGAAAATCCTCTCCGCAAAACCATCTCTGACGCTTACTACAGTCTGTTCTTCTAGATTGTAAGCTCTGTGAGCAGGGCTCTCTACTTCATGTACCAGTCTGTTCATCTAGATTGTAAGCTCTGTGAGCAGGGCTCTCTACCTCATGTATCAGTCTATTCTAGATTGTAAGCTCTGTGAGCAGGACTCTCTACCTCATGTATCAGTCTGTTCCTCTAGATTGTAAGCTCTGTGAGCTGGGCTCTCTACCTCATGTACCAGTCTGTTCCTCTAGATTGTAAGCTCTGTGAGCAGGGCTCTCTTCCTCATGTACCAGTCTGTTCCTCTAGATTGTAAGCTCTGTGAGCAGGGCTCTCTACCTCATGTATCAGTCTGTTCCTCTAGATTGTAAGCTCTGAGAGCAGGGCTCTCTACCTCATGTATCAGTCTGTCCCTCTAGATTGTAAGCTCTGTGAGCAGGGCTCTCTACCTCATGTATCAGTCTGTTCCTCTAGACTGTAAGCTCTGCGAGCAGGGCTCTCTACCTCATGTACCAGTCTGTTCCTCTAGATTGTAAGCTCTGCGAGCAGGGCTCTCTACCTCATGTATCAGTCTGTTCCTCTAGATTGTAAGCTCTGTGAGCAGGGCTCTCTACCTCATGTATCAGTCTGTTCCTATAGATTGTAAGCTCTGTGAGCAGGACTCTCTACCTCATGTACCAGTCTGTTCCTCTAGATTGTAAGCTCTGTGAGCAGGGCTCTCTACCTCATGTATCAGTCTGTTCCTCTAGATTGTTAGCTCTGTGAGCAGGGCTCTCTACCTCATGTATCAGTCTGTTCCTCTAGATTGTAAGCTCTGTGAGCAGGGCTCTCTACCTCATGTATCAGTCTGTTCCTCTAGATTGTAAGCTCTGTGAGCAGGGCTCTCTATCTCATTTATCAGTCTGTTCCTCTAGATTGTAAGCTCTGTGAGCAGGACTCTCTACCTCATGTATCAGTCTGTTCCCTCTAGATTGTAAGCTCTGTGAGCAGGACTCTCTACCTCATTTATCAGTCTGTTCCTCTAGATTGTAAGCTCTGTGAGCAGGGCTCTCTACCTCATGTATCAGTCTGTTCCTCTAGATTGTAAGCTCTGCGAGCAGGGCTCTCTACCTCATGTATCAGTCTGTTCCTCTAGATTGTAAGCTCTGTGAGCAGGGCTCTCTACCTCATGTATCAGTCTGTTCCTCTAGATTGTAAGCTCTGTGAGCAGGACTCTCTACCTCATGTATCAGTCTGTTCCTCTAGATTGTAAGCTCTGTGAGCTGGGCTCTCTACCTCATGTACCAGTCTGTTCCTCTAGATTGTAAGCTCTGTGGGCAGGGCTCTCTACCTCATGTATCAGTCTGTTCCCTAGATATATTTAGAACTATGTAAATTGTTGGTGCTATAAAAAATAATTATAATGTAATTAGTGAAATGTACCTATTTTTGACAATCTATATCAGTGACAATCCACAAGCCAAACATAACTTCCTATGTTCACATTCCCATAATATATAAAGAGTTCTTAAGACAGATATGGAGAAATCTTCTCTTTAGTTAGAAGAACTAATGGACGTTACATTGTTACAGAGCTGATTTCTATATTTATTAATCGTGGCCCCATTCCACGTAGCGCACTGACTAACGACCCTTTATGGCTTTCTGCACTGTTAATAAATACATGAGATTTTGTGAATTCAGCTGAAAGTACAAGGATGGGAAACTTGCTCTTTTTCCATAATCAGGGGTAAAATTATCATCAGATCCTGACGAGAATGGCCTTTAGTGTGTGGGATGATAAATACTACCTGCTCCCTTTATACCCTTAGCACAAGATAGGACTCGGCTCCTTCCATGAAATCATTGCCCTTTGGATTAAGATATCTCCTCAAACACGGCCATTTAATTACAATTAATCACAGCGCAGTTTCCAAATCCATTCTAAACTTTAAACCATTGCATTTATGGCCCTTGATTTGTCATGCCAATAAATTTAGACTTATCCCTCGCTCTGGATTTTGTAGGCTTTGGATATGTCTTTTAGTTTGTGTGGGTTTTTTAAGGAGTAGGTAGAAAGTAATGACATTTCACTGAGCAGGTAAGAGGTCTGTCATCTCCTGACCACATGTCAGGCTGAGGAACATTTCCCATAACACCATGCTTGAGCAGTGCTGCTGTCGTACGTATTACAGAGGAACATTGTACAAATACCATATTTTATGCATAACACCCCAATATATAACATTTTATTAGATGTATCAAGGGTTTTGAATGCTTTAATCACATTATTCATCAAGTATAGATTTTTAAATGTATCATGACAATATTCTTAATAAATGGTGTATTTATTCACTGTATTATGTTCCTGCCATCCATATTCTCTAATATAGCTTTGTCTGTGTATCTGCCACCATTACTTCTATTTCTGTTATTTTGTGTCTGGGGAGACCATTTTGGTGTTTTCTGGTAGCCTCTTATCCAGTTTTTTTGGCATTCATTGGCTGTTTACTGTCTCATGATCCAACATGGCTGCTGGAGGAAGTAGAAAAGGTAATAACCTGAAATAACTAGACAGACAATCAGCAAGGATGAGACACACCAAACCTTGCCATTGATATAAATGGACCATATTTCTCTTTAGAGAGGCTTACTACCCAACCTAGCTGGAACACACACTCCCTCTTTGGTCTATCCCACCTAATGCCTCCCATCCACTCTACTGTTACTACAACTTCAATCCCTCTGACCTCTTCAATCACTTATTGTGTCATGGACCCCATTCCCTCTAGATTGTAAGCTCTGCGAGCAGGGTTCTCTACCTCATGTACCAGTCTGTACTAGTTTGTCTACATTAGTATGTATTAGTATGTAGTTCCTTTCTTTGCTCTGTACCAAGCGCTTCGAGAATTGGTGGCGCTGTACAAATAAATGTTAATGTAATGTAATGTAATATATCATTAACATAATGAACAATCCATACAAACCAACCCCCAAACGTGTATGTTAGTAGAGGGGAATGTTCATTACCTCTTAATACTTACCCACTCCCCCCCTCCCCCCAAAGAAACACACCAGCATTTACTGTATTATTAAAAATGACCTCCATTTATTCGTATACCCTTTATTATCATATAACTTAACATATAACTGGAAACATATCTAAATACATAAATACAACATATTCCTGGTCATGGCTAATCTTATATGTGACCATCATATCATAAAGTCTAACCTTTTAAACTAAAATCCCTAGAGTGGTCCCCTCCCCCCTCATCCATACTATCTTGAAATCTGCCTTCACACCTGATGCGGACCACCAGCCGCCTGTAAGCTCAGTGGGCAAGACCGCTAGTAGGGACTTACTTCCTACCACTCAGGGGTCAGGGGAGGGCCATCACTGGCATCCATATAACTCAGTAACTGACTTGATTGGTAAGGATAACGGGGGTGTATCGTGCCCCTGAGTGACAGGCGAGCTGCCAGTCCGGAGGTTTGTGTGCTGAGAACAGCCAGCACACAAACCCCCAGAAATACATGAGATACATCCGAGGGGCGACGGCAGCTGAGAATTCGGCTCACTCTGCTGCCAGTTGGACCAGCATTAAAAGTATATCCCCATCTAGAAGACTATGCGAACTCTATACATATATATTAGAGCAGCTAGAACAGATGTAGATCAATAGGAGAGAGATATGGATACCTAATACCATCTTAATATAACAGGCCCAAACCAATATCAAAATAAAAATTAAAAATAAAAAGGGAAAAGATGGGAAGAACTCCTTAATAAAAGAGAAGGGAAAGGGAAGGAGAAAAAAGAAGGGAAAAAAGGGGAAAAGAATGAAAAATAAAAACTTCCAATGGCTATGTCTGTGAAACCTTGAAATGCTCCCCCTGGATGGGGTAAAGGTCTCTCGATCGGTCTGCAAGATTACAATGCATGTTATTGACCTGTGCAGAAAGGGGGGGGATATTGTGCCGGAAAGAGTCCGGAGGATACTTAAAAGACTCTTTATAGAAGTGAATCTAAATATAAACAAGCACTTTAAGAAGGGACCGGAGAGGCTACCCCTCGATGCACTGGGACATAATCATTTGTTGTATATACAATGTTTTTTGTATGTTTGTTAATGTCTTTCGTGTTTTATATGTTATGGAGAAAAAGAAAACTAATAAAGATATATTATAAAAAATAAAAATAAAAAAGTATATGAATTTTCGTGAGTGACTCTGTTGCCGAATTGGCAGCTACCGTCTGTCTCCGGGATTTATTACCGGGATTTGTGTGCTCTCTGTTTGGATCACACAAACCCCAGAAATACACAGCGCGGCTGCTCCGTGCTAGGTGTGTGGCTCAAATTTAGCACATTAATAGCATCTGCGTCTGAATGACAACCCCGCCTGCTGCGACAAAGGAAAGTATTAGTACCAAAACATAAGTGCAGAACATAATACAATCACAGGGAGGGAGGGCGGGGAACTCACCTATACTCACAGATATATTATCTGCATCTCCAGCTACTCCCACACAACTGTCATTCACCCATAACTCACACCCCTCACACATACATAGCCCCCTGTCTGCCTAGGCTATGCCTATCTCCCGAGGAATTGAAATATTTACCAGGCCACACACACACATATACTGTCACACACACATACACTGTCTCACACACACACACATACACTGTCTCACACAGACACATACACTGTCTCAAACATACACACATACACTGTCTCACACAGACACATACACTGTGTTCAAACATACACAATCTCACACAGACACATACACTTTTACACACACACACTGTCTCACACACATACACTGTCTCACACAGACACATACACTGTCACACACACACTGTCTCACACACATACACTGTCTCACACAAATACACTGTCTCACACAGACACATACACTTTTACACACACACTGTCTCACACACATACACTGTCTCACACAGACACATACACTTTTACACACACACTGTCTCACACACATACACTGTCTCACACAGACACATACACTGTCACACACATATAAACATAACACTGTCTCACAGTTACATACACTCCAAAATGCATTTAAATAACATAATTCCTAGGAAAGTGATTTCCTTTGAATTTAGAGCAGGAGAGAAGAGAAACCCCCACGTTTGTTTAGTTTAAATTGTTGGCTTTTTCTTGTTTTGCAGATACAAATGGCTAACTATATAATAAGAAAGACCCATTTGGAGCTTGGATAAAACACTGAGTTATTAAAATCCGTTTGGTTTAAATGAAGATCTGGGCAAATGAATATTATCTTCTGAGTTATTAAAATAGTTCTTTTCAGAGGATTTGGAAACTTTTTAAAGCTTTACCCTATAGCAGGTGATTTGCCTCATATATTCACAGATAAAATGCCGAATATTCACATTTCTGAGACAATGGCTTTGACTGAATTGCTACAAAATGAGATCTGCTCTTTCACGTTCCGTTTGGAAGAAAATTGCATAAATAATACATTTGGGGCCTTGTAAGACTAAAACTGGTTCAATAGCCGCTTTGTTGCTGTACATATCATTGTTTTGTTTAAAGATGGTTTTTATCAAATGAAGGCCACATCTCTTCCCTTTACAATAAAAGACAAGTAACACAATTCACGACTGGCTGCAATATCCGTCTTGTGATCTGGAATCAAATGCTACAAATTGCTTTTCTGTCCAAACGTTTCAAATGAAATCCTCGGAGCACAATCCGCTTTTCACACATACAATAAACTCTAATTGTTACCAGATTAACTCCAGCAATGACTAGAACATTATAAAGTTATTCCGTGGGATGTTACTCTGCCCAGAGGAGCTACTTGATCTAGAACTGAGGAATCCAGAATGAGAATCTGTAACTGGGATCTTATAGAAAAGAACAGATCAGATCTGGGAATACGGCAGGCACGGTGACCCAGGCTTTCAGGAATGAACATAATGGGGGTTCTGTATGGCAAGTGATGTCTGGGGTAAAGGGTTGGAAGTGGAACAATCAGCAGGAACATCCCACTGGTTTCCAAAGTGACAGCAGAACATTCCATTGGTTTCCATGGTGACAGCGGAACATTCCATTGGTTTCCATGGTGACAGCGGAACATTCCATTGGTTTCTGTGACAAAGTGCCCTTCGCCACTTGGTCCTGGAGAGGCCTGCTTGCCAGCCTCCTCCCCTGTGACTATGGCCCTGGGGTGTATGGCCCTTTAAAAATGCTATTTGGGCCTATGGACTTGTATTGGAGTGTGTATGGCTCTTTAAGAAGCTGTATTGGGGCTTATGGACTTTTATGGGACTGGTGCTGGCCCTTTAAGCACATTTTTGGGGCATGGTGAAAATCGGAACAATGCCCCTTTAAGACGGTGTCCCCAGAGTCCCCAGACTTGCGGTCGGTCATAAAGGACTTCCAGCTAACTTTGGAACTACTGGGTGGAATTGTCTGATTTTTAGTTATGTTCATATTTATGCTGATTCTGAAAATGTATGTTTTATGTGAATGTGATGCATATTTTGAGAGTTATTAATATTGTGTAAAAACTGTATATTTTCTGCCTGTGATAATTAAGTTAGTCTATTGTGTGGAGATAATTGTATCACAGGCAGAGGGGGGGATTTTGCTGTAATTGCTGGGAGTGTCTGAGTGTATTGTACGTATTGATTGGTTGTTCTTTAAAATCCTGTTGGTGGTCCTATGTGTGGAAAATGGGCATAAAAGCAGAGTGTTTGATTAAAATCCAGAGATCTTCTTGACCCTCAACATGTAGTCCTATGTCGTGATTGCTATGTTCTGCATACTCCCTTGAGCTTTAATCACTTAGCTCTTTTAAGAGCTTGTTCCTGATACGCTCTCCTGGAGGAGAGGTCTTCCCCACACGGTCCTGGAGGAGAGGTCTTCCCCACGCGGTCCTGGAGGAGAGGTCTTCCCCACGCGGTCCTGGAGGAGAGGTCTCCCTCACACGGTCCTGGAGGAGAGGTCTTCCCCACGCGGTCCTGGAGGAGAGGTCTCCCTCACACGGTCCTGGAGGAGAGGTCTTCCCCACGCGGTCCTGGAGGAGAGGTCTTCCCCACACGGTCCCGGAGGAGAGGTCTTCCCCACGCGGTCCTGGAGGAGAGGTCTTCCCCACACGGTCCTGGAAGAGAGGTCTTCCCCACACGGTCCTGGATGACATAAGCTGATCCACGGTGGACAGAAGACGGGGCGAGACTCCAGTTAAGCTACGGTGGTTGTGGAGTCTGCGGTGGTTGTGGTGTCCGGTGCGGTGCTTGTGGTCCTCGGTGCAAGCTAGGAAGCGTCCATCAATGGAAGGTACTCAGTCGGAGTACGGGGAATTCCGTTACAGTTTACATGGTGACAGCGGAAGATCTCATTGGTTTCCACTGTAACAGCGGAACATTCCATTGGTTTCCATGGTGACAGCCCCATTTTTGGAGCTGTTTATAAATAGAAATGTTTCAGATGCAGCGAAAAACCTAAACCTAGAGATGAAATTCCTGCTTCCCCTACATGAGAAATCTATCTCTCTGTCTGTCTGTCTGTCTGACTATCTGTCTATCTGTCTGTCTGCATGTCACACCCTCCTTCCCACTCCCTGGCATGGAACGTATACACAGATATTAGAGCGCACTTATATATGGGAAGTACATGTGGCATGTTACAGTAAAAGCACTGACAGTACACCGGGCAAATATCATTCACTAGGACACGGATCAGCAACCACTCGGGGGCCAGAAGCAAAGTCTGCAATATAGATAACTAGTTGCATTTATACTTTTAGTACTTTTTAATATTATTTCAACTATTTTTATATGTAATAAAAATAAATGCATTTCTTGTTTTTATTCACTTCCGCTGCACCCACATTGCATGTAAAGGACTTGACACAGCACCATACAGTACCCACAGCACTTGTCCTGCACCTATATTGCACCCAGATGATTTGGCATACCACAGTGTCACTTTGCCCCACAAAACATACCACAGTGTCAATTTGCCCCATAGACCTGCCTATTCAGAGCATGCCACATTGTCACTTTGCCACATTGTACGTGTTATTTTGCCCCACAGAACATGCCAAAGCCTCAATTTGCCCATTAAAATATGCCACAGTTTGCAGGGGCACTGCATCAGCTGGATGCGGGCTGCCACCCACTGCTTGTCTGTCGGTCTGTCTTTGTTACTGTCACACTGTCTGTATTACTGTCACTCTGTCTGTCAGTCTGTGTTACTGTCTCTCTGTCTGTGTTACTGTCACTCTGTCTGTCTGTGTTACTGTCACTCTGTCTGTGTCACTGTCACTCTGTCTGTCTGTGTTACTGTCACTCTGTCTGTGTTACTGTCACTCTGTCTGTCAGTCTGTGTTACTGTCTCTCTGTCAGTCTGTGTTACTGTCACTCTGTCTGTCCGTGTTAGTGTAACTCTGTCTGTGTTACTGTCACTCTGTCTGACTGTGTTACTGTCACTCTGTCTGTCTGTGTTACTGTCACTCTGTCTGTCTGTGTTACTGTCACTCTGTCTGTGTAACTGTCACTCTGTCAGTCTGTGTTACTGTCTGTCTGTGTTACTGTCTCTCTGTCTGTGTTACTATCACTCTGTCTGTGTTACTGTCACTCTGTCTGTCAGTCTGTGTTACTGTCTCTCAGTCTGTGTTACTGTCACTCTCTCTGTCTGTGTTAGTGTAACTCTGTCTGTGTTACTGTCACTCTGTCTGTCTGTGTTACTGTCACTCTGTCTGTCAGTCTGTGTTACTGTCTGTCTGTGTTACTGTCTGTCTGTGTTACTGTCACTCTGTCTGTCAGTCTGTGTTACTGTCTCTCTGTCTGTGTTACTGTGACTCTGTCTGTCTGTGTTACTGTGACTCTGTCTGTCTGTGTTACTGTCACTCTGTCTGTCTGTGTTACTGTCACTCTGTCTGTGTTACTGTTGCTCTGTCTGTCTGTGTTACTGTTGCTCTGTCTGTGTTACTGTTGCTCTGTCTGTGTTACTGTCACTCTGTCTGTCTGTGTTACTGTCACTCTGTCTGTGTTACTGTTGCTCTGTCTGTGTTACTGTTGCTCTGATGGTCTGTGGGTTGTATTATAGATGCAGTGATGCTGTATAAAGCATGTTTATGGATTATGTGATTATCTGTCATTGTAACGTTCATGTGAGCGATTATTTTTATTTATGTGTGAAATCCTCGCTCTCTGACTCTTGTTGTTAAACTTACTGACACTAAATGAAGCTGTAATAAAACCTTATGTTACAGCTGACAGCGCTGGCTTCAGATTGCACTCTGGGGCTGCTATAACCCCATCAGGCAGATTAATGGCCCCGACTTCAGGATAATTGAAGGTGAAGTAACTGTCACCACGTCCGATTCATCTGTTTTAAAGCAAGCTCCCTCTACATGGAAATGGGGATTAGTGGAACTTCCTGAGCTTTATTCTCCATTAAAATTACTAGTATAGGTTTATTCTCCAAACCGTGAGCTGTGGGTAACTGACATGTGAAAGGAATGTTTGTGGCTCAGCTAGTTATGTCTGATTTCACTCGTCAGTTTAGCACAGATCATGGTTTAGTGACTAGCTCGCATTGAAACGTTGCTGACTTCTTTAAGGTTTGTACAACCAGGTGATTATGGCTCTTTCCAGTCCCATTAAAAGGCCCCAAAGCTGCTGATGAACCAATAAACACAGCGAAAGAAGAATATATAACCACCCGATGAACCAATAAACACAGCGAAGGAAGAATATATAACCAGCCGATGAACCAATAAACACAGCAAAGGAAGAATAGATCACCAGCCGATGAACCAATAATCACAGCCAAGGAAGAATAGATAACCAGCCGATGAACCAATAAACGCAGCGAAAGAAGAATATATAACCAGCCGATGAACCAATAAACACAGCGAAGGAAGAATATATAACCAGCCGATGAACCAATAAACACAGCAAAGGATGAATAGATCACCAGCCGATGAACCAATAAACACAGCCAAGGAAGAATAGATAACCAGCCGATGAACCAATAAACACAGCAAAGGAAGAATAGATCACCAGACGATGAACCAATAGACACAGCGAAAGAAGAATAGATCACCAGCCGATGAACCAATAAACACAGCCAAGGAAGAATATATAACCAGCCGATGAACCAATAAACACAGCGAAAGAAGAATATATAACCAGCCGATGTACCAATAATCACAGCGAAGGAAGAATAGATCACCAGCCGATGAACCAATAAACACAGCGAAGGAAGAATAGATAACCAGCCAATGAACCAATAAACACAGCCAAGGAAGAATAGATCACCAGCCGATGAACCAATTAACACAGCAAAGGAAGAAAATATAACCAGCCGAGGAACCAATAAACACAGCAAAAGAAGAATATATAACCAGCCGATGAACCAATAAACACAGCGAAGGAAGAATATATAACCAGCCGATGAACCAATAAACACAGCGAAAGAAGAATAGATCACCAGCCGATGAACCATTGAACACAGCCAAGGAAGAATAGATCACCAGCCGATGAACCAATAAACACAGCGAAAGAAGAATATATAACCAGCCGATGAACCAATAATCACAGCGAAGGAAGAATAGATCACCAGCCGATGAACCAATAAACACAGCGAAGGAAGAAAAGATAACCAGCCGATGAACCAATAAACACAGCGAAGGAAGAATAGATAACCAGCCGATGAACCAATTAACACAGCCAAGGAAGAATAGATCACCAGCCGATAAACCAATAAACGCAGCGAAGGAAGAATAGATAACCAGCCGATGAATAAATAAACACAGCAAAGAAGAATATATAACCAGCCGATGAACCAATAAACACAGCGAAAGAAGAATAGATCACCAGCCGATGAACCAATAAACACAGCCAAGGAAGAATATATAACCAGCCGATGAACCAATAAACACAGCGAAAGAAGAATATATAACCAGCCGATGAACCAATAATCACAGCGAAGGAAGAATAGATCACCAGCCGATGAACCAATAAACACAGCGAAGGAAGAATAGATAACCAGCCAATGAACCAATAAACACAGCCAAGGAAGAATAGATCACCAACCGATGAACCAATTAACACAGCAAAGGAAGAATATATAACCAGCCGAGGAACCAATAAACACAGCAAAAGAAGAATATATAACCAGCCGATGAACCAATAAACACAGCAAAGGAAGAATATATAACCAGCCGATGAACCAATAAACACAGCGAAAGAAGAATAGATCACCAGCCGATGAACCAATGAACACAGCCAAGGAAGAATAGATCACCAGCCGATGAACCAATAAACACAGCCAAGGAAGAATATATAACCAGCCGATGAACCAATAAACACAGCGAAAGAAGAATATATAACCAGCCGATGAACCAATAATCACAGCGAAGGAAGAATAGATCACCAGCCGATGAACCAATAATCACAGCGAAGGAAGAATAGATCACCAGCCGATGAACCAATAAACACAGCGAAGGAAGAAAAGATAACCAGCCGATGAACCAATAAACACAGCGAAGGAAGAATAGATAACCAGCCGATGAACCAATTAACACAGCCAAGGAAGAATAGATCACCTGCCGATGAACCAATAGACACAGCGAAAGAAGAATAGATCACCAGCCGATGAACCAATAAACACAGCCAAGGAAGAATATATAACCAGCCGATGAACCAATAAACACAGCGAAAGAAGAATATATAACCAGCCGATGAACCAATAATCACAGCGAAGGAAGAATAGATCACCAGCCGATGAACCAATAAACACAGCGAAGGAAGAATAGATAACCAGCCAATGAACCAATAAACACAGCCAAGGAAGATTAGATCACCAGCCGATGAACCAATTAACACAGCAAAGGAAGAATATATAACCAGCCGAGGAACCAATAAACACAGCAAAAGAAGAATATATAACCAGCCGATGAACCAATAAACACAGCGAAGGAAGAATATATAACCAGCCGATGAACCAATAAACACAGCGAAAGAAGAATAGATCACCAGCCGATGAACCAATGAACACAGCCAAGGAAGAATAGATCACCAGCCGATGAACCAATAAACACAGCGAAAGAAGAATATATAACCAGCCGATGAACCAATAATCACAGCGAAGGAAGAATAGATCACCAGCCGATGAACCAATAAACACAGCGAAGGAAGAAAAGATAACCAGCCGATGAACCAATAAACACAGCGAAGGAAGAATAGATAACCAGCCGATGAACCAATTAACACAGCCAAGGAAGAATAGATCACCAGCCGATAAACCAATAAACGCAGCGAAGGAAGACTAGATAACCAGCCGATGAATAAATAAACACAGCAAAGAAGAATAGATCACCAGCTGATGAACCAATAAACACAGCGAAAGAAGAATAGATCACCAGCCGATGAACCAATAAACACAGCCAATGAAGAATATATAACCAGCCGATGAACCAATAAACACAGCGAAAGAAGAATATATAACCAGCCGATGAACCAATAATCACAGCGAAGGAAGAATAGATCACCAGCCGATGAACCAATAAACACAGCGAAGGAAGAATAGATAACCAGCCAATGAACCAATAAACACAGCCAAGGAAGAATAGATCACCAGCCGATGAACCAATTAACACAGCAAAGGAAGAATATATAACCAGCCGAGGAACCAATAAACACAGCAAAAGAAGAATATATAACCAGCCGATGAACCAATAAACACAGCGAAGGAAGAATATATAACCAGCCGATGAACCAATAAACACAGCCAAGGAAGAATAGATCACCAGCCGATGAACCAATAAATCCAGCGAAAGAAGAATATATAACCAGCCGATGAACCAATAATCACAGCGAAGGAAGAATAGATCACCAGCCGATGAACCAATAAACACATAGCGAAGGAAGAATAGATCACCAGCCGATGAACCAATAAACACATAGCGAAGGAAGAAAAGATAACCAGCCGATGAACCAATAAACACAGCGAAGGAAGAATAGATAACCAGCCGATGAACCAATAATCACAGCCAAGGAAGAATAGATAACCAGCCGATGAACCAATTAACACAGCCAAGGAAGAATAGATCACCAGCCGATGAACCAATAAACGCAGCCAAGGAAGAATAGATAACCAGCCGATGAACAAATGAACACAGCAAAGAAGAATATATAACCAGCCGATGAACCAATTAACACAGCGAAGGAAGAATAGATCACCAGCCAATGGACCAATAAACACAGCCAAGGAAGAATAGATAACCAGCCGATGAACCAATAAACACAGCAAAGGAAGAATAGATAACCAGCCGATGAACCAATTAACACAGCCAAGGAAGAATAGATCACCAGCCGATGAACCAATAAACGCAGCCAAGGAAGAATAGATAACCAGCCGATGAACAAATGAACACAGCAAAGAAGAATATATAACCAGCCGATGAACCAATTAACACAGCGAAGGAAGAATAGATCACCAGCCAATGGACCAATAAACACAGCCAAGGAAGAATAGATAACCAGCCGATGAACCAATAAACACAGCAAAGGAAGAATAGATCACCAGCCGATGAACCAATAAACACAGCGAAAGAAGAATAGATCACCAGCCGATGAACCAATAAACACAGCAAAGGAAGAATAGATCACCAGCCGATGAACCAATAAACACAGCGAAAGAAGAATAGATCACCAGCCGATGAACCAATAAACACAGCCAAGGAAGAATATATAACCAGCCGATGAACCAATACACACAGCGAAAGAAGAATATATAACCAGCCGATGAACCAATAATCACAGCGAAGGAAGAATAGATCACCAGCCGATGAACCAATAAACACAGCGAAGGAAGAATAGATAACCAGCCGATGAACCAATAATCACAGCCAAGGAAGAATAGATAACCAGCCGATGAACCAATTAACACAGCCAAGGAAGAATAGATCACCAGCCGATGAACCAATAAACACAGCAAAGAAGAATATATAACCAGCCGATGAACCAATTAACACAGCGAAGGAAGAATAGATCACCAGCCGATGAACCAATAAACACAGCAAAGAAGAATATATAACCAGCCGATGAACCAATTAACACAGCGAAGGAAGAATAGATCACCAGCCGATGAACCAATAAACACAGCCAAGGAAGAATAGATAACCAGCCGATGAACCAATAAACACAGCCAAGGAAGAATATATAACCAGCCGATGAACCAATAAACACAGCGAAGGAAGAATATATAACCAGCCGATGAACCAATAAACACAGCAAAGGAAGAAAAGATAACCAGCCGATGAACCAATAAACACAGCGAAGGAAGAATATATAACCAGCCGATGAACCAATAAACACAGCAAAGGAAGAAAAGATAACCAGCTGATGAACCAATAAACACAGCGAAGGAAGAATAGATAACCAGCCGATGAACCAATAAACACAGAGAAAGAAGAATAGATCACCAGCTGATGAACCAATAAACACAGCGAAGGAAGAATATATAACCAGCCGATGAACCAATAAACACAGTGAAGGAAGAATATATAACCAGCCGATGAACCAATAATCACAGCGAAGGAAGAATATATAACCAGCCGATGAACCAATAAACACAGCGAAGGAAGAATATATAACCAGCCGATGAACCAATAAACACAGCGAAGGAAGAATAGATCACCAGCCGATGAACCAATAAACACAGCCAAGGAAGAATAGATAACCAGCCGATGAACCAATAAACGCAGCGAAGGAAGAATAGATAACCAGCCGATGAACCAATAAACACAGCGAAGGAAGAATATATAACCTGCCGATGAACCAATAAACACAGCGAAGGAAGAATATATAACCTGCCGATGAACCAATAAACACAGCAAAGGAAGAATAGATCACCAGCCGATGAACCAATAAACACAGCGAAGGAAGAATAGATTTCTTGCTGATGAAACATTAGAAGACGTTTGGTGGGGAATCATTTCTCCGCTCAGAGTGATATGCTAATATGTTCTCATTCTTCTTGTAGCCAGAGATTGAAATTTATACAGTCAATAAATAGAAAGGATTCATTAAGGATCACGCTGGAGGAACCTGTCTCACTCCATTTTTTGCTGTCACTCCTGTAGGGATTGTAATATTCTTTCTGTGTTTCTGATTATTCCTCGTGTCAAACAACATTTTCAGATGACACTGGGGTTTGGAAATATGAAGTAAGCAGTACGTTTGCTTCCAAATATCTCCCTTCTGCACAGAATAATAACAAGAAAGTCTCGATCGGTTCTTAATAGATCTGTTTTTCTGACACAATTTGAAATATTTTCATTTTAGTTTTTTTTTCTATAAATTCTATAACATTTATATTAACTCACCATGTGCTGGCAGCGGCCGATAAAATACATGCACTGTATTTCAGGGTGGAGAAGGAGATGTCAGTGTTAATATAGAGTGTCAGCTCTATGGCCCAGTATGATGGTTGAGAGGATGACGGGTTTATTAGGTGTATATCTTTCCTTTTCGTTCTGTGTCTCTGGGAGAATGCTGGATACAGATCCCTGTTAAACAAGACCCATCTGGGGAGCTGGAGGAGTACAATTACTCTGTGATGGAAGTGGTCCCCAGTTTATAGGCCCACCGCAATTAACAATAACTTTATTTTATTATTGCTTTCTCTCAACTGCTACCATTTTCAGGTTTGAGGAACATATACAACTTTTATATGCTGCCCTGCAGAATGTTTTATTCAGTAATTGGCGATAGTATGCCCATTAATTTACTGCTTTCCCTGGACAAACTTTGTACAGGGTCCTGTGTAATATATATATATACTCACATTGCAAGTATCATAATCATTTGGCAATACTTAGAAACAAAGAATGTGTCACCGGCAGATAATAGTCCCTGGCCATATTTTATATCTAGGATAGCCTTATACCTATCCCATGCATGCGTAAACTCCTTCACTGTATTAACCTCTACCACTTCTACTGGAAGACTATTCCATGCACCCACTACCCTCTCAGTAATGTAATACTTTCATTAGTCCCTGGCCTTATCTTATATCTAGGATAGCCTTATACCTATCCCATGCATGCTGAAACTCCTTCACTGTATTAATCTCTACCACTTCTACTGGAAGACTATTCCATGCATCCACTACCCTCTCAGTAATGTAATACTTTCATTAGTCCCTGGCCTTATTTTATATCTAGGATAGCCTTATACCTATCCCATGCATGCTGAAACTCCTTCACTGTATTAATCTCTACCACTTCTACTGGAAGACTATTCCATACATCCACTACCCTCTCAGTAATGTAATACTTTCATTAGTCCCTGACCTTATCTTATATCTAGGATAGCCTTATACCTATCCCATGCATGCTGAAACTCCTTCACTGTATTAATCTCTACCACTTCTACTGGAAGACTATTCCATGCATCCACTACCCTCTCAGTAATGTAATACTTTTATTAGTCCCTGGCCTTATCTTATATCTAGGATAGCCTTATACCTATCCCATGCATGCTTAAACTCCCTCACTGTATTAACCTCTACCACCTCTACTGGAAGACTATTCCATACATCCACTACCCTCTCAGTAATGTAATACTTTCATTAGTCCATGACCTTATCTTATATCTAGGATAGCCTTATACCTATCCCATGCATGCTTAAACTCCTTTACTGTATTAACCTCTACCACTTCTACTGTAAGACTATTCCATACATCCACTACCCTCTCAGTAATGTAATACTTTCATTAGTCCATGACCTTATCTTATATCTAGGATAGCCTTATACCTATCCCACGCATGCTTAAACTCCATCACTGTATTAACCTCTACCACTTCTACTGGAAGACTATTCCATGCATCCACTACCCTCTCAGTAATGTAATACTCTCATTAGTCCCTGGCCTTATCTTATATCTAGGATAGCCTTATACCTATCCCATGCATGCTTAAACTCCTTCACTGTATTAACCTCTACCACTTCTACTGGAAGACTATTCCATATATCCACTACCCTCTCAGTAAAGTACTACTTTCATTAGTCCCTGACCTTATCTTATATCTAGGATAGCCTTCTACCTATCACATGCATGCTTAAACTCCGTCACTCTATGAACCTCTACCACTTCTACTGGAAGACTATTCCATACATCCACTACCCTCTCAGTAATGTAATACTTTCATTAGTCCCTGGCCTTATCTTATATCTAGGATAGCCTTATACCTATCCCATGCATGCTTAAACTCCTTCACTGTATTAACCTCTACCACTTCTACTGGAAGACTATTCAATGCATCCACTACCCTCTCAGTAATGTAATACTTTCATTAGTCCCTGGCCTTATTTTATATCTAGGATAGCCTTATACCTATCCCATGCATGCTGAAACTCCTTCACTGTATTAATCTCTACCACTTCTACTGGAAGACTATTCCATACATCCACTACCCTCTCAGTAATGTAATACTTTCATTAGTCCCTGACCTTATCTTATATCTAGGATAGCCTTATACCTATCCCATGCATGCTAAAAAACTCCTTCACTGTATTAATCTCTACCACTTCTACTGGAAGACTATTCCATGCATCCACTACCCTCTCAGTAATGTAATACTTTTATTAGTCCCTGGCCTTATCTTATATCTAGGATAGCCTTATACCTATCCCATGCATGCTTAAACTCCCTCACTGTATTAACCTCTACCACCTCTACTGGAAGACTATTCCATACATCCACTACCCTCTCAGTAATGTAATACTTTCATTAGTCCATGACCTTATCTTATATCTAGGATAGCCTTATACCTATCCCATGCATGCTTAAACTCCTTTACTGTATTAACCTCTACCACTTCTACTGTAAGACTATTCCATACATCCACTACCCTCTCAGTAATGTAATACTTTCATTAGTCCATGACCTTATCTTATATCTAGGATAGCCTTATACCTATCCCACGCATGCTTAAACTCCATCACTGTATTAACCTCTACCACTTCTACTGGAAGACTATTCCATGCATCCACTACCCTCTCAGTAATGTAATACTCTCATTAGTCCCTGGCCTTATCTTATATCTAGGATAGCCTTATACCTATCCCATGCATGCTTAAACTCCTTCACTGTATTACCCTCTACCACTTCTACTGGAAGACTATTCCATATATCCACTACCCTCTCAGTAAAGTACTACTTTCATTAGTCCCTGACCTTATCTTATATCTAGGATAGCCTTCTACCTATCACATGCATGCTTAAACTCCGTCACTCTATGAACCTCTACCACTTCTACTGGAAGACTATTCCATACATCCACTACCCTCTCAGTAATGTAATACTTTCATTAGTCCCTGGCCTTATCTTATATCTAGGATAGCCTTGTGCCTATCCCATGCATGCTTAAACTCCATCACTGTATTAACCTCTACCACTTCTACTGGAAGACTATTCCATGCATCCACTACCCTCTCAGTAATGTAATACTTTCATTAGTCCCTGGCCTTATCTTATATCTAGGCTAGCCTTATACCTATCCCATGCATGCTTAAACTCCTTCACTGTATTAACCTCTACCACTTCTACTGGAAGACTATTCAATGCATCCAGTGACAAAGGTGGAAGAATGTGATAAATGTCGGCACATTGAGAGTTGACTTTCCAAATATCCGAACACTGACGATATGCGGTGGAACTGAACGGAAATAAACATATATATAAATTACATGAGATTTACATTCACTTGTAAAACCCACTGACGACCTCAGATCCACAGGAAATTAGAAAAGGATCAGCATACATACACGATACAGTAACATGTGTGTAATTACCGTCAGCGTGTAATATTCCAGTATGAGTGAAGGAGTCAGTGTTACCTGTATAGAGTAGGATTGTGCAGTGTGTGATGCAGTAACATGTGTGTAATTACCATCAGTGTGTAATATTACAGTATGAGTGAAGGAGTCAGTGTTACCTGTATAGAGTAGGACTGTGCAGTGTGTGATACAGTAACATGTGTGTAATTACCATCAGTGTGTAATATTACAGTATGAGTGAAGGAGTCAGTGTTACCTGTATAGAGTAGGACTGTGCAGTGTGTGATACAGTAACATGTGTGTAATTACCGTCAGCGTGTAATATTCCAGTATGAGTGAAGGAGTCAGTGTTACCTGTATAGAGTAGGACTGTGCAGTGTGTGATACAGTAACGTGTGTAATTACCGTCAGCATGTAATATTCCAGTATGAGTGAACGAGTAAGTGTTACCTGTATAGAGTAGGATTGTGCCGTGTGTGATACAGTAACGTGTGTAATTACCGTCAGCGTGTAAAATTACAGTATGAGTGAAGGAGTCAGTGGTACTTGTATAGAACAGGATTGTGCCGTGTGTGATACAGTAACATGTGTGTAATTACCGTCAGCGTGTAATATTCCAGTATGAGTGAAGGAGTCAGTGATACCTGTATAGAGCAGGATTGTGCCGTGTGTGATACAGTAACATATGTGTAATTACCGTCAGCGTGTAATATTCCAGTATGAGTGAAGGAGTCAGTGTTACCTGTATAGAGTAGGACTGTGCAGTGTGTGATACAGTAACGTGTGTAATTACCGTCAGCGTGTAATATTACAGTATGAGTGAAGGAGTCAGTGGTACCTGTATAGAGCAGGATTGTGCCGTGTGTGATACAGTAACATGTGTGTAATTACCGTCAGCGTGTAATATTCCAGTATGAGTGAAGGAGTCAGTGACACCTGTATAGAGCAGGATTGTGCCGTGTGTGATACAGTAACATGTGTGTATTTACCGTCAGCGTGTAATATTCCAGTATGAGTGAAGGAGTCAGTGTTACCTGTATAGAGTAGGATTGTGCCGTGTGTGATACAGTAACATGTGTGTAATTACCGTCAGCGTGTAATACCGGTATTTATTTCTTTTATCCATTAGATATTTGTATTTATATTGCTTGTGATGTGACTAATTGTCACATCACAAGCAATACCCCAGGATATACTTCCTGGAGCGACCGAGAGACCCCAGGATATACTTCCTGGAGCGACCGAGAGACCACAGGATATACTTACTGGAGGGACTGAGAGACCCCAGGATATACTTCTTGGAGCGACCGGGAGACCCCAGGATATACTTCATGGATCGACCAGGAGACCCAAGGATATACTTACTGGAGGGACTGAGAGACCCCAGGATATAATTCCTGGAGCAACCTGGTGACCCCAGGATATACTTCCTGGAGAGACCCCAGGATATACTTCCTGGAGCAACCTGGAGACCCCAGGACATACTTCCTGGAGCGACCTGATGACCCCAGGATATACTTCCTGGAGAGACCCCAGGATATACTTCCTGGAGCAACCTGGAGACCCCAGGATATAATTCCTGGAGCGACCTGGTGACCCCAGGATATACTTCCTGGAGCAACCTGGTGACCCCAGGATATACTTCCTGGAGCAACCTGGAGACCCCAGGATATAATTCCTGGAGCGACCTGGAGACCCCAGGATATACTTCCTGGAGCAACCTGGTGACCCCAGGATATACTTCCTGGAGCAACCTGGTGACCCCAGGATATACTTCCTGGAGAGACCCCAGGATATACTTCCTGGAGCAACCTGGAGAGCCCAGGATATACTTCATGGATCGACCTGGTGACCCCAGGATATATGTGTGGGAGACCAAACCCAGCTAGAGTGCGTCTCCTGAGACCGGTACCAGGGTCAGTCAGACTGGCACCTGGAAACCGCTACAGCTATGGTACTTAACTTGGGGCCCCTCCCTTGTCCCCCATCCTTCAGCGGTGGGGAGAGACGTTTCTCCTGAGAACATGTAGCGATTCCAGACATGTATTGCGAGGGTTACCCAGCTGGGGATCGTGACAGTGTCAGTGAATACCCAGCAGATAACGGAGTCTGCGACCCCCAAAGCAGCCAAATTAATAACGGGAGACATGTTAACTGTGAAAACTAATTGAGATGATATTTAAACTGGTCCGTACTAGAAATCTCCGTGGCGGGTTATAACCACTTTAAGTTTGTTATCCATGGAAATGTTGCAGTTTAATTGAAATGCAGGAGCGAGTATAAACAAGGTCGTCTGCTCATTCCTTGTTTGTATCATTTGAATAAAATATGTATTGAAAAATTGCGACTGACGATGAAAACAGGATTCAGATTATCTATCAATTAGGATTTTTTTGGGTGTGTTTAATGTCTAGTTCCCTCGTATAATAACCAGATCCTTAACGAGAAAAATGTTAGTGACACGAGGTTTAACCAATATATTCAGTGAGTTGGGGAAATATCGAATTCCTTTGTCAGGTAAGGAATGCGAAACTAGGAAAATCTGCGCAAAACATGTAATATATATAATAATTACCACTGCGTCTGGACCCTTACGGAGATATTATCACTGCGTCTGGACCGTTACAGAGATATTACCACTGCGTCTGGACTGTTACAGAGATATTACCACTGCGTCTGGACCGTTACAGTGATATTACCACCGCGTCTGGACCGCTACTGAGATATTACCACTGCGTCTGGACCGTTACAGAGATATTACCACCGCGTCTGGACCGCTACTGAGATATTACCAACGCGTCTGGACTGTTACAGAGATATTACCACCGCGTCTGGACCGTTATGGAGATATTACCACCACGTCTGGACCGTTACAGAGATATTACCACCACGTCTGGACCGTTACGGAGATATTACCACCACGTCTGGACCGTTACAGAGATATTACCACCGCGTCTGGACTGTTACAGAGATATTACCACTGCGTCTGGACCGTTACAGAGATATTACCACCACGTCTGGACCGTTACAGAGATATTACCACTGCGTCTGGACCGCTACTGAGATATTACCAACGCGTCTGGACTGTTACAGAGATATTACCACCGCGTCTGGACCGTTATGGAGATATTACCACCACGTCTGGACCGTTACAGAGATATTACCACCACGTCTGGACCGTTACGGAGATATTACCACCACGTCTGGACCGTTACAGAGATATTACCTCCACGTCTGGACCGTTACAGAGATATTATCACTGCGTCTGGACTGTTACAGAGATATTACCACCGCGTCTGGACCGTTACAGAGATATTACCACTGCGTCTAGACCGCTACTGAGATATTACCACCGCGTCTGGACCGTTACAGAGATATTACCACCGCGTCTGGACCGTTACGGAGATATTACCACTGCGTCTGGACCGTTACGGAGATATTACCACTGCGTCTGGACCGTTACAGTGATATTACCACTGCGTCTGGACCGCTACTGAGATATTACCACTGCGTCTGGACCGTTACAGAGATATTACCACTGCGTCTGGACCGTTACGGAGATATTACCACTGCGTCTGGACCGTTACAGTGATATTACCACCGCGTCTGGACCGCTACTGAGATATTACCACTGCGTCTGGACCGTTACAGAGATATTACCACTGCGTCTGGACCGCTACTGAGATATTACCAACGCGTCTGGACTGTTACAGAGATATTACCACCGCGTCTGGACCGTTACGGAGATATTACCACCACGTCTGGACTGTTACAGAGATATTACCACCGCGTCTGGACTGTTACAGAGATATTACCACTGCGTCTGGACCGCTACTGAGATATTACCACCGCGTCTGGACCGTTACGGAGATATTACCACTGCGTCTGGACCCTTACGGAGATATTACCACCACGTCTGGACCGTTACAGAGATATTACCACCGCGTCTGGACCGTTACAGAGATATTACCACCGCGTCTGGACCGTTACGGAGATATTACCACTGCGTCTGGACCGTTACAGAGATATTACCACCACGTCTGGACCGTTACACAGATATTACCACCGCGTCTGGACCGTTACAGAGATATTACCACCGCGTCTGGACCGTTACAGAGATATTACCACCGCGTCTGGAGCGTTACTGAGATATTACCACCGCGTCTGGACCGCTACTGAGATATTACCACCGCGTCTGGACCGTTACGGAGATATTACCACCACGTCTGGACCGTTACAGAGATATTACCACCGCGTCTGGACCGTTACAGAGATATTACCACCGCGTCTGGACCGTTACAGAGATATTACCACCGCGTCTGGACCGTTACGGAGATATTACCACCGCGTCTGGACCGTTACGGAGATATTACCACCGCGTCTGGACCGTTACTGAGATATTACCACCGCGTCTGGACCGTTACAGAGATATTACCACCGCGTCTGGACCGTTACAGAGATATTACCACCGCGTCTGGACCGTTACTGAGATATTACCACTGCGTCTGGACCGTTACTGAGATATTACCACTGCGTCTGGACCGTTACAGAGATATTACCACTGCGTCTGGACCGTTACAGAGATATTATCACCGCGTCTGGACCGTTATGGAGATATTACCACCACGTCTGGACCGTTACTGAGATATTACCACTGCGTCTGGACCGTTACAGAGATATTACCACTGCATCTGGACCGTTACAGAGATATTACCACCGCGTCTGGACCGTTACAGAGATATTACCACTGCGTCTGGACCGTTACAGAGATATTACCACTGCGTCTGGACCGTTACAGAGATATTACCACTGCGTCTGGACCGCTACTGAGATATTACCACTGCGTCTGGACTGTTACAGAGATATTATCACTGCGTCTGGACCGCTACTGAGATATTACCACTGCGTCTGGACCGTTACTGAGATATTACCACCGCGTCTGGACCGTTACAGAGATATTACCAGCGCGTCTGGACCACTTCTGGAGCTTCACCGTTACAGAGATCATTTTAATTTTTAGACTTTTGTTTCCTTTATAAATATAAATAATTACATTTCTTGAACTTTGAATGCTGGTTTTTATGATTATTGTAATGTTCTGAGATTTGTTATAAAAACATGTGACGCAGATGTGATACATTTGTCTCGCAGCCTTTTTCATACTATCCAATAACAAATAGGAAATTCTGAGCTAGTGATAAAGATTTAATTCGGTTTCTAATGTTGGCATTTTCATGGAAAGGGCAGAACCTAATGAATCATTAGCAGCGACGTCCATGGAAATTAAACTTGTAATAAGATGCTTTAGGAATCCTACACTTCTTTCTGGAGTGATCTCCAGGCAGAATTCTGATTACTCTTAATCCATGGTCTTAGGAAATAACAAAGGTGCTGCATTTAAGGGAACTGGGTTTGTTTAAACTTGTCAGCCTTTCAGTCGCGGATCATTAATTTGTGATGCAAAGGCAGAAAATAGGCAAACTGGTTGTTGCATATGATAATGACAAAGCGACTGTGGCATGTTATGTGGTACCTGACAGTGATGCTGTGGCAGTTCTGTTGGGCATATTGACAGTGTGGCAAGACAAATCGTGTAGGTGCAATATGAGTGCAAGCCAAGTGCTGTGGGTGCAATATAGGTGTATGGCAAGTGCTGTGGGTACTGTATGGTGCTGTGTTATGTCCTTAAGGTGCAATATGGGTGCAGAGGAAGGTAATAAAAACAAGAAATTCAATTTTTTAATAACCTTATTACACATGAAAAAGTTTCATATAATATTAAAATGTTCAAATAAGTATAAATGCAACTAGATACATATATATATATGTGTGTGTGTGTGTGTGTGTGTGTGTAGAGAGAGAGAGATATGTCTGTGTATATAGATACGCTTGTGATATGTGTGTGTATATAAATATATATTTATTTATTAGTGTTGCATAATTAATGGGGGTTCTGTGTGTGGCACATATATTGGGCCCCAATGTAGGGCATAATTAATGGGGTTCTGTGTGTGGCACATATATTGGGCCCCCATGTAGGGCATAATTATGGGGTTCTGTGTGTGGCACATATATTGGGCCCCCATGTAGGGCATAATTATGGGGCTCCTGTGTGTGGCACATATACTGGGCCCCCATGTAGGGCATAATAAATTGGTTCCCGTGTGTGGCATATTTATGAGGCTCCCATATGGCATATTTAATCTGACTGGCATTACTAAGGAATCTGTTTGACATGGTACTGGAGGAAACACCATGAGTTACTGCATCGGGTGATACCAACCCAAGTGACGCCACTGATTCCACTTGGTATTTGGAGCCGGTTTGGAGGAATAAAACTCGTATTAGATCAGATTAATCCAGGGATAGATGTCAAACTGTACAAATGAACGATGGCAAGTTCCAGGCACAGTTTGGTGTAAGGCGGAGATGGATCATATGATTGAATGTTGCCATTCTCAGCACTCTATGTTCAACCAGGACTCTTAATTGTCTCAACCCAATAAGTTTAGGTGTATTCTGTCGCTTAGAACATGTCATGTCTTTAAAAAGCTGAACACTAATAAACGAAAATCAAATGACAAATATAAATTCATAACAACTCTTAAAAATGTTTTAATAGTAACAGAAGTGATCGAATATACAAAGATTAATATTTGAAGAACATGCGTTTGATTGTAGCAGAAAAGATTTCTTTATATTAAGTAAATCTTCTAAAACAAATAGTATTTATCTTTATATTGCATGTAAACCCTACAGAAGATGTGTTTTAAACATGGAAAACAATGAAACAGTCCACAAGATAGCATCTGGCATTATTCAGTAGAAGATGGCCGTCTTCTATATATGTCAATGAGTCTGACGCAGAAAGGTTTTAAATGCTAGGAATTAATAAGTAATTAATACATGTTCCCTGGAAACATTACTTTTACAGAGCCCCTAATATGCCAGACAGACAATTAATAGCTCTGCTCTATACAAGGAGAGATAGATCTTTCCATGAGCTGGGTTTATTTCGGTTATTTAATAAGTGCCAGATTGTCATTAGTTGAATAAGGATAATGATCATTATTTTTGGATTTCTATCGGGAGCCCAGAGAATATTGGGTTGATTCTTCCTAAATATCGAGTTTTCTGTCTGGAGCCCTGGTCCCCAGAGCACATACACGTCAGCAACATTATTAACCATTAGCAGGAGAAGGGGGTCCCACTCCACCGTTTGGGGGGAAGTAAAATGAAATCCAGCCTCTTTTGGGGACCTTGCTCCTCTGTTTCGGGAAATCAGGAGGAAATTCAACATCTTTGGGGGGTCTCACTCCCCTCTTTGGAGGGAGCAGGAGGAAATCTAGCCTCTTTGGGGGTCTCATTCCACTGTTTGGGGAGAGCAGAAGGATTCCAGCCTCTTTGGGGGGGATTTAGCAACACAGTTATAATAAGGAAACGCAAATGCCTGAGATTTGTTTTACAGAGTATAATCTATATTATTCTCTGGTCCCTGCTGGATAAAAAGATACAGACCCCCCTTCCTGGCACAAGCCCATCCTCCTACTGAATTAGGTTTTATCAAATCACACTGCTTCCTCTATCCCTTTCCCCCAAATTACAGTAAGCAGGCACAGATTCCTCGCACTTGTCAGCCCCAATCCAGAATTTTTACGGTGCAAGAAATGTCTCCCCTTTTAAGTGTAAAGCCATAATATTAGCATTTCCCCAAGTGCAGTCTGTTTTAGACTGCTTTCCTAATTAGAGGGATGATAACCGCTCCGTTGATTGGCATTATAAAGCACTAGCTTGGCTTCATCTGTCCCAGGTGTGCTGTGTAATTCCTTCCCTTCTGCAGTTTCTGAAGCTAACTCTATCTCCTTCATTGTTCCTTAAAGTTTCATCTTAGGAATTAATATAGATAAAAGGACATTAGAGCAGTCTCTCCCTTGCCATAGCCCATCACCCAATTCTTTTATCACAAGTACAATCTTTACAAGTTCCAGGGGTTTTTCTGCCCTTTTGTTTCTGAGGGTTAAAAAAAAAAAGAAAAGGAATAAAAATGAGTCTGTGAATGGAGTGAATGTGGCGTCTGTACAAAGGTTAGAGCAGATCTAACTGTCAATACCGTGAGTGGAGCCCAGTCCAGTGCAGGGGGAGAGCTGAGCTTTGCTGAGAAAGAGATACTTTGATATTTTGGAATGTGAGGAGGGTGAATGTGAGAAATTGGAGGTTGGGGATCCAATTACCCAGCCATAATTGGGGGCTAGGGAATAAGTAGCAGTCCTCTCAACTCACCGCAGATCAATTATGTTAAAAGAACATCTGTAAGTAGAACTTAATGAGATCCATTACTGCAACATGTACAGCCTCCTCTAACAGCACTTGTCAGCGTCTTGGATGAGCTGAAGGAAGGTGCTAACTAGGGACCCGCTGGAGGTGTTTAAATAGTCCGGCAGAGCTCTGGCTCTTTCAGGCAGGATCCTGGGATCTGAGAGGGGGGACAGGAATCTGGCTCACCCCCCCCCCCCCCCCCCCTTCCCCCCTCACTCACACACACCTTTTTATTCCTGGGGTTTTCTGAATTCAGGACTTCGTTGCTGTTATTTTTTCCTGCAGACATGGATCCAGTGAAATAATCTCGGCTGCAGAACAGACCGTGGACCATAAAGAAATACATCTCGCAGGTCTCCTAGGAAAGGATAGAAAGGAAACCAATTCAGCCCTGACTTCCCATTGGAACCGGTACATTATTATTACTCTGTCTTGTATTCTTATTATTTGGAGTTATCTTTATTATCAGAGTATTAGTACAATTTCAGTTCTTATTATTATTATCATTACCAGGCAATGTCCTTATTATGGCATTGTTATCACTATTATTATTATTATTATCAGGGCTTTTCTATTACTATTTGGAGTTATTATTAGCATATTGCTATTATTATCAGTGTATTATTATAATTTTCAGGACATTATTATTATTAGGAGTTATTATCAGAATATTATTATTAGGAGTTATTATCAGGGTATTATTATTAGTAGTAGTTATTATCAGGGTATTATTATTATTAGGAGTTATTATCAGGGTATTATTATTATTAGGAATTATTATCAGGGTATTATTATTATAAGTAATTATCAGGATATTATTGTTATTATTATTATTAAGAGTTATTATCAGGGTATTATTATTAAGAGTTATTATCAGGGTATTATTATTATAAGTAATTATCAGGGTATTATTGTTATTATTATTAAGAGTTATTATCGGGTTATTATTATTAGGAGCTATTATCAGGGTATTATTATCATTAGGAGTTATCAGGGTATTATTATTATTAACATTAGGAGTTATCAGGGTATTATTATTATTATTATTATTAGGAGTTATTATCAGGGTATTATTATTAGGAGTTATTATCAGGGTATTATTATTATTATTAGGAGTTATTATCAGGGTATTATTATTAGGAGTTATTATCAGGGTATTATTATTATTATTAGGAGTTATTATCAGGGTTTTATTATTAGGAGTTATTATCAGGGTATTATTATTATTATTATTATTATTATTATTAGGAGTTATTATCAGGGTATTATTATTAGGAGTTATTATCAGGGTATTATTATTATTATTATTAGGAGTTATTATCAGGGTATTATTATTATTATTAGGAGTTATTATCAGGGTATTATTATTATTAGGAGTAATCAGGGTATTATTATTTGGTGTTTTCAGGATATTATTGTTATTATTATTATTATTAGGAGTTATCAGGGTATTATTATTGTTAGGAGTTATTATCGAGGTATAATTATTAGATGTTATTTTCGAGGTATTATTATTAGGAGTTATTATTAGGGTATTATTATTATTAGGCATTATCAGGGTATTATTATTATTAGGAGTTATTATCAGGGTATTATTATTAGTAGTAGTTATTATCAGGGTATTATTATTGTTAGGAGTTATTATCAGTGTATTATTATTTGGAGTTATTATCAGGGTATTATTATTGTTAGGAGTTATTATCAGGGTATTATTATTAGGAGTTATTATCAGGGTATTATTATTATTATTAGGCATTATCAGGGTATAATTATTGTTAGGAGTTATCAGGGTATTATTATTAGTAGTAGTTATTATCAGGGTATTATTATTGTTAGGAGTTAGTATCAAGGTATTATTATTAGGAGTTATTATCAGGGTATTATTATTATTAGGCATTATCAGGGTATTATCATTGTTAGGTGTTATCAGGGTATTATTATTATTACGAGTTATTATCAGGGTATTATTATTATTATTAGGCATTATCAGGGTATAATTATTGTTAGGAGTTATCAGGGTATTATTATTAGTAGTAGTTATTATCAGGGTATTATTATTATTAGGAGTTATTATCAGGGTATTATTATTATTAGGCATTATCAGGGTATTATTATTATTAGGAGTTATTATCAGGGTATTATTATTAGGAGTTATCAGGGTATTATCATTGTTAGGAGTTATCAGGGTATTATTATTATTAGGCATTATCAGGGTATTATTATTGTTAGGAGTTATCAGGTTATTATTATTGTTAGGAGTTATTATCAAGGTATTATTATTATTAGGCATTATCAGGGTATTATTATTGTTAGGTGTTATCAGGGTATTATTATTAGGAGTTATTATCAGGGTATTATTATTATTAGGTGTTATCAGGGTATTATTATTATTAGGCATTATCAGGGTATTATTATTGTTAGGTGTTATCAGGGTATTATTATTAGGAGTTATTATCAGGGTATTATTATTAGGAGTTATTATCAGGGTATTATTATTATTAGGTGTTATCAGGGTATTATTATTGTTAGGAGTTATCAGGGTATTATTATTATTAGGAGTTATTATCAGGGTATTATTATTATTAGGTGTTATCAGGGTATTATTATTATTAGGCATTATCAGGGTATTATTATTATTAGGAGTTATTATCAGGGTATTATTATTATTAGGCATTATCAGGGTATTATTATTGTTAGGAGTTATCAGGGTATTATTATTATTAGGAGTTATTATCAAGGTATTATTGTTAGGAGTTATCAGGGTATTATTATTATTATTATTAGGCATTATCAGGGTATTATTATTGTTAGGAGTTATCAGGGTATTATTATTAGGAGTTATTATCAGGGTATTATTATTATTAGGAGTTATTATCAGGGTATTATTATTTTTAGGCATTATCAGGGTATTATTATTGTTAGGAGTTATCAGGGTATTATTATTATTAGGAGTTATCAGGGTATTATTATTATTAGGAGTTATTATCAGGGTATTATTATTGTTAGGAGTTATCAGGGTATTATTATTGTTAGGAGTTATCAGGGTATTATTATTATTAGGAGTTATTATCAAGGTATTATTATTAGGAGTTATTATCAGGGTATTATTATTATTAGGAGTTATTATCAGGGTATTATTATTGTTAGGAGTTATCAGGGTATTATTATTAGGAGTTATTATCAGGGTATTATTATTATTAGGCATTATCAGGGTATTATTATTAGGAGTTATTATCAGGGTATTATTATTATTAGGAGTTATTATCAGGGTATTATTATTTTTAGGCATTATCAGGGTATTATTATTGTTAGGAGTTATCAGGGTATTATTATTAGGAGTTATTATCAGGGTATTATTATTATTAGGAGTTATTATCAGGGTATTATTATTATTAGGAGTTATTATCAGGGTATTATTATTGTTAGGAGTTATCAGGGTATTATTATTAGGAGTTATTATCAGGGTATTATTATTAGGAGTTATTATCAGGGTATTATTATTATTAGGCATTATCAGGGTATTATTATTTCTATCAGGAGGGAACCATTGATGGTGAAACTCTGTTTGAAGCACCTGGTTCTGGGAACTTGCACTTTTGGAAATCAGATGGGGAGAGGAGGGTTACTCATCCCAATAAATGGTTTCTAATCATACCCTTTATTGTAATCATTCCAGGGAGAGAGGGAAAGGAATTAAATGTCACACTTCTGATTTTCTGTGTAAAATAGAGAAATTCTCTGCATTACTGGAGCTTAACCATCTCCTTTGGATGAGTGAGCAAAAACACAATTTCTTTTTTTTTTTTGTGCTGAGAGGGGATGACGCTGACAGAAAGGAGAGGGGGTGACGCTAGCAAAGGTGAGAGAGGGTAACACTGGCAGAGGTGAACGGGGTGATGCCGACAGAAGGAAGAAGGGTAATGCTGGAAGAGGGGAGAGGCTGGCTGAAGGGAGAAAGGATAATGCTGGCAGAGGGGAGGGGAGTAATGCCGGCAGAGAGGAGAAGGGGTAATACCGCCAGAAGGGAGAAGGGGTGATGCCAGTAGAGTGGAGAGGCTGGCAGAGGGGAGAAGGGATAATGCTGGCAGAGGGGAGGGGAGTAATGCCGGCAGAGGGGAGAAGGGGTAATACTGGCAGAGGGGAGAGGGGATAACGCTGGCAGAGGGGAGAAGGGAGAAGGGGTAACTCTGGCAGAGGGGAGAGGGGGTAACGCCGCCAGAAGGGAGAAGGGGTGATGCCAATAGAAGGGAGAGGCTGGCAGAGGGGAGAAGCGGTAACACTGGCAGAGGGGAGAAGGGAGAAGGATTAACGCTGGCAGAGGGGAGAAAGGATAACGCTGGCAGAGGGGAGAAAGGATAACGCTAGCAGAGGGGAGAGGCTGGCAGAAGGGAGAAAGGAAAATGCTGGCAGAGGGGAGGGGAGTAATGTAATGCCAGCAGAAGGGAGAAGGGGTAATACTGGAAGAGGGGAGAGGGGGTAACGCCGCCTGAAGGGAGAATGGGTGATGCCAGTAGAGGGGAGAGGCTGGCAGAGGGGAGAAGGGATAATGCTGGCAGAGGGGAGAAGGGAGAAGGGATAACGTTGGCAGATGGGAGAAGGGATAATACTGGCAGAGGGGAGAAGGGATAATACAGGCAGAGGGGAGAAGGGATAATACAGGCAGAGGGGAGAAGGCATAATACAGGCAGAGGGGAGAAGGGGTAACACTGGCAGAGGGGAGAAAGGGTAACACTGGCAGAGGGGAGAAGGAGTAACACTGGCAGAGGGGATAACACTGGCAGAGGGGAAAAGGGGTAACACTGGCAGAGGGGAGGAGGGGTAACACTGGCAGAGGGGAGAAGGGGTAACACTAGCAGAGGGAAGGAGGGGTAACACTGGCAGAGGGGAGGAGGGGTAACACTGGCAGAGGGGAGAAAGGGTAACACTGGCAGATGGGAGAAGGAGTAACACTGGCAGAGGGGATAACACTGGCAGAGGGGAGAAGGGGTAACAATGGCAGAGGGGAGGAGGGGTAACACTGGCAGAGGGAAGGAGGGGTAACACTGGCAGAGGGGAGGAGGGGTAACACTGGCAGAGGGGAGGAGGGGTAGCACTGGCAGAGGGAGGAGGGATAACACTGGCAGAGGGGAGGAGGGGTAACACTGGCAGAGGGGAGGAGGGGTAACACTGGCAGAGGGAGGAGACCAGAGATGTTTAAAGTAGCATCAGCGGATGATTAGACACGAGGATCTCACTCCGTTCCTGCATTGTCTGGACCTGGAGCTTATCATCATGTGCATTTAACGTCTTCCTCTTCATCTATAAGATTTCACTGTGAATATTATGATTCTCTACCCCTACACTACTGGAGAGATGGCCTGCTTTCAAATAATTCAATTCATGACAAAACCTAATTAAGGTCAGGTAATCCCCCATAAGGCGTCATAATGAGAGCATTGCATGGTCCATCTAATTACATTTTAGGGGGATAACTCATTCACTTGCTCCCTGTCCCTGGATTTGGCAGGGTTTGGCCGGGTGCTGGCCCTAGATTGGTGTCTAACTGGTTAACTAGTCAGTGACTGTGGTTTGAAACCTCCAGCATCTGTGGGGTTAAAGTCCTTCCCAGACGTCTGTTGACATGAGAAGTCCAAATAGAGCGCTAATTAGTGGGAATGATGTCACTACCAGCAGAGGACTAATCCCATCATTTAATTAGCTGAGTGATTTAAACAAAGATTTGCATAGAATCACTAATCAGTTGCTGTGAAGTACTGAGCCGCGGTGAGGGGTAACAGGGGGAGACAATCTAATCTCCTTGAACATAATTAATTTAATTGTCCCCATTAGCTGTACCATTTGTTTTGATTTTATTCCTTTTCCCCCACATCATCCCCCCAGCCTCTCCCCCACCCATCTTATTTTTGGTTTGATAGATTAGACTCCTTTCTTGACATCAAAGGTACAATTCATGGGGAAGGGTGTCTGATTAACAGGTGTTCACTGTGTATAGGGAGAGTGGAGAGGGGTTCTACCTGTGTATAGTGAGAGTGGAGAGGGGTTCTACCTGTGTGTAGTGAAAGGGGTTCTACCTGTGTGTAGTGAGAGGGGTTCTACCTGTGTGTAGTGAGAGGGGTTCTACCTGTGTGTAGTGAGAGGGGTTCTACCTGTGTGTAGTGAGAGGGGTTCTACCTGTGTGTTGTGAGAGGGGTTCTACCTGTGTGTAGTGAGAGGGGTTCTACCTGTGTGTAGTGAGAGGGGTTCTACCCGTGTGTAGTGAGAGGGGTTCTACCCGTGTGTAGTGAGAGGGGTTCTACCCGTGTGTAGTGAGAGGGGTTCTACCTGTGTGTAGTGAGAGGGGTTCTACCTGTGTATAGTGAGAGTGGAAAGGAGTTCTACCTGTGTATAGTGAGAGTGGAGAGGGGTTCTACCTGTGTATAGTGAGAGTGGAGAGGGGTTCTACCTGTGTATAGTGAGAGGGGTTCTACCTGTGTATAGGGAGAGTGGAGAGTGGAGAGTTCTACCTGTGTTCTACCTGTGTATAGGGAGAGGGGTTCTACCTGTGTATAGGGAGAGGGGTTCTACCTGTGTATAGGGAGAGGGGTTCTACCTGTGTATAGGGAGAGGGGTTCTACCTGTGTATAGGGAGAGGGGTTCTACCTGTGTATAGGGAGAGGGGTTCTACCTGTGTATAGGGAGAGGGGTTCTACCTGTGTATAGTGAGAGGGGTTCTACCTGTGCATAGTGAGAGTGGAGAGGGGTTCTACCTGTGCATAGTGAGAGTGGAGAGGGGTTCTACCTGTGCATAGTGAGAGTGGAGAGGGGTTCTACCTGTGCATAGTGAGAGTGGAGAGGGGTTCTACCTGTGTATAGTGAGAGTGGAAGGGGGTTTGTTCTACCTGTAAATAGTGAGAGTGGAGAGGGGTTCTACCTGTGTATAGTGAGAGTGGAGAGGGGTTCTACCTGTGTATAGTGAGAGTGGAGAGGGGTTCTACCTGTATATAGTGAGAGTGGAGAGGTGTTCTACCTGTGTATAGTTGTGATGGACCTCTAGGCTGGGGTTGCGATGGAGCTGTAGGCTGGGGTTGCGATGGAGCTGTAGGCTGGGGTTGTGATGGAGCTCTAGGCTGGGGTTGTGATGGAGCTCTAGGCTGGGGTTGTGATGGAGCTCTAGGCTGGGGTTGTGATGGAGCTCTAGGCTGGGGTTGTGATGGAGCTCTAGGCTGGGGTTGTGATGGAGCTCTAGGCTGGGGTTGTGATGGAGCTCTAGGCTGGGGTTGTGATGGAGCTCCAGTTGCCCCTTTGTCCCTCATTCTCAGGTGGTCTCCTGGATGTCTGGATCCAGCTGATTTATCTCTTCTCTAACCCCCTCCCGGAGGGTAAGATGCCAGGCTAATGTTTTTGGAGAATTCCTTCATGTCCTCCCTCCATGTGATGTGCCCAGTCATTATTCCTGGGATCTGTCTCCAATCAGGGTCTTCTGTAAGACTTTCCGAGGGGCTGCTGCAGCTCCGGAGTGAGGTGAGTATTGTCAAAGTCGAGGGAGGGGGTGAGTGATGGGGGAGGAATGGGGGGGGAGGCAGGAGCTGCTGGGATTTTTGGAGGGTGACCTTTCTTCCCTCGCTGTATTCTGTGTCTTGCTGGTCACAGATTGACTCTTCTCCTCGGTAAGTTGTCCTCTAGTCAGTGTGGACACCTGTAGGTCAGATGTGGTCAGCACAGTGTTTGCTAGATCCTTCAGGATCTCATTAAACTCCACAGCCCCTTCTAGAGACCCCTCAGGAGAAGGTAAGTTAGAGGTCTCCCTCCCCACCTGCTCCAGAGACCTTCTGCTCTTACCTTGCCTGGATCATGGCGTGAGACCTCTTCCCTCTCTGGGGCTGCATTCATTGGCTGGCAGGGCTGTCCTGCTTGCTGGGAGTGCAGGAGGTGGCTGACTTGCAGATCCCCCTAGAGACCCAGTAAAGCTGATGTGGAGCTGTCCCTCCCCCAGTGCTGAACCATCTGCGCAGACCATGCAATCCATTTGTTCGCAGGCAGCCTGGATTACAGGATCTGTGCACAGTTAGTGGGCTTGTGTCTTTGTCATTCTCCTGCTACACTGTCACAGCAAACAATAGACAAGCCTCCTCCTGCCTTCAGCTGATCCCCCAGCCCAACCGGGGATCTACAAGTGCTTCTCAATGAGAGACCTGTCTGCTCAACCCATGCACAAAAGGGAGAAAAGTTTTGGTAGGTACCAGTGATGGCTGTGAGTTTGGGAGTGTGTATCCTTGGTGGTGAGACTAGCATTGGCTGCTACAGCAGAGACAGCAGCCCCTGGGCAAACTCCAGCAGAGCCTCTTTGTTGTGTGTCTCTTGTTTGTGTGTCTGTCTGTGTCATTTTATTGCTGCAAATCTCTGCTTTGCCCTTTGCTAAGCTGCAGCACTTTGCTGCTATGGTAACTGTAATTAAACTGATAAGAGTGGAGACATTTCAGTATCACTGAAGCCTTGCAGCTGCATTGGAGAAGGGAGGATGAAATTGGTTCCCAGCTCCATTGCTCAGAAGGAGAGGGAGGGAGAGGTTTGGGCAGCTGGGGCCCCTGAGATGAGGACCCGTGTTTGCATTGTTGTTCCTGAGGGGGATGCAGCCTGCAGGGGGATGCTTTGGGCCACTGAACACAGAGAAACAAGCTTTTAGGCCCAGGAAGAATTAGTGGTAGAGAGAGGCTTTTGTTTACTGTCCGGGCAAATCAATGCTCCTTTAATCTTCCCCAGCCAGAGGAACCCAAAAACCAGCAGCACACAGGTATGTTATGGAAGTGTGTGTGTGGGGGGGGGGGGGTATTGGGGTGACCTGCCTTGCCCTCCACTTCCAGTAATAATAAGATATCTCCTAAATAGCATGCCCCCCCTGTGTGCACTCTGCCCCCCCTGTGTGCACTCTGCCCCCCTCTGTGCTGTGCCTGTACTTTAGTGTGTTAAGTGGTGAATGACACAGAGCGAGCGGATAATATAGAGTGTGAGCAAATCTCACAATACAATCCAGGCAATTAAAAGCTCAGCACAGTTTGAATGAATCAGCTTCGGTTCCCCTCACTCTCTTTATTATTTTGGCTCATTTTCCTTAAACTGTCAGGTTCCTTGGAGGGGAAGCTTTCACCCCCTCTCACTCTGCAGCTTTCTTGGAAGTGTTGGGGTTTGTGTGTTCAGAGATCTGTTACAGTTTTATCCATTCAGGATTTGCAGACATTAGATTTTCGAGCTGGTCAATACTCACTTTATTCCCATTTTACATTGGGTTTGGTTCCTGCTGAGTGGGCTTTGTTTGAGTATCAGAGGTATCTGAGCTTCATTTGGGAGTATCGGGGCTATCTGGGCTTGACTTGGGGATGTCTTGGCCTCACTCAGAGGTATCTGGGCTTCACTCAGGAGTATCCGGGGTATCTGGGCTACACTCGGGGATGTCCGGGCGATCTGGGCTACACTCGGGGATGTCCGGGGGATCTGGGCTACACTCGGGGATGTCCGGGGGATCTGGGCTACACTCGGGGATGTCCGGGGGATCTGGGCTACACTCGGGGATGTCCGGGGGATCTGGGCTACACTCGGGGATGTCCGGGGGATCTGGGCTACACTCGGGGATGTCCGGGGGATCTGGGCTACACTCGGGGAAGTCCGGGGGATCTGGGCTACACTCGGGGGTGTACGGGGTATCTGGGCTACACTCGGGGGTGTACGGGGGATCTGGGCTACACTCTGGGGTGTACGGGGGATCTGGGGTGTACGGGGGATCTGGGCTACACTCTGGGGTGTACTGGGGATCTGGGCTACACTTGGGGGTGTACGGGGGATCTGGGCTACACTCGGGGGTGTACGGGGGATCTGGGCTACACTCGGGGGTGTACGGGGGATCTGGGCTACACTCGGGGGTGTCCGGGGGATCTGGGATTCACTCTGGGAAGAATTTGTTCTTTGCAGCCTTTAGTTAATTACACGTAGTATTTATGGATTAGAAGGGCCAGGTCTAGTGCAGTAATACTATTCTTTCCCATTATTTGGTTTTAAATAGCTTATGTTTGGTGGTTGTGTGTTGTTTGTGTTGTCGTGTGTAGCTTGGTTCATGCTGAAGATCTTGTTTTTCAGATATACAAATGCTTTCAGTCCAGCCAGACGCGAAGCCGAAAGGTTGTGCTGCTTGTAATCGTAAGATTAAGGACCGTTACCTTCTAAAGGCCTTGGATAAATATTGGCACGAGGATTGTTTAAAATGTGCATGCTGTGACTGTCGTTTAGGAGAAGTGGGGTCCACATTGTACACCAAAGCTAACCTCATCCTCTGCCGCAGGGATTATCTCAGGTAAGAGTCACCTTGACACAAGTCCAAAATCAAACTGTCACCTCTTCCTTCATTTATAAGACCCCCCAATCCCACGTGTGAGTAACACTGTCTGCAATGCACCTGAGAACACTATTTATTGATACTATAAATAATAATAAATATGATTCCTGCTCTAATGTCCAATGATATTGCACCTTTTACACAATGCGGTGTGTGTTTCTGTGTGTTTGTTTGTACCTGTGTGTGTGTGTGTGTGTGTGTGTATCTGTCTGTCTGTGTACAAGTGTGTGGATGTGTGTTTGTACCTGTGACTATTTGTCTATGTACAAGTGTGTGTGTGTGTGTGTACCTGTCTGTCTGTGTACAAGTGTGTGGATGTGTGTTTGTACCTGTGACTATTTATCTATGTACAAGTGTGTGTGTGTGTGTGTGTGTGTGTGTGTGTGTGTACCTGTCTGTCTGTTTACAAGTGTGTGTATGTACCTGTGTGTGTTTAACTGTCTGTATGTGTGTTTTTCCATCTCTACATGCCTGTGTGTACGCTTGTGTGTTTACATGTGTTTACATTATGTGTGTGTTTACATTATGTGTGTGTTTACATTATGTGTGTGTTTACATGTGTTTACATGTGTGTGTTTACATTATGTGTGTGTTTACATGTGTGTGTTTACATTATGTGTGTGTTTACATTATGTGTGTGTTTACATTATGCGTGTGTTTACATTATGCGTGTGTTTGTTTACATTATGCGTGTGTTTACATTCTGTGTGTGTGTTTACAGTCTATGTCTGTGTGTGTGTGTTTACATTCTATGTCTGTGTGTTTACATTCTATGTCTGTGTGTTTGTGTTTACATTCTATGTCTGTGTGTTTGTGTTTACATTCTATGTCTGTGTGTTTGTGTTTACATTCTATGTCTGTGTGTTTGTGTTCACATTCTATGAGTTTCTTTATCAGATGGTAACATTCAGGATTTGGTTATAAATTGCAGAAAGTGAAGCAGTGCTGGGTGGGGAAGGTGGGACTATGCGTCAGTGAAACTTATTACTAGGAATCTGAGAATCGCCCGAAACTCGCATTATAACCTGTGGCCGGATATTTTTTTTTTTTTTATCAGAATTTATAGATTGTATGGAATTTGTTTAAGATTTTTTGCTGCAGATTTTTATACTCTTTGGGGTTTGGCATTTTATCATGAAATAGTTAATTCTAAAAATAAAATAATGTGAATATTATCGATATACAGAGACTGCGTGATAAGTTTTCGTGAAGAGGTGTTACTCTTTTCCCCAGTCATGCTGAAATATTTGTATATACCCAACAATTCTATATAAATATATACACCAAACACACACTATGTACAAACATTATACATTTCTACACACCCCACATCCAAACACATTCTGTATAAATATATACACCAAACACACACTATGTACAAACATTATACATTTCTACACACCCGACATCCATAGTGTGTGTTTGGTGTATATATTTATATAGAATGTGTTTGGATGTTGGGTGTGTAGAAATGTATAATGTTTGTACATAGTGTGTGTTTGGTGTATATATTTATATAGAATGTGTTTGGATGTTGGGTGTGTAGAAATGTATAGTGTGTGTTTGGTGTATATATTTATACAGAATGTGTTTGGATGTTGGGTGTGTAGAAATGTATAATGCTTGTAAATAGTGTGTGTTTGGTGTTTATATTTATAAGAATGTGTTTGGATGTTGGGTGTGTAGAAATGTATAATGTTTGTACAAACACATTCTATTTAAATATATACACCAAACACACACTATGTGTGTGTCTGTGTATGTATGTATGTGAATTAATATGTCTGCGTGTGTGTGTATGTATGTGAATATATATAATACGTCTGCGTGTGCGTGTCTTGTATGTGAACATATATATGTGTGTGTATATATATATATATATATATATATATATATATATATATGTATATATCTATGTATGTATGTATATATGTGTGTGTGTGTGTATATATATATATATATGTGTGTGTGTGTGTGTGTGTGTGTGTGTGTGTGTGTATACACACACACACACGCAGACATGTTATATATATATTCACATACCTACACATATACATACACATAGATATATATATATATATATATATATATATATATATATATATATATATATATATATATATATCTGCAGGTGTGTCTCTGTATGTATGTGTATATAATATATATATATATATATATATATATATATATATATATATATATATATATATATATATATATTTTCTACATGTGTGTATGAATATATTTATAATATGTCTGCATGTGTGTCTGTGTGTATGTATGTGAATATATAAAATTCATCTGCGTGTGTGTATGCATGGATGTGAATATATATAAAATATTTCTACGTGTGCATCTGTGTGGATGTATGTTTGTGAATATATATTTATATATAATTTGTCTGCGTGTCTCTGTATGTATGTGAATATATATATATATATATATATATATATATATATATATATATATATATATATATGTGTGTGTGTGTGTGTGTGTGTGTGTGTGTGTGTGTCTCTGTATGTATATCTATATGTCTGTTTGTATATTGTCCAGAATATTGTTTACGCTTTTATAGACTAGTTTTACAAAGTGGAATCTATATAAAAAACCATATTTGAAGCATGTAATGAATTACATTTCCCTGCCGAATGGACCAACCTCTATATAAATACTTTTTATTTATTTTGTGGTTATAGAACAGATTATCCTTCAGTATGTTTCTAATGGGATTTGTTAATCAATAATACTATTTCTTTCATTTAATTGAGTGATATATTGTGTTTTTAGAAGGGTTCTTGGTACAGCTCTGTTAATAGTTCTGTCCACACATTATTTTCATACGACACTGTCTCTTAGTTGCATTTAGCATTCAGAGCACAGCGGTTTTCTGTTAGTGTGTGCTAGGAGTTGCAGTTCGGATTTGATACAGAGTGCTTAGCAATGTTAAAAGGGATAGTGTTTCTGGTGATAAGGAATTGTCCGGAGTCAGTGGAATATTCTGTCTCTGAAACGTTTAGCGAATTAATAAAAATTGATTCTAAAGACTACATATTTTTTTAAAAATGGTTACAAAATTTACTATAAAACCATCCATGGTTATTTCTTATATTATTAACATTTAATTATTTGTATAGAGAGCCTTACTTGCAGAGCTTCTAATCTACATTAGACAAACAGACACACTGATGCATAAGGTAGAGAACCTTGCTCACAGTGCTTACAATCTACATTAGATGAACAGAGGCAGACTGATGCATGAGGTAGAGAACCCTGCTCACAGAGCTTACAATCTACATTAGACAAACAGAGGCAGACTGATGCATGAGGTAGAGAGCCTTGCTCACAGAGATCTACATTAGACAAACAGAGACAAACTGATGCATGAGGTAGAGAGCCTTGCTCACAGAGCTTACAATCTACATTAGATGAACAGAGACAGACTGATGCATAAGATAGAGAACCTTGCTCACAGTGCTTACAATCTACATTAGATGAACAGAGGCAGACTGATGCATGAGGTAGAGAGCCCTGCTCACAGAGCTTACAATCTACATTAGATGAACAGAGACAGATTGATACATGAGGTAGAGAGCTTTGCTTGCAGATCTTACAATCTACATTGAATGAACAGAGACAGATTGATACATGAGGGAGATTCTTGCTTGCAGAGCTTGCAATCTACATTTGACAGAGACAGACTGATACATGAGGTACAGAGCCTTACTCGCAGAGCTTACAATCTACGTTAGATGAAGAGAAACAGACTGATACATGAGGTACAGAGCCATGATATAACTCTTGCATACAGAATTATAATCAGACGGGAACTGGCAACTTTTGGCCCGGGTGACAAACAATTCAGTGACCCATTGTGCAATTTTATCAGCCCACCCAATATCCTCAGAGACTGACACATATGTACAAGCAGGACAGATATACTGACAGATAAGGTACAGAGACTGATAGACAGATATACTGACAGATAAGGTACAGAGACTGATAGACAGATATACTGACAGATAAGGTGCAGAGACTGATAGACAGATATACTGACAGATAAGGTACAGAGACTGATAGACAGATATACTGACAGATAAGGTACAGAGACTGATAGACAGATATACTGACAGATAAGGTGCAGAGATTGATAGACAGATATACTGACAGATAAGGTGCAGAGATTGATAGACAGATAAGGTGCAGAGATTGATAGACAGATATACTGACAGATAAGGTGCAGAGATTGATAGACAGATATACTGACAGATAAGGTACAGAGACTGATAGACAGATATACTGACAGATAAGGTACAGAGACTGATAGACAGATATACTGACAGATAAGGTACAGAGATTGATAGACAGATATACTGACAGATAAGGTACAGAGATTGATAGACAGATATACTGACAGATAAGGTACAGAGATTGATAGACAGATATACTGACAGATAAGGTACAGAGACTGATAGACAGATATACTGACAGATAAGGTACAGAGATTGATAGACAGATATACTGACAGATAAGGTGCAGAGATTGATAGACAGATATACTGACAGATAAGGTGCAAAGATTGATAGACAGCTATACTGACTAATTACTCTGCCTCTGTATAGCGTCACGCAGACTGCCTGCTGTAATTACTCTGCCTCTGTATAGCGTCATGTTAGCATGTTTTTAAAACATAATAAAGGATAGTAATCCATTAATTATCGTTAGAGGGGCAGTTTGGACAGGACTAATGAATATTCTAATTGTGTGGCTAGCTGTTTCTCATTCATGGATCTATTCACTAAAATTGAGACTGTGAAATTCTCCAGCCGAGTTTGAATTGGTCTCAAAAATAGCTTTGAACATTTCACTTCCCTCTCATTTGTCTCCCATCCCATTTGTCTCCCATCCCATTTGTCTCCCATCCCATTTGTCTCCCATCCCATTTGTGTCCCTCTTTGACCTCCTCGAGCTATTCTCCAATCCATAGTAGAGAAGGATGTACCATACAGGGTTAGTTCCTGGCTGGATGGGATGGGAGTGGATCCCCACATCTGATCCATGCTATGAATCGGTGGAGCTTTTACTAACCGTCAGGGGTGAGATCAGAATGGTAAATATCGTGATAAATCCTTTCTTGCAAGGCTTTTGTCTCTCTCCCTGAATCCCATGTTGGGATACAATCCACTGATATTTCTCCAAAGTGAATCATTTAGAAAGCGACATTTAGATTCCTTGAACTGGTTTCAATCCCTTTATTTCACTGGGGGTGTTAGCCTGTCTGAGGTGGTATACCAATCTGGAAAGGGATTAGACACCTTGTAGAGAGGGTGGCGTGAATCCCATCATACTGTGCATTCATTGTCCGCGAGGCCGGGCGGCTGGGATTAAGGGGTGTGCAGGGCCAACGTGCTGGAGAATTACAAGAAAACGATACAAATATATAGCTCTATATATATATATATATAAAAAACCCTTCCATCATCTTTAGATCATTTCTCTATTTTGCTCAACTGAGGCTTTTGTTTAAAAAAAATAATGGGATTATATATAAAACGTCTCTCAAGCAAGTGTTGGGAAGTTTCATAAGTAGACATGCGAGTGAAGTTTTGGAGGTGGCGCTTGGGAGGTGGGCAACTTGCGGGGGTGTGGGAGGTGGGCGACTTGCGGGGGTGTGGGAGGTGGGCGACTTGCGGGAGGTGGGCGACTTGCGGAGGTGTGGGAGGTGGGCGACTTGCGGGAGGTGGGCGACTTGCGGGGGTGTGGGAGGTGGATGATGGCTGGAGTTTGGGAGGTGGGCAATGGGCAGAGGTTAAGGAGGTGGGCGACATGCGGGGGTGTGGGAGGTGGATGATGGGTGGGGTGTGGGAGGTGGACGATGGGTGCGGTTTGGGAGGTGGACGATCGGTGGGCTTTGGGAGGTGGGCAATGGGCAGAAGTTATGGAGGTGGGCGACATGCGGGGGTGTGGGAGGTGGATGATGGGTGGGCTTTGGGAGGTGGGCAATGGGCAGAAGTTATGGAGGTGGGCCATTGCCACTGATTAGGTGATAGGCTCCTAACGTTAATGGATGTTGCATAGAGTTCATAGTTTTGTTCACTGTGAGATCTACTTACTTTACATTTCAGTAACAAGTAAATGAAGTAAAAGTCGAGGATATTCTGGATTAAAAGACCTTTAGGAGATTTAAATAATGAACTTTTTTTAAACCGTTCACTCTTTTCTTTTTTTTTTTTTTATATTGAAAACTTGCATAAAAAAACCCTGTTTAAATTCACCGTAGTACAGGAAAATAAAGCCTGACTGTGTTGCTAGCTGCAGCTCTCTGTGGACCTTTTAGACATGGCACATGGCTTGGCGTTTACAAAACCAATTACTGCATCTTTAGGAGATGCCAGCTGCGCAGGAAGAGAACATTGCACGGACATAGTGACGCCACTATAACAGGAAGTCCGCTTCCAAAATCTCCGCGAATGACACAACACCAGCGCTTGGCTGTGAGAAATCCGTAACACTATTTCACAAACAGGGTGTGTAATTTGCATCAGGCGCGATGGTGACCAACGTGAAATGTCATCACAAAGGAGTCTCCCCCTTTGTTTTAAAGAACGAATTTGGAAATTCCAGATATCTCCCAGAATGCCTTTGTTTATTAGAAGAAGAAGTATTTGGGAATGACAATCCCTCTGTCATTCTCCTGTGGAATGAACAGTGGCACAGACTCTCTACCTCCCATGTCCCCTGGGTATCACAGCTTGGAGGGGCAAGCTCGAATTAGCTGAATGGAAATGACCTGGACCCTTATTTATTAAGTCCTGATTATGTGGCATCAAGACAAGTTAAAAAGCAGGGCTCTTTACTTCATATGTCAGTCTGTCTTTTTTTCATCTATTGTATATTGTAAGCTCTGTGAGCAAGACTCTTTACCCTAAGTATCAGTCTGTTCATCTAGATTGTAAGCTCTGTGAGCTGGGCTCTCTACCTCATGTATCAGTCTGTTCCTATAGATTGTAAGCTCTGCGAGCAGGGCTCTCTACCTCATGTATCAGTCTGTTCCTATAGATTGTAAGCTCTGCGGGCAGGGCTCTCTATCTCATGTATCGGTCTGTTCCTCTAGATTGTAAGCTCTGCGAGCAGGGCTCTCTACCTCATATACCAGTCCTGTTCCTCTTGACTGTAAGCTCTGCGAGCAGGGCTCTTTGCCCTAAGTATCAGTCTGTTCCTCTAGATTGTAAGCTCTGCGAGCAGGGCTCTCTACCTCATATACCAGTCTGTTCCTCTAGACTGTAAGCTCTGTGAGCAGGGCTCTTTGCCCTAAGTATCAGTCTGTTCCTCTAGATTGTAAGCTCTGTGAGCAGGGTTCTCTACCTCATGTATCAGTCTGTTCCTGTAGATTGTAAGCTCTGTGAGCAGGGCTCTCTACCTCATATACCAGTCTGTTCCTCTTGACTGTAAGCTCTGCGAGCAGGGCTTTTTGCCCTAAGTATCAGTCTGTTCCTCTAGATTGTAAGCTCTGCAAGCAAAGCTCTCTACCTCATGTATCAGTCTGTCTCTGTTCATCTAGCATAGTATGTAGTTCCCTGCTATTCGCTGTGCCAAGCACTGTAGAATTAGAATAAATTGAATAAATATGTTTGCGAAGTTTCCTATCTATGACATCAGCTGTGACTTAATATGCAAATGAATTGATTTTGAATGGGAAATGTGTAATTTGTACATCAAGCAACGGGTGATGTCATAAGCAGGAGACTCCACAGACTGCTGATAAAGTAATATATAATAATATAATGCTGGCCTTACTGCTGTGTATTTATAATGTGGAGATTGGATATTCTGATCTGGCCAGAATCTCATTACATTATGTACTAAAACATCTCTGCTAATCTGGAGAGCTATTGATTGCTTGTTAATTAAAGAAATCCGAAAACTGCACCAGCTCTGTGACCCTCTGAGCAGAATGACTTGGGGTAACAAGATGAGTACATGTATGATAGTGGGGATAGTGCAGGTGTAGCTGGTACCCCCACCCCCCTACCCCAGTAAATAATGACGCAACACATAATATTGGTGAAAAATAGGCCACAGCGATTTTTTTATTGAACAATAATAAAAAAACATGTTAGAACTGTATCGGCCAATCACCGTAATCTCTATCTCAGGTAGATACACCCTAATAAACCAAAACTATATAAAAACGATATCCTTGCCAGCCTAACTTAAGTTAACTATACATAGTTACAAACCGTAACCATCCCGAAATCAGTACTCCCCTCCCTCCTCGTCCGAGGGTCTCTTATCCTTTACCTTGTCCATGCTGACCCCCTCGCTCAGTGGGCACATAGAAAGAATGGTGTACCCTATCACTCCTAAAAAAATATTGCTGCGTCCCGCTCAAACACATGATGGCGAATATCAATGCCCCCAACCCCAAGGAGGAACTTGGAAATGTGCTTGTTCACCTTAAACCTGCACTTTTCCGTTGCCCTCTGGTTATGAGCCGCGCGTAAATAGTTATGTGGGACCAGCTCAGACCAAACTAACCGAACATCTGGAAACAGCACTAATAATCTAGCTAGATCTTGTCGGATGAGGTCGCACAAACCCCACACCGGGATAGATCCTAAATCATTGCCGCCTAGATGGATTAGCAACATGTCCGGAGGACCCAAGAGCCTGGACAGCTGAACCAGCTCAGGAAGGAGCCCACCGCATTCCCCTGAACCCTATCCAGCGGACCTCAGCCACCAAGGGTGGGAATCCCAGGTGCTTCCCCCCCGGGTCGGATGGCAGCTCGTTGCCGGGCCCAGAAAATGTAGGAGTGGCCTAAGAGCCTTCCTGACTGCAGAACCTGGGAAGACAGGATGAGGAGACAGCCATGAGCCCCACAGGTCGGATATAAGATACAAAATGCTGTGACCCCCATCTGTCAATGTGCTGTACCCTAGTCTGGAAGCTTCGGACGCAGCACCTATGCGAAATGAATGGCCACCAAATAGGGAACTATCAAAACCCAATCTAGCTAATGCCAGCTGGAAAACACTCACAAATTGATATTGGGATACAGAAGCCCCATCCCCATGGATTAGGAGAGGACCCGCAGCAGATGGCCTGACATTGGAATACGAATCAAAACAAGCCACCGGGCACACCAAGGACCCCTGAACTTCCCGAAGGAGAACCCAAACCCCTCTAGCCAAAACGTCCGTTTTGGAGCAGCGAATCCTAAATTGTAATCCCTCAACACATCCTCGACCAAGCCCTCCCCCCCCCCCCCGGATTACTCTTGGACGGGCTGACCAATTCCCCTATTCTCATAGCCCCGAAAAAGGCCAATGAAAAGGCTAGGCGGAACAGCTCAGTCTCGAACACATTTATGCAAACCTCAGGAAGAATCACGAAAATTTGTGACAGGAGCGCCCCGGACTGGTGATAGAAACATAGAATGTGTCGGCAGATAAGAACCATTCGGTCCATCTAGTCTGCCCAATTTTTTTTTTTTGAGTACTTTTATTAGTCCTCCGTTCCCGGTCTTATAGCTAGGATAGCCTTGTGTCTATCCCACGCATGCTTAAAATCCTTGACTGTGTTTACCTCTACCACTTCTGCTGGCAGGCTATTCCATACATCCACTACCCTCTCAGTAAAGTAATACTTCCTGATATTACTTTTAAATCGTTTCCCCTCTAATTTAAGACTATGTCCTCTAGTTGTGGTAGTTTTTCTTCTTTTAAATATACTCTCTTCCTTTACTGTGTTGATTCCCTTTATGTATTTAAATGTTTCTATCATATCCCCCCTGTTACGTCTTTTAATGATCCATCCCTCTGGGAACCCGTCTCAACCCTTTTAGAGACTGGCGGATCAAGAACTCCCTTGTGACATCCTGAAGCCCAGAGACTTTGAACCCGAAACTAAGGCCCGCCAGCTTTGAAGTCACCACATTGACAGAGACCCCGACCCCTCCCAAGACCACATTAGCCAAAGCAAGCCTTGGAGCCTATCTGCATCAGAAACTGAAACCCCCACAGGATTGTTCGAAAGCCAGCCAGTCGCTCCAGACCTTACCATATTGTTTCCATGTGGATTGGGAGACTGAACGGCCAATCCAGTGGGCTATTCGTCCAACCCAAGGTTCCACAGGACCGGAGGACAAGGAGCCCCTATCAAATCCCCCCACTGGGGCCGCCATGACATTAGAAACCCCCGGGATGTGAACCGCTCTGCATGATATATTATAATTCAAGCAATGCAATACAAGCTGGCGCAAGAGGCGAATCACCGGGGGGGATGAGGCAGTCAGATTATTGATTGCCATCCCCACCCCCATGTTGTCGCAATGGAACACTACCTTCCTATCCCTCAAGATATGCCCCCAAAGGACCACAGACACCAAGATAGGGAAGAGCTCCAAGAAAGCCAAGTTCCTCATCAGCCCTGCCTCCACCCAGGAAAGTGGCCAAGTATCAGCGCACCAATGTGTCCCAGCACTGCCCCGAAACCCACGGACCCAGCAGCGTCCGTATACAAATAAAGATCGCTATTGGAAACTTCAGAGGCCTGCAACAATGTCCTACCATTATAAGAAGCCAAGAACATCTCCCACACTGCCAGGTCCGCCAACAGGAGGCGAATCAGCCGAATGAAATGGCGAGGGTGCCCCAACCATAGCCTCTGTCAGGCGCCTGTCGAAAACCCTACCCATCGGCATTATTTTGCAAGCAAAATTAAGTTTACCCAAAAGGGACTGTAGCTGTTGCAGCCGCATTTTCTTCAAACTCTTAGCCGCAGCAATGTCGGCATGCACACCTACCAATTTATCCAGAGGCAACCTACATTCCCCGGCGATGGAATCCAGCTCTATACCCAGAAAACTAAGACAAGTAGTAGGACCCTCTGTCTTATCTGGAGCCAAAGCCACCAAAACCCTGCCAAACCGCTTGCATCGTGGAAAGCAAATGGCTACAAACGTGCGAATCCCGGGGGCCAACAAGCAGAAAATCGTCTAAATAGTGCAAAACAGGAGTCGAAACCCGACTCATCCCGCACCACCCAATCCATGAAAGTGCTAAAGCACTTGAAATAAAAACATGAAATAGAGCATCCCATCGGGAGGCACATATCCATGGAGAACCGACCCTCAAAATGACACCCCAGTAGGTGGTGACACTCTGGGTGCACCGGCAGCAGACGGAACACCGCTTCCACGTCTATTTTTGCCATCAATGCTCCTTGACCTGCCATCCGGACCTCGGAATCAAAAGATGCGTAAGATACCCTACACAACTCCACACTGATATCATCACTCTCCGAACCCCCGTACGGGAACGACAGATGTTGAATCAGACTAATCTGTCCTTCTTTGGAACGACACCAAGAGGGGAAACCCTTAAGTTGCAAAGCGGGGGAAACTCATATGGACCAGCTATGCGTCCAAGAGCCACCTCCTTTCCCAACTTTTCCCTAACTACCCCTGGTTGATCAATGTACCCATTGCCCCGGCCCCCCCGAGAAAGGACGTAGGTCCGCACTGCTGAGTGGCTGGGCGTGTCATGATAGTGAGCCTGGAGGAGCGCGTGGCTGTGTCCCGGACAGGAGTCACAAGCAGGGTTGCCTGAAGCCTCGTGGCAGCCCGGGAACCTCAGATCCCGCAGTTGCGGACCTCCATGTGGAGGATCGTGTGCAGTGAACTGCACGAACGGAAGCCGGTGCAGAGCGGGGGATCTCGCGAGACACCACCTGATGCATGGTTCTCGCGGGAGTAGCGACGGTAACACTTACCGAGGTCTCGAGCGGGAGGGGGTGCTCACATCCGGGCTCGTGCGGGTCGGGAGCTGCATCTCACGAGAAGAACCGCTGCCGGGGCAGCCTGTAACCTTCAAGTTGTGACAGCATCTGCCTGCCACCATCCACCATCGCTTCAGCCCTCAGGGCATTCAGGATCCCGTCCACATCCATGCCCGAGGCCGTGGGAGAACTCCTGCAAAGTAAGTAACCAAAACTTTACCTAACTTTCAGCGCGTTATTTTAGATATTAAAATGGCTGCTGGTAGGGGAAGGCTGGCTAAGCAGGTTGTACTGCTATACACCAGACCCTACCCCAGCCAGCTGATTCTGATCGGCATAATAGCCGAATCCCTGAAATATGGCTGCCCCATATCTAGGACATCGACTGTGCAGCTCAAGACATTGTATCATTTCGGGGTAATCAATATTCATCGACATTTCAGATTCGAGTAAGACTGACGGAATTCGCCCATTTCAGTTGTGAGCAGGAGAACTCTAATGCCCTCTGAAGTGCACTAGAAAACAAACTCAGCTACTTATTTCACATGCTACATATACATTATAACCCCTGCTAGCTCAATAACCCTGATAATCTCATTATCGTCAGTGGGTGGGATGTACCAGGGAGCAGGTGAACATTGTGTCCGCAAAGGTGATGTGTTAGACGCAGGAAATATGGACAAGCGTCAGGATCTGAGTCACTTTGGCAAGGGTCAGAGCATCACCAACCTGCAGCTCTCTTAGGCTGTTCCTGGTCTTCAGTGGGCAGTATCAATCGAACGTGGTCCAAGGAAGGAAAAGCTGTGAAATAATGACAGGGTCATTGGCTCATGGGGATCGAAGGCATACACAGTACCCCGCTGTATTATACACACATCGCGCGCATACACAGTACCCCGCTTTATTATACACACATCGCGCGCATACACAAATACCCCGCTGTATTATACACACATCTCGCACATACACAAATACCCCGCTGTATTATACACACATCGCGCGCATACACAAATACCCCGCTGTATTATACACACATCGCGCGCACACACAAATACCCCGCTGTATTATACACACATCGCGCACATACACAAATACCCCGCTGTATTATACACACACATCGCGAGCATACACAAATACCCCACTGTATTATACACACATCGCGTGCATACACAAATACCCCACTGTATTATACACACATCGCGCGCATACACAAATACCCCGCTGTATTATACACACATCGCGCGCATACACAAATACCCCACTGTATTATACACACATCGTGCGCATACACAAATACCCCGCTGTATTATACACACACATCGCGAGCATACACAAATACCCCGCTGTATTATACACACATCGCGCACATACACAAATACCCCACTGTATTATACACACATCGCGCGCATACACAATACCCCGCTGTATTATACACACATCGCGCGCATACACAATACCCCGCTGTATTATACACACATCGCGCGCATATATTTGTGTATGCGCGCGATGTGTGTATAATACAGCGGGGTATTTGTGTGTGCGCGCGATGTGTGTATAATACAGCGGGGTATTTGTGTATGCTCGCGATGTGCGTGTATAATACAGCGGGGTATTTGTGTATGCGCACGATGTGTGTATAATACAGTGGGGTATTTGTGTATGCGCGCGATGTGTGTATAATACAGCGGGGTATTTGTGTATGCACGCGATGTGTGTATAATACAGTGGGGTATTTGTGTATGCTTGCGATGTGTGTGTATAATACAGCGGGGTATTTGTGTATGTGCGCGATGTGTGTATAATACAGTGGGGTATTGTGTATGTGCGCGATGTGTGTATAATACAGCGGGGTATTTGTGTATGCGCGCGATGTGTGTATAATACAGCGGGGTATTTGTGTATGCTCGCGATGTGTGTGTATAATACAGCGGGGTATTTGTGTATGCTCGCGATGTGTGTGTATAATACAGCGGGGTATTTGTGTATGCGCGCGATGTGTGTATAATACAGTGGGGTATTTGTGTATGTGCGCGATGTGTGTATAATACAGCGGGGTATTTGTGTATGCGCACGATGTGTGTATAATACAGTGGGGTATTTGTGTATGCACGCGATGTGTGTATAATACAGCGGGGTATTTGTGTATGCGCGCGATGTGTGTATAATACAGCGGGGTATTTGTGTGTGCGCGCGATGTGTGTATAATACAGCGGGGTATTTGTGTATGCACGCGATTTGTGTATAATACAGCGGGGTATTTGTGTATGCGCGCGATGTGTGTATAATACAGCGGGGTATTTGTTAATAGTTATTTTAATGTGGAATTAGCCTCCTGGTTTGTGTTAGTTGGGTTCTGCTCCTGTCTAAATAATCAGAATATTTTAGGAAATTCTAGTGATATGTGGTTTTCTCCCAGTTTTGATTGAAATGTAACGAGTGATGAAAGTGCTTATGAAATCCCTTGTCTGATGGAGAATGTGCATGATTCTGTGTAACCGTGAGAAGTCCCAGGATTACACATTCCAAGCTGCTTGTCACATGTGCCCCAATTTCAATCACTCGCCTTCCCGACATTTATCAGAGACCTGATTAGAATTTGTTTTCACACAAACCATTGATCACGAGCCCATTACTAGGCAAATGACAGCCTGGGACCAGACTTATCTGTGTGTGTCCGATGTCATTTATTAGATGGGGATTTGCATTGTTTCTATGGATGGAGCTATTGTATTAGTTTTATTAAACACCTGTTGATGTAGCACTCAGTCATGTATCAGTCATGTATCAGTCATGTATCAGTCAAACAATCTCCATTCAGTCATTTAATCCATTGTCAAGTGGCATTGCTTAGAAACCCATACGCTCTCTCCGGGTTCCCCACATGGTATTTGGAAAAAGGATGAGAACCTCCAGGTACCTTCCGAGCACTATTACAAGCTCTTAGGCCAGTGATAGGCATTAGGCCTCACCTTTCAGTTCTTCTAGACAAATGTCACATTCGGTTTAGTCAGACTGAGTAGTTATTTGCACTGTATAGATCTATCAGGGGGCAGACATGTTGATTAGAATCTTTGCTCTGTATAGCTCTATCAGGGAGCGGACATGCTGTCTAGAATCTTTGCTCTGTATAGCTCTATCAGGGGGCAGACATGTTGTTTAGAATCTTTGCTCTGTATAGCTCTATCAGGGGGCAGACATGTTGTTTAGAATCTTTGCTCTGTATAGCTCTATCAGGGGGCGGACATGTTGTTTAGAATCTTTGCTCTGTATAGCTCTATCAGCGGGCGGACATGTTGTTTAGAATCTTTGCTCTGTATAGCTATATCAGGGGGCAGACATGTTGATTAGAATCTTTGCTCTGTATAGCTCTATCAGGGGGCAGACTTGTTGATTTAGAATCTTTGCTCTGTATAGCTCTATCAGGGGGCGGACATGTTGTTTAGAATCTTTGCTCTGTATAGCTATATCAGGGGGCAGACTTGTTGATTAGAATCTTTGCTCTGTATAGCTCTATCAGGGGGCGGACATGTTGTTTAGAAACTTTGCTTTGTACAGCTATATAAGGGGGCGGACATGTTTAGAAACTTTGCTCTGCATAGCTCTATCAGGGGGCGGACATGTAGTTTAGAATCTTTGCTTTGTACAGCTCTATCAGGGGGCAGACATGTTGTTTAGAAACTTTGCTTTGTACAGCTATATAAGGGGGCGGACATGTTGTTTAGAAACTTTGCTCTGCATAGCTCTATCAGGGGGCGGACATGTAGTTTAGAATCTTTGCTTTGTACAGCTCTATCAGGGGGCGGGCATGTTGTTTAGAATCTTTGCTCTGTATAGCTCTATCAGGGGGCGGACATGTTTAGAATCTTTGCTCTGTATAGCTATATCAGGGGGCAGACATGTTGATTAGAATCTTTGCTCTGTATAGCTCTATCAGGGGGCGGACATGTTGTTTAGAATCTTTGCTCTGTATAGCTCTATCAGGGGGCGGACATGTTGTTTAGAATCTTTGCTCTGTATAGCTATATCAGGGGGCAAACTTGTTGATTAGAATCTTTGCTCTGTATAGCTCAATCAGGGAATGGACATGCTGTTTAGAATCTTTGCTCTGTATAGCTCTATCAGGGGGCGGACATGTTGTTTAGAAACTTTGCTCTGTATAGCTCTATCGGGGCGGACATGTTTAGAAACTTTGCTTTGTACAGCTATATAAGGGGGCGGACATGTTTAGAAACTTTGCTCTGCATAGCTCTATCAGGGGGCGGACATGTAGTTTAGAATCTTTGCTTTGTACAGCTCTATCAGGGGGCAGACATGTTGTTTAGAAACTTTGCTTTGTACAGCTATATAAGGGGGCGGACATGTTGTTTAGAAACTTTGCTCTGCATAGCTCTATCAGGGGGCGGACATGTAGTTTAGAATCTTTGCTTTGTACAGCTCTATCAGGGGGCGGGCATGTTGTTTAGAATCTTTGCTCTGTATAGCTCTATCAGGGGGCGGACATGTTGTTTAGAATCTTTGCTCTGTATAGCTCTATCAGGGTGAGACATGTTGTTTAGAATCTTTGGTATGTATAGCTCTATCAGGTGGAGACATGTTGTTTAGAATCTTTGCTCTGCATAGCTCTATCAGGGGGCGGACATGTAGTTTAGAATCTTTGCTTTGTACAGCTCTATCAGGGGGCGGGCATGTTATTTATAATATTTGCTCTTTATAGCTCTATCAGGGGGAGGACGTGTTGTTTAGAAACTTTGCTCTGAATAGCTCTATCAGGGGGTGGACATGTTTTTTAGAATCTTTGCTCTGTATAGCTCTATAAGAGGGTGGACATGTTTAGAATCTTTGCTCTGTATAGCTCTATCAAGGGCCGGCATGTTGTTTAGAATCTTTGCTCTGTATAGCTCTATCAGGGAATGGACATGTTGTTTAGAATCTTTGCTCTCTATAACTCTATCAGGGGCGGACATGTTGTTTAGAATCTTTGCTTTGTACAGCTCTATCAGGGGGTGGACATGTTGTTTAGAAACTTTGCTCTGTATAGCTCTATCAGGGGGCGGACTTGTTGTTTAGAATCTTTACTCTGTATAGCCCTTATCAGGGTGCGGACATGTTGTTTAGAATCTTTGCTCTGTATAGCCAGGGCCGTCTTTAATAGTGATTGGACCCTGGGCAAGCATTTGCTTGGGCCCCCTGGACCCTGCCCCCTCCCCTGCATGCAATCCCGCCATCCATCGCAATGTTACCCCCCCCCCCCACACACACACACATGCCATAATTGTTGTGCCATTCAGATGCCAGTAATATTGTGCCTTTCAGATGCCAGTAATATTGTGCCAGTCAGATACCAGGAATATTGTGAAATTCGGACCCCAGTAATATTGTGCCAGTCAGATGCCTGTAATATTGTGCCAGTCAGATACCAGGAATATTGTGCCAGTCAGATACCAGGAATATTGTGCCAGTCAGAGGCCAGGAATATTGTGCCTGTCAGATACCAGGAATATTGTGTACGTCAGAGCCCAGGAATATTGTGCCATTCAGATACCTGTAATATTGTGCCAGTCAGATACCTGTAATATTGTGCCAGTCAGATACCAGGAATATTGTGCTTGTCGGATACCAGGAATATTGTGCCTGTCGGATACCAGGAATATTGTGCCTGTCAGATGCCAGGAATATTGTGCCTGTCGGATGCCTGTAATATTGTGCCTGTCGGATGCCTGTAATATTGTGCCTGTCGGATGCCTGTAATATTATGCCAGTCAGATGCCTGTAATATTATGCCAGTCAGATGCCTGTAATATTGTGCCAGTCAGATGCCTGTAATATTATGCCAGTCAGATGCCTGTAATAGTGTGCCAGTCAGAGGCCAGGAATATTGTGCCAGTCAGATGCCTGCAATATTGTGCCAGTCAGAGCCCAGTAATATTGTGCCAGCCAGATGCCCAGTAATATTGTGCCAGCCAGATGCCCAGTAATATTGTGCCAGCCAGATGCCCAGTATTATTGTGCCAGTCAGAGCCCAGTAATATTGTGCCAGCCAGATGCCCAGTAATGTGCCAGCCAGATGCCCAGTAATATTGTGCCAGCCTGATGCCTAGTAATATTGTGCCAGCCAGATGCCTGTAATATTATGCCAGACAGATGCCCAGTATTATTGTGCCAGTCAGATGCCCAGTAATATTGTGCCAGTCAGATGCCCAGTATTATTGTGCCAGCCAGATGCCCAGTAATATTGTGCCAGCCTGATGCCCAGTATTATTGTGCCAGCCAGATGCCCAGTAATATTGTGCCAGACAGATGCCCAGTATTATTGTGCCAGCCAGATGCCCAGTAATATAGTGCCAGTCAGATGCCCAGTATTATTGTGCCAGTCAGATGCCGAGTAATATAGTGCCAGTCAACGCCCCCCATTCCCAAGTACTTACATAACCCTGCTCCGTGTCCCCCGCCGGATGTCTCCTCCGTGCAGTCTTCCCTCTTGCACGGAGGAGGGAAACAGACACCGGATGTGACGCGACGTCACATCCGGCGTCAGTTTTTTTTTTTTTTTTTTCCGGACGTCGCATCCATCGGATGCGGCTTGCCGGAAAAAAGCGTTCACAAGCGCAATGCGCTGTGAACGCGGCAAGCAGGGCTGGGGGCCCACGGGACAGCTGCCTTGGGGCCCCCCAGAAGTAAATGGGCCCAGGGCAGCTGCCCCGTTTGCCCCGTGTTAAAGACGGCCCTGTGTATAGCTCTATCAGGGGGAGGACATGTTGTTTAGAATCTTTGCTCTGTATAGCTCTATCAGGGGGAGGACATGTTGTTTAGAATCTTTGCTCTGTATAGCTCTATCAGGGGGCGGACATGTTGTTTAGAATCTTTGCTCTGTATAGCTCTATCAGGGGGTGGACATGTTATTTATAATATTTGCTCAGTATAGCTCTATCAGCGGGTGGACATGTTGTTTAGAATCTTTGCTCTTTATAGCTCTATCAGGTGGCGGACATGTTGTTTAGAATCTTTGCTCTGTATAGCTCTATCAGGAGGCAGACATGTTGTTTAGAATCTTTGCTTTGTATAGCTCTATCAGGGGACAGACATGTTGCTTAGAACCTTTGCTCTTTATAGCTCTATCAGGGGGCAGACATGTTGGTTAGAATCTTTGCTCTGTATAGCTCTATCAGGGGGTGGACATGTTATTTATAATTGCTCAGTATAGCTCTATCAGCGGGTGGACATGTTGTTTAGAATCTTTGCTTTGTATAGCTCTATCAGGGGACAGACATGTTGCTTAGAACCTTTGCTCTTTATAGCTCTATCAGGGGGCAGACATGTTGGTTAGAATCTTTGCTCTGTATAGCTCTATCAGGGGGCAGACATGTTGGTTAGAATCTTTGCTCTGTATAGCTCTATCAGCGGGCGGACATGTTGTTTAGAATCTTTGCTCTGTATAGCTCTTTCAGGAGGCGGACATGTTGTTTAGAATCTTTGCTCTGTATAGCTCTATCAGGGGACAGACATGTTGTTTAGAATCTTTGCTCTGTATAGCTCTATCAGGGGCGGACATGTTGTTTAGAATCTTGGCTCTGTATAGCTCTATCAGGGGGCAGACATGTTGCTTAGAACCTTTGCTCTTTATAGCTCTATCAGGGGGCAGACATGTTGGTTAGAATCTTTGCTCTGTATAGCTCTATCAGGGGGTGGACATGTTATTTATAATATTTGCTCAGTATAGCTCTATCAGCGGGTGGACATGTTGTTTAGAATCTTTGCTTTGTATAGCTCTATCAGGGGACAGACATGTTGCTTAGAACCTTTGCTCTTTATAGCTCTATCAGGGGGCAGACATGTTGGTTAGAATCTTTGCTCTGTATTGCTCTATCAGCGGGCGGACATGTTGTTTAGAATCTTTGCTCTGTATAGCTCTTTCAGGAGGCGGACATGTTGTTTAGAATCTTTGCTCTGTATAGCTCTATCAGGGGACAGACATGTTGTTTAGAATCTTTGCTCTGTATAGCTCTATCAGGGGCGGACATGTTGTTTAGAATCTTGGCTCTGTATAGCTCTATCAGGGGGCAGACATGTTGGTTAGTATCTTTGCTCTGTATAGCTCTATCAGGGGGCGGACATGTTGTTTAGAATCTTTGCTCTGTATAGCTCTATCAGGGGGCGGACATGTGGTTTAGAATCTTTGCTCTGTATAGCTCTATCAGGGGGCGGACATGTTGTTTAGAATCTTTGCTCTGTATAGCTCTATCAGGGGGCGGACATGTGGTTTAGAATCTTTGCTCTGTATAGCTCTATCAGGGGGAGGACATGTTTAGAATCTTTGCTCTGTATAGCTCTATCAGGGGCGGACATGTTGTTTAGAATCTTTGCTCTGTATAGCTCTATCAGGGGGAGGACATGTTTAGAATCTTTGCTCTGTATAGCTCTATCAGGGGCGGACATGTTGTTTAGAATCTTTGCTCTGTATAGCTCTATCAGGGGCGGACATGTTGTTTAGAATCTTTGCTCTGTATAGCTCTATCAGGGGGAGGACATGTTGTTTAGAATCTTTGCTCTGTATAGCTCTATCAGGGGGAGGACATGTTTAGAATCTTTGCTCTGTATAGCTCTATCAGGGGCGGACATGTTGTTTAGAATCTTTGCTCTGTATAGCTCTATCAGGGGGAGGACATGTGGTTTAGAATCTTGGATCAGATGCATAAAGAGCTGACCAAAGATGTCCACCCTCTGACAGATAAATGGAGAAAAGAGGGCTCAATAAAGTGCTTTATATATATTGTTTTATTAAAAATTTCTATATAAAATGTCTACCTTTGAAAGAGAACTTTTTCTTGTTTGTGGCAGTTTAATCAGACCGTGTGGGGTTATATATATATTGAATGATTTAGTGTCCCATGGTGTGTGTTTCATACATAGTCGCTTGCACTGATGGGCTACGCAGAGGTTGGAGTGTCGGAGGGGTGTATGTGTCTGGTGGTGACTGATCTCTTGATCCCTGAGACTGACTTGGGGAATGTGTAACAAATGCATTGCTCTCTAGTTAATTAGATCACATTTCTGCATGCCCGCACTCTATCTGTCAGTAAAACGTTCCCTTGTAAGGTTCTCCCATCCCACAGAAAAGGGGCAATAATTCATCATTAGGACTTCAGAGTCCAGGTGTAGATGAGAAGTGATGGGTCCTCCAGCGAGGCAAAGAAACTGCGCCAACCAGAGAATTTTATCTGAAGCCCAATTCCTTGGTTACAGCAGAGTATAATTAAGATAATATTGCTCCAAGATCTTTTAATGATTAAAAATCCCACATGCACAGTGTATAAATTGGAAAGATAGAGCAATGTGCTTTGTGCTGTGCATTCTGAGAGTAGGCCCAATCCAAGGACGTATCACTTTATTAACCCAGAGCTGGTAATTATGCAGATTGCCATGGATTTTCCTGGACATGAGATTGAGGTTTGTTCTCAGTTTAGTCGGCAGGCCAGGGTTGGCAACGCATTACTGAACTTGCCACATTTATCATCCTGACTGATGGCAGCACAGGCAGGTCTCGGGTCTCAGTGGTTAATGTAGTGGGTAATTAACTGTCATTTGCCTAGTAATGGGCTCGTGATCAATGGTTTGTGTGAAAACAAATTCTAATCAGGTCTCTGATAAATGTCGGGAAGGCGAGTGATTGAAATTGGGGCACATGTGACAAGCAGCTTGGAATGTGTAATCCTGGGACTTCTCACGGTTACACAGAATCATGCACATTCTCCATCAGACAAGGGATATCCTAAGCATTTTCACCACTCGTTACATTTCAATCAAAACTGGGAGAAAACCAGGGGGCTATTTCCACCTTTTGTGCTGCACTATATAAAGACCTATGTCTCCATATAACCGCATATATAGTGTTAACAGAGAGGAATAGGATACAAACTATCTTACTTAGTATATGTTGTACAAGTCAAATGGAATGCACTTATTTTTACATTAAAACAATTTACAGGAGAATCAGAGTAAATAATATATTATTCTACTCAGTGTGTATATTATTGTATATGTATATATCACGCCCTGTGCATAACTTCTATTAATAGCGGTTATATCTGCCCATTTCTGTACACGTTTACATCCTGCATATAGCTATTAGTCCTTTATCCAGTAGTTTGTGTGCAGTATATATTAATGTACACGTGTACATCCTGCATATAGCTATTATTAGTCCTTTATCCAGTAGTTTACGTGCAGTATATATTAATGTACACGTGTACATCCTGTATATAGCTATTATTAGTCCTTTATCCAGTAGTTTGGTTGCAGTATATATTGATGTACACGTGTACATCCTGCATATAGCTATTATTAGTCCTTTATCCAGTAGTTTACGTGCAGTATATATTAATGTACACGTGTACATCCTGCATATAGCTATTATTAGTCCTTTATCCAGTAGTTTCTGTGCACTATATATTAATGTACACGTGTACATACTGCATATAGCTATTAGTCCTTTATCCAGTAGTTTCTGTGCAGTATATATTAATGTACACGTGTATATCCTGCATATAGCTGTTATTAGTCCTTTATCCAGTAGTTTCCGAGCACTATATATTAATGTACACGTGTACATCCTGTATATAGCTATTATTAGTCCTTTATCCAGTAGTTTGGTTGCAGTATATATTAATGTACACGTGTACATCCTGCATATAGCTATTATTAGTCCTTTATCCAGTAGTTTACGTGCAGTATATATTAATGTACACGTGTACATCCTGCATATAGCTATTATTAGTCCTTTATCCAGTAGTTTCTGTGCACTATATATTAATGTACACGTGTACATACTGCATATAGCTATTAGTCCTTTATCCAGTAGTTTCTGTGCAGTATATATTAATGTACACGTGTACATCCTGCATATAGCTGTTATTAGTCCTTTATCCAGTAGTTTCCGAGCACTATATATTAATGTACACGTGTACATCCTGCATATAGCTATTATTAGTCCTTTATCCAGTAGTTTGTGTGCAGTATATATTAATGTACACGTGTACATCCTGCATATAGCTATTATTAGTCCTTTATCCAGTAGTTTGTGTGCAGTATATATTAATGTACACGTGTACATCCTGCATATAGCTATTAGTCCTTTATCCAGTGGTTTCTGTGCAGTATATATTAATGTACACGTGTACATCCTGCATATAACTATTATTAGTCCTTTATCCAGTGGTTTCTGTGCAGTATATATTAATGTACACGTGTACATCCTGCATATAGCTATTATTAGTCCTTTATCCAGTAGTTTCCGTGCAGTATATATTAATGTACACGTGTACATCCTGCATATAGCTATTATTAGTCCTTTATCCAGTAGTTTGTGTGCAGTATATATTAATGTACACGTGTACATCCTGCATATAGCTATTATTAGTCCTTTATTCAGTAGTTTCTGTGCAGTATATATTAATGTACACGTGTACATCCTGCATATAGCTATTATTAGTCCTTTATCCAGTAGTTTGTGTGCACTATATATTAATGTACACGTGTACATCCTGCATATAGCTATTATTAGTCCTTTATCCAGTCGTTTGTGTGTACTATATATTAATGTACACGTGTACATCCTGCATATAACTATTATTAGTCCTTTATCCAGTAGTTTGTGTGCACTATATATTAATGTACACGTGTACATCCTGCATATAGCTATTATTAGTCCTTTATCCAATAGTTTGTGTGCACTATATATTAATGTACACGTGTACATCCTGCATATAGATTTTATTAGTCCATTATCCAGTAGTTTCCGTGCAGTATATATAATGTACACGTGTACATCCTGCATATAGCTGTTATTAGTCCTTTATCCAGTAGTTTCCGAGCACTATATATTAATGTACACATGTACATCCTGCATATAGCTATTATTAGTCCTTTATCCAGTAGTTTGTGTGCAGTATATATTAATGTACACGTGTACATCCTGTATATAGCTTTTATTAGTCCTTTATCCAGTAGTTTCTGTGCAGTATATAATAATGTACACGTGTACATCCTGCATATAGCTATTATTAGTCCTTTATCCAGTAGTTTGTGTGCACTATATATTAATGTACACGTGTACATCCTGCATATAGCTATTAGTCCTTTATCCAGTAGTTTCTGTGCAGTATATATTAATGTACACGTGTACATAATGCATATAGCTATTATTAGTCCTTTATCCAGTAGTTTCTGTGCAGTATATATTAATGTACACGTGTACATCCTGCATATAGATTTTATTAGTCCTTTATCCAGTAGTTTCCGTGCAGTATATATTAATGTACACGTGTATATCCTGCATATAGCTGTTATTAGTCCTTTATCCAGTAGTTTCCGTGCACTATATATTAATGTACACGTGTACATCCGGTATATAGCTATTATTAGTCCTTTATCCAGTAGTTTGTGTGCACTATATATTAATGTACACGTGTACATCCGGTATATAGCTATTATTAGTCCTTTATCCAGTAGTTTGTGTGCAGTATATATTAATGTACACGTGTACATAATGCATATAGCTATTATTAGTCCTTTATCCAGTAGTTTCCGTGCAGTATATATTAATGTACACGTGTATATCCTGCATATAGCTGTTATTAGTCCTTTATCCAGTAGTTTCCGTGCACTATATATTAATGTACACGTGTAAATCCGGTATATAGCTATTATTAGTCCTTTATCCAGTAGTTTGTGTGCACTATATATTAATGTACACGTGTATGTAACGGATCGCCTGGCACCCCGACTGGGTACCTCCGTTAAAGGATGCTCCTAGCGCTTCCTGAGGACTCCAAGCACTCTGGCAGACACCACAATCACCAAACCGGAGAAGCATATGAATCCTCCCAAGCATATGAATGCTGTAGACAGTTGAATAGGAACCATACGAATAGGTTTACTCTCCTAGCAGTCAAACTGGAACAGCATACAATAAATCCTTCCCCCAATAATGAGACGACACTTCACTTTGAGGGTTAAGCAGGAACTCCCTGTACTGTCACATACAGTCTCTTTTATTCCCAATCCACAAACATAGTACAGCCCACAGGGCATTACAAAACAACCAATCACATCACAGTTACATCCCACATATTCCCTCCCCTTATCCTGAGAGGAAACTCAATTATACATACAGTTAAAACATACTTTCTACCCAACTTTCATAACTCCAAAACCATACATCACATTCACATAAAATTACATATTCACAATCAATCCATTCAGGGGAACAACATATTCAAAAATGGCACAAATCAGACAAGGGGTTCAAAAGTTAGTAAAAAGTCCTTTGTGACTAAATGAAGCATGGCTTTCTGGCCCAAACCAGTTTCAGAGTCTTCTATCCTGGAGAATAATTCAATTATCTCCCAGGACAGACACAAGACTCCATTAAGCACATGGTTGCAAAAAGACACAAAACACTTTAAAATACATAAAGTCACATTTTACACATAACACACAGACATTTCACATATCCCCAGATAGCTCAGGTCTGAGCGCACATTATTAAGTGAATGGCGCTCGGACCACACAAATACAGTTTAATCGCCATGGAGCCAAAGTCTTTACAGTCAGTTTCATACGAATGGGCTCCATGGGATTCCTATCTGGGGTATAACACATTCACATAAAGTCTGGTCCATAGTCCAAAGGCAAGAGGCGGGCAAGCAGCCCCCTCCAAGGACACGTGGCGAGGCCGGTTTCGCCACAGTGTACATCCTGCATATAGCTATTATTAGTCCTTTATCCAGTAGTTTCTGTGCACTATATATTAATGTACACGTGTACATCCTGCATATAGCTATTATTAGTCCTTTATCCAGTAGTTTGTGTGCAGTATATATTAATGTACACGTGTACATCCTGCATATAGATTTTATTAGTCCATTATCCAGTAGTTTCTGTGCAGATTATATTAATGTACACGTGTACATCCTGCATATAGCTATTATTAGTCCATTATCCAGTAGTTTCCGTGCAGTATATATTAATGTACACGTGTACATCCTGCATATAGTTATTATTAGTCCTTTATCCAGTAGTTTGGTTGCAGTATATATTAATGTACACGTGTACATCCTGCATATAGCTATTATTAGTCCTTTATCCAGTAGTTTCTGTGAAGTATATATTAATGTACACGTGTACATCCTGTATATAGCTATTATTAGTCCTTTATCCAGTAGTTTCCGTGCAGTATATATTAATGTACACGTGTACATCCTGCATATAGCTATTATTAGTCCTTTATCCAGTAGTTTGGTTGCAGTATATATTAATGTACACATGTACATCCTGCATATAGCTATTATTAGTCCTTTATCCAGTAGTTTCCGTGCAGTATATATTAATGTACACGTGTACATCCTGCATATAGTTATTATTAGTCCTTTATCCAGTAGTTTGGTTGCAGTATATATTAATGTACACGTGTACATCCTGCATATAGCTATTATTAGTTCTTTATCCAGTAGTTTCTGTGCAGTATATATTAATGTACACGTGTACATCCTGCATATAGCTATTATTAGTCCTTTATCCAGTAGTTTGGTTGCAGTATATATTAATGTACACGTGTACATCCTGCATATAGCTATTATTAGTCCTTTATCCAGTAGTTTCTGTGAAGTATATATTAATGTACACGTGTACATCCTGCATATAGCTATTATTAGTCCTTTATCCAGTAGTTTCCGTGCAGTATATATTAATGTACACGTGTACATCCTGCATATAGTTATTATTAGTCCTTTATCCAGTAGTTTGTGTGCAGTATATATTAATGTACACGTGTACATCCTGCATATAGCTATTATTAGTCCTTTATCCAGTAGTTTGGTTGCAGTATATATTAATGTACACGTGTACATCCTGCATATAGCTATTATTAGTCCTTTATCCAGTAGTTTCTGTGAAGTATATATTAATGTACACGTGTACATCCTGCATATAGCTATTATTAGTCCTTTATCCAGTAGTTTCCGTGCAGTATATATTAATGTACACGTGTACATCCTGCATATAGTTATTATTAGTCCTTTATCCAGTAGTTTGTGTGCAGTATATATTAATGTACACGTGTACATCCTGCATATAGCTATTATTAGTCCTTTATCCAGTAGTTTGGTTGCAGTATATATTAATGTACACGTGTACATCCTGCATATAGCTATTATTAGTCCTTTATCCAGTAGTTTCTGTGAAGTATATATTAATGTACACGTGTACATCCTGCATATAGCTATTATTAGTCCTTTATCCAGTAGTTTCTGTGCAGTATATATTAATGTACACGTGTACATCCTGCATATAGTTATTAGTCCTTTATCCAGTAGTTTCTGTGCAGTATATATTAATGTACACGTGTACATCCTGCATATAGCTATTATTAGTCCTTTATCCAGTAGTTTCTGTGCAGTATATATTAATGTACACGTGTACATCCTGCATATAGCTGTTTTTAGTCCTTTATCCAGTAGTTTCTGTGCACTATATATTAATGTACACGTGTACATCCTGCATATAGCTGTTTTTAGTCCTTTATCCAGTAGCTTCCGTGCAGTATATATTAATGTACACGTGTACATCCTGCATATAGCTTTTATTAGTCCTTTATCCAGTAGTTTCCGTGCAGTATATATTAATGTACACGTGTACATACTGCATATAGCTTTTATTAGTCCTTTATCCATTAGTTTCTGTGCAGTATATATTAATGTACACGTGGACATCCTGTATATAGCTTTTATTAGTCCTTTATCCAGTAGTTTCTGTGCAGTATATATTAATGTACACGTGTACATCCTGCATATAGCTATTATTAGTCCTTTATCCAGTAGTTTGTGTGCACTATATATTAATGTACACGTGTACATCCTGCATATAGCTTTTATTAGTCCTTTATCCAGTAGTTTCTGTGCACTATATATTGATGTACACGTGTACATCCTGCATATAGCTTTTATTAGTCATTTATCCAGTAGTTTCCGTGCAGTATATATTAATGTACACGTGTACATCCTGCATATAGCTATTAGTCCTTTATCCAGTAGTTTCCGAGCACTATATATTAATGTACACGTGTACATCCTGCATATAGCTTTTATTAGTCATTTATCCAGTAGTTTCCGTGCAGTATATATTAATGTACACGTGTACATCCTGCATATAGCTATTAGTCCTTTATCCAGTAGTTTCCGAGCACTATATATTAATGTACACGTGTATATCCTGCATATAGCTATTATTAGTCCTTTATCCAGTAGTTTCCGAGCACTATATATTAATGTACACGTGTACATCCTGCATATAGCTTTTATTAGTCCTTTATCCAGTAGTTTCCGTGCAGTATATATTAATGTACACGTGTACATCCTGCATATAGCTATTATTAGTCCTTTATCCAGTAGTTTGTGTGTAGTATATATTAATGTACACGTCTACATCCTGCATATAGCTTTTATTAGTCCTTTATCCAGTAGTTTCTGTGCACTATATATTAATGTACACGTGTACATCCTGCATATAGCTGTTATTAGTCCTTTATCCAGTAGTTTGTGTGCAGTATATATTAATGTACACGTGTACATCCTGTATATAGCTTTTATTAGTCCTTTATCCAGTAGTTTCTGTGCAGTATATATTAATGTACACGTGTACATTCTGTATATAGCTTTTATTAGTCCTTTATCCAGTACTTTCTGTGCAGTATATATTAATGTACACGTGTACATCCTGTATATAGCTTTTATTAGTCCTTTATCCAGTAGTTTGTGTGCAGTATATATTAATGTACACGTGTACATCCTGTATATAGCTTTTATTAGTCCTTTATCCAGTAGTTTGTGTGCAGTATATATTAATGTACACGTGTACATCCTGCATATAGCTATTATTAGTCCTTTATCTAGTAGTTTCCGTGCAGTATATATTAATGTACACGTGTACATCCTGCATATAGCTATTATTAGTCCTTTATCCAGTAGTTTCTGTGCAGTATATATTAATGTACACGTGTACATTCTGCATATAGCTTTTATTAGTCCTTTATCCAGTAGTTTCTGTGCACTATATATTGATGTACACGTGTACATCCTGCATATAGCTTTTATTAGTCATTTATCCAGTAGTTTCCGTGCAGTATATATTAATGTACACGTGTACATCCTGCATATAGCTATTAGTCCTTTATCCAGTAGTTTCCGAGCACTATATATTAATGTACACGTGTATATCCTGCATATAGCTATTATTAGTCCTTTATCCAGTAGTTTCCGAGCACTATATATTAATGTACACGTGTACATCCTGCATATAGCTTTTATTAGTCCTTTATCCAGTAGTTTCCGTGCAGTATATATTAATGTACACGTGTACATCCTGCATATAGCTATTATTAGTCCTTTATCCAGTAGTTTGTGTGTAGTATATATTAATGTACACGTGTACATCCTGCATATAGCTTTTATTAGTCCTTTATCCAGTAGTTTCTGTGCACTATATATTAATGTACACGTGTACATCCTGCATATAGCTGTTATTAGTCCTTTATCCAGTAGTTTGTGTGCAGTATATATTAATGTACACGTGTACATCCTGTATATAGCTTTTATTAGTCCTTTATCCAGTAGTTTCTGTGCAGTATATATTAATGTACACGTGTACATTCTGTATATAGCTTTTATTAGTCCTTTATCCAGTACTTTCTGTGCAGTATATATTAATGTACACGTGTACATCCTGTATATAGCTTTTATTAGTCCTTTATCCAGTAGTTTGTGTGCAGTATATATTAATGTACACGTGTACATCCTGTATATAGCTATTATTAGTCCTTTATCCAGTAGTTTCTGTGCAGTATATATTAATGTACACGTGTACATCCTGCATATAGCTATTATTAGTCCTTTATCTAGTAGTTTCCGTGCAGTATATATTAATGTACACGTGTACATCCTGCATATAGCTATTATTAGTCCTTTATCCAGTAGTTTCTGTGCAGTATATATTAATGTACACGTGTACATTCTGCATATAGCTTTTATTAGTCCTTTATCCAGTAGTTTCTGTGCAGTATATATTAATGTACACGTGTGTACATCCTGCATATAGCTATTATTAGTCCTTTATCCAGTAGTTTCTGTGCAGTATATATTAATGTACACGTGTACATCCTGCATATAGCTATTATTAGTCCTTTATCCAGTAGTTTCTGTGCAGTATATATTAATGTACACGTGTACATCCTGTATATAGCTATTAGTTCTTTATCCAGTAGTTTCTGTGCAGTATATATTAATGTACACGTGTACATCCTGCATATAGCTATTATTAGTCCTTTATCCAGTAGTTTCCGTGCAGTGTATATATTAATGTACACGTGTACATCCTGCATATAGCTATTATTAGTCCTTTATCCAGTAGTTTCTGTTCAATATAATCTCAAGATAGAGCTGGATTTAAGTTAATTTTATCAATTCATATTATACAGCAGCATTATTGTCCGAATTTGGGCTGATTCCGTCCCAATCAAAATTGCTTTTAAATCCGCGAATGTAATTTTATTTATTAATGTAACAATTACTATTAGAAGTATTTTATTAGCAAAGGATGTAACATGGGTTCTTTTCACTGAACTGTGATATAAGAACCAAATGAATAAATCAGGAGAGAACATGTGTCCAGATATTTGATCTTCGAATGCCCTTCAGATCACTGAGCTGAATCCTAGAGATCAGTAAGTTTAGTTTGTTTGTAATTAGTGATCTCATTCCACCAATTACATCCCGTCTTAGGACACAATCCCATCATTTTATGTGAGATCAATTCACAAAGCCAAATAACACATTTATTATATGTTTTACCCAATATGGAGAGGCAGTAAATATTGCTCTAATAATCCTATCCATGAAGATGTGACCGAGACATGCCCCCCAGACAGTTTGGGGGGAGTCGCTGAATATGTGACTGGGGCGTTTTTATGGCTGTGTGAGAGCGATTTATGTAAGTTTGCAAATTATCTGAAATAAGAATAATGTTTTTTATTTATAAAAAGTAATATATAAACAGTTATTGCATTTTACACACTATATGATGGGTTTTATTGCACCTCTGTAATACACTCTCACACTTGCAAGATTAGGAAAGCGGTACAGATGGGGCCAAAATAGGGACAACAGGTTTGCTGTGATACTCAGGACTGCTCTATTCTGGGACTGACCAGCAATGTCTCTTCTCTTATAATAAAATAAGTGTTTTGTTTTTTCTTTCCCTTTGCAGACTGTTTGGTGTGACAGGGAATTGTGCCGCATGCAGCAAACTGATCCCTGCCTTCGAGATGGTGATGCGAGCGAAGGATAATGTTTACCATCTGGATTGTTTTGCTTGTCAGCTTTGTAATCAGAGGTGAGGGAACCAGAGCAAACTCCACTGAAATACTATGGGGCAAGTTCCCCCTGCTCTGGCAGGTTAATGAGTGTATTAATGGGATAATTATCTAACATAGCTCCAGACTGTGAAGGAGTCAGCTCTGTGAAGGAGTCAGAAACAGGTATTAAATCCACACAGCTCAAACCTGCCCTCTTTCCCCCAAAAAACACACCCCACCAAAGTTTAACTGTAGACTCTCTTCAAATCGTAACAGGTTATCTGTTTGTCTTGGTGTATGTTAGATATACTCCCTGAATCTCCTCCAGACATTGTCAAGTCAAGTGAGCATTAAATATACAAAACAGTCTCATCCATTTTCAAAAATTCCCTACAGAACATTTGGCAATATATTGTACATCAAACAATCGTCCAAACTCTTGTCAACCCTTTAATGTGCTGGCTCTTTTACATACACCAGTTAGTCAACTACCACATGGTACCAGCAAAAACCCCTAACCCTTACTGCGGCTGATTGGGAAACCCCTAACCCTTACTGCGCTGATTGGGAACCCCTAACCCTTACTGCGGCTGATTGGGAACCCCTAACCCTTACTGCGGCTGATTGGGAACCCCTAACCCTTACTGCGCTGATTGGGAACCCCTAACCCTTACTGCCGCTGTTTGGGAACCCCTAACCCTTACTGTCGCTGATTGGGAACCCCTAACCCTTACTGCGGCTGATTGGGAAACCCCTAACCCTTACTGCCGCTGATTGGGAACCCCTAACCCTTACTGCGGCTGATTGGGAACCCCTAACCCTTACTGCGGCTGATTGGGAACCCCTAACCCTTACTGACGCTGATTGGGAACCTCTAACCCTTACTGCCGCTGATTTCTGAACCCCTAACCCTTACTGCCGCTGATTGGGAACCCCTAACCCTTACTGCGGCTGATTGGGAACCCCTAACCCTTACTGCGGCTGATTGGGAACCCCTAACCCTTACTGCGGCTGATTGGGAACCCCTAACCCTTACTGCGGCTGATTGGGAACCCCTAACCCTTACTGCGGCTGATTGGGAACCCCTAACCCTTACTGCGGCTGATTGGGAACCCCTAACCCTTACTGCGGCTGATTGGGAACCCCTAACCCTTACTGCGGCTGATTGGGAACCCCTAACCCTTACTGCGGCTGATTGGGAACCCCTAACCCTTACTGCGGCTGATTGGGAATCCCTAACCCTTACTGCCGCTGATTGGGAACCCCTAACCCTTACTGCGGCTGATTGGGAACCCCTAACCCTTACTGCGGCTGATTGGGAACCCCTAACCCTTACTGCGGCTGATTGGGAACCCCTAACCCTTACTGCGGCTGATTGGGAAACCCAACCCTTACTGCGGCTGATTGGGAACCCCTAACCCTTACTGCGGCTGATTGGGAACCCCTAACCCTTACTGCCGCTGATTGGGAACCCCTAACCCTTACTGCGGCTGATTGGGAACCCCTAACCCTTACTGCGGCTGATTGGGAACCCCTAACCCTTACTGCGGCTGATTGGGAACCCCTAACCCTTACTGCGGCTGATTGGGAACCCCTAACCCTTACTGCCGCTGATTGGGAACCCCTAACCCTTACTGCCGCTGATTGGGAACCCCTAACCCTTACTGCCGCTGATTGGGAACCCCTAACCCTTACTGCCGCTGATTGGGAACCCCTAACCCTTACTGCCGCTGATTGGGAACCCCTAACCCTTACTGCCGCTGATTGGGAACCCCTAACCCTTACTGCCGCTGATTGGGAACCCCTAACCCTTACTGCCGCTGATTGGGAACCCCTAACCCTTACTGCCGCTGATTGGGAACCCCTAACCCTTACTGCCGCTGATTGGGAATCCCTAACCCTTACTGCCGCTGATTGGGAAACCCCTTAGACGTTTTACTGAAGGAAACTTCTAACCACAATTACCCCACCACTATAAGAATACACATGAAACATGAACAGATATCCACGGGACTATAACATTGGCTTCATATTTACCCTAATCTGTCTGTAGAAGAAGTTTTGCAATCAGAGAACCGCTATGCCATCCATGTTTTACAGATCAGTGTTTTGTAACATTTTCCACAGGACAAATGCCCCCCCATGCACAGCCATAAGATGTGCCGATCACTAACAGACCAATACAGGTACAGAGACACCAGGCAGACCTCGTACACAGACATTTTGTAGCGACGCCCAAAGATTTGCTCTCGCTTCAATCAAACTCAAAGTTTGTCTCACAGCGGAATGTGCTGTTTTCAGTATTCTGCCCAGTTGGGTATAAATAAAATACAAAATTACAAGGTAAACTAAGTGCAGTGAAAACAGTTTTACACCAGTGGATTGAAACCATTCCACCGTCAATGGCTTTATTCCACTCCAAAATGTTCTATCGATTTATGTCATGTCTGGCGGCTCGAAAAACATAAGAAAACATTTCCAATATTAGTAAACAACATATTATGTGACCAAGATCCCACAGCAAACAGATCAATTCAAGATTATTAGATGTGTACAATCTGCAACAAATAGGGCAAAATGACAGACCCGATTTTAATATGTAAGAGGACTTCAGGGAGCCATTTAGTTGGATATCGCCCAGCATCTTATCTGCACCAGGGATATAACTTTCCCCAATGAGGACAGACGTTGACACATTACTCAACAGTACAATATATAGCGAACATGGAAAATAAGGGACAAATGAAGGTTTTCCAAATGGAATTTTATTATTTCTTAACAAAAAAATTTAATATTGAGATAATGTTTTTCCGTATTTTTTTTTTGCAAATATATAATTCAACCATGACAGTTAACTACATATTGTTTAATAATACAAAATTATGTTGACGCGATGTCTAACATTATATAACTCGGTCCATCCGAATATTTGTAACAAAATATAAATTAAAAAAACACAACAAAAAAAGCAAGTGATCCCGAGGCTGCAAGCTTCCTTGTGGGCAGACCTGATAACAAGCTGGATATCCCCCTGGGGACCCTGCTCTGCTTCTGGGAGTAACATTTACTAATTTTAGCTTTTCTGGCAGATTTTAGCAAATTAAATATGAAACCAGTTTTGACATGATTTGTAGAATCTGCTTCTCCCCATTGGATGTTTTCACATGTTCAGTATTATCTTTACTGGAAGAAAAGGCACGTGATCATGCTGGATCTGTATAGAATAATCCTTATTACATGGAATCTATTTCTGCTTCGTTTATTGGCGATCCAGGGAATCTGTTCAATGGTATTAGTGAGCACCGCTTATTTCTTCAGTTTCCTTGCAGATGTAACATCCACGGAGAGAACCAGTATCCTCTGTCTGCACATGACATGGAAAGGATTTATCAAAGCCGATTATTTTATACATAGATAAAAAAAAGAATTTAAATGTATTTCTTTACGTTTATGGTCCTGAAAAGGATATAGGTGTCATGATGCAGAACTTCATTCCAATAATTAATTATGAGATTTCATGACCTAAGAATAACTTTCCCATCTCTACCAAACCTGCCTCTTGGTCTACAGTACAGGGAATAAAGCCCCAGTGCTCAGCGGTAACCATGTCACCTGTAAAAACACATACCGTAGTTAATACCTTTATTGCCTAACTCAGAAGATTTAGAGTGCATGCTTTCAACATCACTTATGCCTGAAGAAGAGACTCAAGTGAGTAGGAACATAGATCATGGTGTTGCTCTGTATGTGAGCTCTTTAGATTTTGAATTTGGTGATAGACACAAAGGTTACTGTATAAATGAAAAATACATAAGCTAAAGGGAATCTGAGTGCTGGCTTATGTATAGAGTGCAGAGAGTTATGGTTAAAGTACAATTCTCAGGTTGGTGACAAGTGGATAACCTCAGGATTCTGCATTTCATTTATTTGTACAAGTAGAGTTTGTGGGCTGAGATTAGTGCGTCCTCCCTGCAGTAGGAGCAGTAGTAATTAGGCATTCACTGTGCATATCGTGCTATCAAATACGGCAAATCCCTACAAAGCAAGTTGTATGTTAGCTTATCAATGCAGAGTAAAGGCCATACAACTGAACAGCATGCTAAAAACTCAATCCCAATCAAACCTGCTTCTGTATCTAAGAATGATATGTTGTCACGGGGAAGTCTTGCATAATAACACCAGGCAGAAATGATTCAGACGTGCTCATAAACGCAGCTAAAGAGCCCCAAAAATACATTTGTAGGCTATAATTAGGACTTATTGAAGTTGTCATGGTAACGGAGCAGGAGGTTAATGAGGATGTAATTATTTAAGGCAGAGTGATGCTCTTGTATCAAGATATTGTAATAGTGAATTGGCACAAAAAATGAAAAGTACTGCCAAATCCATAATGTTTAGCGACAGAAATAAATATATAACAAAATATTTAGCAGTATACAAAATACACAAGTTAAAAACATTACAAAAAGAAATATATGGCATTAGAAAATACAAAAAGTATATAATGTTACAAATGTTGTTTCATTAATGTCCTTTGTATGTTCACTTCTCAGTGCAGCTTTTAGTTTGGTTTTGGAGCAGGCTATTCTAGATTAACAGCCAATATTGTTTTATAACTTTATTTTTTTAAGTGATTTAATTGGCTTGTTATCCCAGATCATGTCTTAATATGCTGCATGTCTATACATTGAAGTTGGGTAATTGTATTCTTTATCTTTTGTGTGTAATTATTAAGTTGCTGTTGAAATATCTCTTCATGATGTGAATCCTGTGTAGATTTGGCTTTATTTGGGGATCTGTGTAATGTTTAGGGCTTAGCAGGGATAATACAGCCATTGTTTGCATTGCTGTAACTGGTATTTTATAATATGACTGGTTATTATTCTCTTCTGCTTATTGTAAATCAAACTAGTTTCACATTGGAGCATTGAGAAATAATGACAAGTTTCAGACAACACTATCGGGTGGCTGAACTGTAACAAAGAACAGACCAATTTACCTTTAGGAGCCAAAGCTTAACTCCTTTCAGTTCCTTCTTCCATCTGTACAAGGGTCAATTTCCAAAGTTACCCAGTTGGAAAATAAATGGCTTCTGTGTTTGTCTGGCATCTTTATAAATGTAAATGAGAGTAAATGCCTTTAAATCTTCAACTTCACAAAACATTAAAGGACTCATGGTAATCCCCAATTTAATCTGAGACAATTCTGCAAATTCTGCCCCAACACTGACTATCTGTTAAAAGGGACCCAGGAGAGGGGGGCAGGGGGGGGGGGGTCGCAAGTGTCAGTCTGTATAATCATCTACTTTCAATGGGCCAAGCCCAGCTGACACCTCGATTTCAAGGTTATATTGTTACAATTAAATACGCAGACGCTGATTTGCATAACTAGTCTGTTTAATCTTCCGTAAACGCGGATATTTATTTCCCACTTTAATTGTGTCCAAAATGTCACTATGTAGAATTTCTTCTTGATGGACCATTTTCATTCTTTACCCAGTTTAATACAAAACTTTTCTATAGCAGACCTGTAATTGGCTCCTTCTAACGCCTGTCGTTATTCAGTGTATTGTCTTTTGTGTCTAATTGCAATACTTGGAGAAAAAATACTTTTCAATCTGTCTAATATATACTTGGGGTCTATAGAATATGACCCCAAGTGTGAAATCAGTCAATACCTGGCGTTTCAAACCATCCCATACTGCCGCCATTGTTCATGAAGAGACTGAGGGAATGTCACCATTATACAGATCATTTGCTCCACTCAGCTGTATATTAACATTGCTGGGAATGCCGAGGACGAATCCCTGGATAAGTGGGAATTTACTGGAACAGATTTTACATAATCATTGGAAATCTAATACTTTCACTCTGTTTTGTCTGAATAGTGTAAATATAACTAGGCCTCAAACAAGCTTTGTTTATGGTTTGTGTTGCTTTATTCATTACAAGTTGATCTTCTGATATAAAGTCTTTTTGGTGACTCAATAGTCTCAGTCTAATGAATTTTCATTATTCTGCTATTGGGCTTTTTTGCTAAATGAAAGCATTAAACCCAATGTATTTTCATTTCTTCTTTCGGATTTTTACAGGTTTTGTGTCGGAGACAAATTTTTCTTAAAGAACAACATGATTCTCTGCCAGACGGACTATGAGGAGGGCTTAATGAAGGAGGGTTACGTAGCCCAAATACGCTGAATTCCAACAGCCACAGCCCAGAAAATATAAAGCACTACATCCTGTTATCTCAACATGTAAATAAGATCTGACACTGGAATCTTGGGGATCATTTCTTTCTAGAGAGACCATCCTGGTCATGTGCAATGAAGGTGGACTATAACCTGTCTGTAATGCTCTACTTTGCTACAGAGTTGAATGTTTCATAAAGATCTTGTACAGAAAGCAGATTTCCCTTTTTCTCTCTTTTGTTGCTCGCAAATAGTTTTTTCCCCCTTTTGGTTCTTTTGTCACATGGCATGAGATGTTTATTTTGGATTAACTGTACATAATGTATTGTATAAATGGAGCACAGATGTAATACAGTTTTATTGTGTTACAATGTGGCTTCCTGTTTATTTCTTTGTATTGTACCTTGTTTACACATTGTATATTATGCTTTCTGTCATTTTCAGCTATTTTGAACAAGCTGTATCTTTCTAGTAAAGACATGTGATTACGCAGAGTTGCACATGTTTAACCCATTAATAAGATGTTTTGTCTTCTGTTAAGGAGTCCGGTGTTTACACTGCTGCATTAGTCATTCACAATATCACCCTCTAATGTCTCTACTTAATATCTCACTAAGGGCTATTTACTAAAACACAGAAATCAGCAACTAACAGTCTAGCTGAACAGACAGGCAACATGGAGAAAGTGTCCAGCTCCGCTAATAATGAATTGTTTACTGGACAGACCATCAGGTTTAACCCTTCTACATATTCTTCATCCTGTCCGTCATCCAAAAGAAGCAAAAATCCCCTAATCATTTAGAATTTTGCCACTTTGGGGAAAAATTACTTCTTGACTCAACAGAGCAACCAAATGTCTCCTTGGATCAACAAACGCTAAATATTAATGTTTATTATGGAAAGCCCTTGTAACGGACCGTCTACTGGACGTAGTAGACCCTCTGTCCATTGTGGGAAATCACCTCCTTAGCCCCCACTTACAGCTCAGCATTCACCCAGAAAGTCTTTCCTGGACCCTTGCTCTTTGTACCCAAATAGACAGGACTTCTAGCAGTTAGGTACAGCAAGATTGAACAACTCCTTTATTTGTGTAACAACACAGACTTATATAAAGACATACACATGACATCACAGACATTAGTATACAATGGGGGGGATGGAACTAAACATAGATCTCCAACTAACTGGGGCTAGGAAAACATTAGACATTGAGACTGCAAACCAAATAGGAATTAACATAGAGTGAGTAGACCTAATTACAATACACACAGTAATGTACACAACATAATCAGTTTACAAGTTAATCCAGTTACTACAGAACAATGGATGTTGGAGTAAACTATTGGAGTCACTGTCACATTATAAATAGAGTTGAGCGGACACCTGGATGTTCGGGTTCAGCTGAACTTCGGAAAAAAGTTGAACTTGACCCCGAACCCCATTGAAGTCAATGGGGACCTGACCTTTTGGCCACTAAAATGCCTTTAAAAAAAGTCCTGGAAAGGGCTAGAGGGCTGCAAAATGAAGTAAAATGTGGGTGAGTGTCCCCATCCATTAATTGACCTATTCGTATGAATGAGGACTCTATTTCGGTTTATAGAATAGCAATAGCATTACATGTATTCTATAAACCGAAAGACATTCGGTTTATAGACTTTCGTTTTATAGAATACATGTAATTCTATTGCTATTCTATAAAAAGAAAGTCTATAAACAGAATGTCTTTCGGTTTATAGACTTTCGGTTTATGGAATACATGTAATACTATTGGCTTTCTATAAACCGAACTAGAATCCCCATTCATAAGAATTTCTTATGAATGAGGACTCTATTTCGGTTTCTAGAAAGCCAATAGCATTACATACAATGTAATCGCCGAACTCCAACACGGACATACAGTGAAATGTCTGTGTTCGGGTCCGAGGTCCAAAAACCGTAAAGTTCAGTACGAACCCGAACAGTGTGGTTCGGGTTCGCTCAACAATAATTATAAACTTTCAGAGTGGTCTACTCACAGAATTAAACATTACACATAAACCAATACACTAACAGAATATAACTAACTAACAATATTAACATATAGTGCTATGGCACATCCCTTGCCCAGGTAGTCCATTCATTTGTGAGTTGGTTCGGTAGATTCAATCTACCGAACACCCAGGCAGAAAGGCACGAACATGGGGAAAATGCAAGCCTTTACCATGGGGCCATAGTCCAGAGGCAGCAGGCGAGCAACCAGGCTTCTCCAGAACATAGTGGCGAGGTTGGTTCCGACACAGACCTCAATGTGTAAAGTTGTATTTTACTCCAGGAACATATAAAAAAAAAATAATAATACAAGAGAATAAAGATTACCCCCCCCCCCCCCACACACACACACACACACACACACACACACACACACACACACACACACCTCCCCCAGCATCCGAAGCTGTGAGTAAAGCGGGATTAGAAAGACCAGTTAATTGGTTGATTTTATTCACCTGTAGCAATGGGTCTGATTGAAGGGGTTAGGGCGATGCTGCAGGGTACATTGTGTTAGAGGGGGCGATGCTTCAGGGTACATTGTGTTAGGGGGCGATGCTGCAGGGTACATTGTGTTAAAGGGGGATGCTGCAGGGTACATTGTGTTAGAGGGGGCGATGCTGCAGGGTACATTGTGTTAGAGGGGGCGATGCTGCAGGGTACATTGTGTTAGAGGGGAATGCTGCAGGGTACATTGTGTTAGAGGGGGCGATGCTGCAGGGTACATTGTGTTAGAGGGGGCGATGCTGCAGGGTACATTGTGTTAGAGGGGGCGATGCTGCAGGGTACATTGTGTTAGAGCGGAGATGCTGCAGGGTACATTGTGTTAAAGGGGGATACTGCAGGGTACATTGTGTTAGAGGGGGATGCTGCATGGTACATTGTGTTAGAGGGGGATGTTGCAGGGTACATTGTGTTAGAGGGGAATGCTGCAGGGTACATTGTGTTAGAGGGGGGGATGCTGCAGGGTACATTGTGTTAGAGGGGGATGCTGCAGGGTACATTGTGTTAGAGGGGAGATGCTGCAGGGTACATTGTGTTAGAGGTGGATGCTGCATGGTACATTGTGTTAGAGGGGGATGTTGCATGGTACATTGTGTTAGAGGGGGATGTTGCAGGGTACATTGTGTTAGAGGGGAGATGCTGCAGGGTACATTGTGTTAGAGGTGGATGCTGCATGGTACATTGTGTTAGAGGGGGATGTTGCAGGGTACATTGTGTTAGAGGGGAATGCTGCAGGGTACATTGTGTTAGAGGGGGGGATGCTGCAGGGTACATTGTGTTAGAGGGGGATGCTGCAGGGTACATTGTGTTAGAGGGGAGATGCTGCAGGGTACATTGTGTTAGAGGGGGATGCTGCAGGGTACATTGTGTTAGAGGGGGGGATGCTGCAGGGTACATTGTGTTAGAGGGGGGGATGCTGCAGGGTACATTGTGTTAGAGGGGGATGCTGCAGGGTACATTGTGTTAGAGGGGAGATGCTGCATGGTACATTGTGTTAGAGGGGGATGCTGCAGGGTACATTGTGTTAGAGCGGGGATGCTGCAGGGTACATTGTGTTAGAGGGGGATGCTGCAGGGTACATTGTGTTAGAGGGGGATGCTGCAGGGTACATTGTGTTAGAGCGGGGATGCTGCAGGGTACATTGTGTGAAGGGGGATGCTGCATGGTACATTGTGTTAGAGGGGAGATGCTGCAGGGTACATTGTGTTAGAGGGGGATGCTGCATGGTACATTTTGTTAGAGGGGGATGCTGCAGGGTACATTGTGTTAGAGGGGAATGCTGCAGGGTACATTGTGTTAGAGGGGGATGCTGCAGGGTACATTGTTAGAGGGGGGCGATGCTGCAGGGTACATTGTTTTAGAGGGGGATGCTGCAGGGTACATTGTGTTAGAGGTGGATGCTGCAGGGTACATTGTGTTAGAGGGGGGCGATGCTGCAGGGTACATTGTGTTAGAGGGGGGCGATGCTGCAGAGTACATTGTGTTAGAGGGGGGCGATGCTGCAGAGTACATTGTGTTAGAGGGGGATGCTGCAGGGTGCACTGTGTTAGAGGGGGATGCTGCAGGGTGCACTGTGTTAGAGTGGGATGCTTCAGGGTGCACTGTGTTAGAGGTGGATGCTGCAGGGTACATTGTGTTAGAGGGGAGATGCTGCAAGGTACACTGTGTTAGAGGGGGGATGCTGCAGGGTACATTGTGTTAGAGGTAGGATGCTGCGGGGTACATTGTGTTACAGGGGCTGCTGCAGGGTACACTGTGTAACAGGGGGAGATGCTGCAGGGTACACTATGTTATGGGGATGCTGCAGGCTACACAATGTTATGGGGATGCTGCAGGGTACACTATGTTATGGGGATGCTGCAGGGTACACTATGTTATGGGGATGCTGCAGGGTACACTGTGTTATGGGGATGCTGCAGGGTACACTATGTTATGGGGATGCTGCAGGGTACACTGTGTTACAGGGGTTGCTGCAGGGTACACTGTTATGGGGATGCTGCAGGGTACACTATGTTATGGGGATGCTGCAAGGTACATTGTTACAGGGGGAGATGCTGCAGGGTACACTATGTTATGGGGATGCTGCAGAGTACATTGTTACAGGGGGATGTTGCAGGTTACACTATGTTACAGGGGGAGATGCTGCAGGGTACGCTATGTTACAGGGGGAGATGCTGCAGGGTAAAATGTGTTATGGGGATGCTGCAAGGTAAATTGTTACAGGGGGATGTTGCAGGGTACACTATGTTATGGGGATGCTGCAGGGTACACTGTGTTATGGGGATGCTGCAGGGTACACTATGTTATGGGGATGCTGCAGGGTACACTGTGTTATGGGGATGCTGCAGGGTACATTATGTTATGGGGATGCTGCAGGGTACACTGTGTTACAGGGGCTGCTGCAGGGTACACTGTTATGAGGATGCTGCAGGGTACACTGTGTTACAGGGGGCTGCTGCAGGGTACACTATGTTATGGGGATGCTGCAAGGTACATTGTTACAGGGGGAGATGCTGCAGGGTACACTATGTTATGGGGATGCTGCAGAGTACATTGTTACAGGGGGATATGCTGCAAGGTGAATTGTTACAGGGGGATGTTGCAGGTTACACTATGTTACAGGGTGAGATGCTGCAGGGTACGCTATGTTACAGGGGGAGATGCTGCAGGGTACAATGTGTTATGGGGATACTGCAAGGTAAATTGTTACAGGGGGATGTTGCAGGGTACACTATGTTATGGGGATGCTGCAGGGTACACTGTGTTAGAGGGGAGATGCTGCAAGGTACATTGTGTTAGAGGGGGGATGCTGCATGGTACATTGTGTTAGAGGTAGGATGCTGCAGGGTACATTGTGTTACAGGGGCTGCTGCAGGGTACACTGTGTTATGGGGATGCTGCTGGGTACACTGTGTTACAGGGGGAGATGCTGCAGGGTACACTATGTTATGGGGATGCTGCAGGGTACACTATGTTATGGGGATGCTGCAGGGTACACTATGTTATGGGGATGCTGCAGGGTACACTATGTTATGGGGATGCTGCAGGGTACACTGTGTTATGGGGATGCTGCAGGGTACACTATGTTATGGGAATGCTGCAGGGTACACTGTGTTTTGGGGATGCTGCAGAGTACACTGTTACAGGGGGCTGCTGCAGGGTACACTATGTTATGGGGATGCTGCAAGGTACATTGTTACAGGGGGAGATGCTGCAGGGTACATTGTGTTAGAGGGGAGATGCTGCAGGGTACATTGTGTTAGAGGGGGATGCTGCATGGTACATTTTGTTAGAGGGGGATGCTGCAGGGTACATTGTGTTAGAGGGGAATGCTGCAGGGTACATTGTGTTAGAGGGGGATGCTGCAGAGTACATTGTGTTAGAGGTGGATGCTGCAGGGTACATTGTGTTAGAGGGGGGCAATGCTGCAGGGTACATTGTGTTAGAGGGGGGGCGATGCTGCAGAGTACATTGTGTTAGAGGGGAGCGATGCTGCAGTGTACATTGTGTTAGAGGGGGCGATGCTGCAGAGTACATTGTGTTAGAGGGGGATGCTGCAGGGTGCACTGTGTTAGAGGGGGATGCTGCAGGGTGCACTGTGTTAGAGTGGGATGCTGCAGGGTGCACTGTGTTAGAGGTGGATGCTGCAGGGTACATTGTGTTAGAGGGGAGATGCTGCAAGGTACATTGTGTTAGAGGGGGGATGCTGCAGGGTACATTGTGTTAGAGGTAGGATGCTGCAGGGTACATTGTGTTACAGGGGCTGCTGCAGGGTACACTGTGTTACAGGGGGAGATGCTGCAGGGTACACTATGTTATGGGGATGCTGCAGGCTACACTATGTTATGGGGATGCTGCAGGGTACACTATGTTATGGGGATGCTGCAGGGTACACTATGTTATGGGGGATGCTGCAGGGTACACTGTGTTATGGGGATGCTGCAGGGTACACTATGTTATGGGGATGCTGCAGGGTACACTGTGTTTTGGGGATGCTGCAGAGTACACTGTTACAGGGGGCTGCTGCAGGGTACACTATGTTATGGGGATGTTGCAAGGTACATTGTTACAGGGGGAGATGCTGCAGGGTACACTATGTTATGGGGATGCTGCAGAGTACATTGTTACAGGGGGATATGCTGCAAGGTGAATTGTTACAGGGGGATGTTGAAGGTTACACTATGTTACAGGGGGAGATGCTGCAGGGTACGCTATGTTATGGGGATGCTGCAGGGTACACTGTGTTATGGGGATGCTGCAGGGTACACTGTGTTACAGGGGCTGCTGCAGGGTACACTGTTATGGGGATGCTGCAGGGTACACTGTGTTACAGGGGGCTGCTGCAGGGTACACTATGTTATGGGGATGCTGCAAGGTACATTGTTACAGGGGGAGATGCTGCAGGGTACACTATGTTATGGGGATGCTGCAAGGTACATTGTTACAGGGGGAGATGCTGCAGGGTACACTATGTTATGGGGATGCTGCAGAGTACATTGTTACAGGGGGATATGCTGCAATGTGCATTGTTACAGGGGGATGTTGCAGGTTACACTATGTTACGGGGGAGATGCTGCAGGGTACACTATGTTACAGGAAGAGATACTGCAGGGTACACTGTGTTACAGGAAGAGATGCTGCAGGGTACACTTTGTTGTGGGGATGCTGCAGGGTACACTATGTTACAGGGGAGATGCTGCAGTATATAATATGTTACATGTTGGAGGATGCTGCAGGGTATAATATGTTACATGGTGGAGGATGCTGCAGTATATAATATGTTACATGGTGGAGGATGCTGCAGTATATAATATGTTACATGGTGGAGGATGCTGCAGTATATAATATGTTACATGATGGAGGATGCTGCAGTATATAATATGTTACATGGTGGAGGATGCTGCAGTATATTATATGTTACATGGTGGTGGATGCTGCAGTATATAATATGTTACATGGTGGAGGATGCTGCAGTATATAATATGTTACATGGTGGAGGATGCTGCAGTATATAATATGTTACATGGTGGAGGATGCTGCAGTATATAATATGTTACATGATGGAAGATGCTGCAGTATATAATATGTTACATGGTGGAGGATGCTGCAGTATATTATATGTTACATGGTGGAGGATGCTGCAGTATATAATATGTTACATGGTGGAGGATGCTGCAGTATATAATATGTTACATGGTGGAGGATGCTGCAGTATATAATATGTTACATGGTGGAGGATGCTGCAGTATATAATATGTTACATGGTGGAGGATGCTGCAGTATATAATATGTTATATGGTGGAGGATGCTGCAGTATATAATATGTTACATGGTGGAGGATGCTGCAGTATATAATATGTTACATGATGGAGGATGATGCAGTATATAATATGTTACATGATGGAGGATGATGCAGTATATAATATGTTACATGGTGGAGGATGCTGCAGTATATTATATGTTACATGGTGGAGGATGCTGCAGTATATTATATGTTACATGGTGGAGGATGCTGCAGTATATAATATGTTACATGATGGAGGATGCTGCAGTATATAATATGTTACATGATGGAGGATGCTGCAGTATATAATATGTTACATGGTGGAGGATGCTGCAGTATATAATATGTTACATGGTGGAGGATGCTGCAGTATATTATATGTTACATGGTGGTGGATGCTGCAGTATATAATATGTTACATGGTGGAGGATGCTGCAGTATATTATATGTTACATGGTGGAGGATGCTGCAGTATATAATATGTTACATGGTGGAGGATGCTGCAGTATATAATATGTTACATGGTGGAGGATGCTGCAGTATATAATATGTTACATGGTGGAGGATGCTGCAGTATATAATATGTTACATGGTGGAGGATGCTGCAGTATATAATATGTTACATGATGGAGGATGCTGCAGTATATAATATGTTACATGGTGGAGGATGCTGCAGTATATTATATGTTACATGGTTGAGGATGCTGCAGTATATTATATGTTACATGGTTGAGGATGCTGCAGAATATTATATGTTACATGGTTGAGGGTGCTGCAGAATATTATATGTTACATGGTGGAGGATGCTGAAGTATATAATATGTTACATGGTGGAGGATGCTGCAGTATATAATATGTTACATGATGGAGGATGCTGCAGTATATAATATGTTACATGGTGGAGGATGCTGCAGTATATAATATGTTACATGGTGGAGGATGCTGCAGTATATTATATGTTACATGGTGGTGGATGCTGCAGTATATAATATGTTACATGGTGGAGGATGCTGCAGTATATAATATGTTACATGGTGGAGGATGCTGCAGTATATAATATGTTACATGGTGGAGGATGCTGCAGTATATAATATGTTACATGGTGGTGGATGCTGCAGAATATTATATGTTACATGGTGGAGGATGCTGCAGTATATAATATGTTACATGGTGGAGGATGCTGCAGTATATTATATGTTACATGGTGGTGGATGCTGTAGTATATAATATGTTACATGGTGGAGGATGCTGCAGTATATAATATCTTACATGGTGGTGGATGCTGCAGTATATTATATGTTACATGGTGGAGGATGCTGCAGTATATAATATGTTACATGGTGGAGGATGCTGCAGTATATTATATGTTACATGATGGAGGATGCTGTAGTATATAATATGTTACATGGTGGAAGATGCTGCAGTATATAATATGTTACATGGTGGAGGATGCTGCAGTATATAATATGTTACATGGTGGTGGATGCTGCAGTATATTATATGTTACATGGTGGTGGATGCAGCAGTATATAATATGTTACATGATGGAGGATGCTGCAGTATATAATATGTTACATGGTGGTGGATGCTGCAGTATATTATATGTTACATGGTGGAGGATGCTGCAGTATATAATATGTTACATGGTGGAGGATGCTGCAGTATATAATATGTTACACGGTGGAGGATGCTGCAGTATATAATATGTTACATGGTGGAGGATGCTGCAGTATATAATATGTTACATGATGGAGGATGCTGCAGTATATAATATGTTACATGGTGGTGGATGCTGCAGTATATTATATGTTACATGGTGGTGGATGCTGCAGTATATAATATGTTACATGGTGGAGGATGCTGCAGTATATAATATGTTACATGGTGGAGGATGCTGCAGTATATAATATGTTACATGGTGGAGGATGCTGCAGTATATTATATGTTACATGGTGGTGGATGCTGCAGAATATAATATGTTACATGGTGGTGGTTGCTGCAGAATATAATATGTTACATGATGGAGGATGCTGCAGTATATAATATGTTACATGGTGGTGGATGCTGCAGAATATAACATGTTACATGGTGGAGGATGCTGCAGTATATAATATGTTACATGGTGGAGGATGCTGCAGTATATAATATGTTACATGGTGGAGGATGCTGCAGTATATAATATGTTACATGGTGGAGGATGCTGCAGTATATAATATGTTACATGATGGAGGATGCTGCAGTATATAATATGTTACATGGTGGAGGATGCTGCAGTATATAATATGTTACATGGTGGAGGATGCTGCAGTATATAATATGTTACATGGTGGAGGATGCTGCAGTATATAATATGTTACATGGTGGAGGATGCTGCAGTATATAATATGTTACATGGTGGAGGATGCTGCAGTATATAATATGTTACATGGTGGAGGATGCTGCAGAATATAATATGTTACATGGTGGAGGATTCTGCAGTATATAATATGTTACATGGTGGAGGATGCTGCAGTATATAATATGTTACATGATGGAGGATGCTGCAGTATATAATATGTTACATGGTGGAGGATGCTGCAGTATATTATATGTTACATGGTGGAGGATGCTGCAGTATATAATATGTTACATGATGGAGGATGCTGCAGTATATTATATGTTACATGGTGGAGGATGCTGCAGTATATAATATGTTACATGGTGGAGGATGCTGCAGTATATAATATGTTACATGGTGGAGGATGCTGCAGTATATAATATGTTACATGGTGGTGGATGCTGCAGTATATTATATGTTACATGGTGGTGGATGCTGCAGAATATAATATGTTACATGGTGGAGGATGCTGCAGTATATAATATGTTACATGATGGAGGATGCTGCAGTATATAATATGTTACATGGTGGTGGATGCTGTAGTATATAATATGTTACATGGTGGTGGATGCTGCAGTATATAATATGTTACATGGTGGAGGATGCTGCAGTATATTATATGTTACATGGTGGAGGATGCTGCAGTATATTATATGTTACATGGTGGAGGATGCTGCAGTATATAATATGTTACATGGTGGAGGATGCTGCAGTATATTATATGTTACATGGTGGAGGATGCTGCAGTATATAATATGTTACATGATGGAGGATGCTGCAGTATATTATATGTTACATGGTGGAGGATGCTGCAGTATATAATATGTTACATGGTGGAGGATGCTGCAGTATATAATATGTTACATGGTGGAGGATGCTGCAGTATATAATATGTTACATGGTGGTGGATGCTGCAGTATATAATATGTTACATGGTGGAGGATGCTGCAGTATATAATATGTTACATGGTGGAGGATGCTGCAGTATATAATATGTTACATGGTGGTGGATGCTGCAGTATATTATATGTTACATGGTGGTGGATGCTGCAGAATATAATATGTTACATGGTGGAGGATGCTGCAGTATATAATATGTTACATGATGGAGGATGCTGCAGTATATAATATGTTACATGGTGGTGGATGCTGCAGTATATAATATGTTACATGGTGATGGATGCTGCAGTATATAATATGTTACATGGTGGAGGATGCTGCAGTATATAATATGTTACATGGTGGAGGATGCTGCAGTATATAATATGTTACATGGTGGAGGATGCTGCAGTATATTATATGTTACATGGTGGTGGATGCTGTAGTATATAATATGTTACATGGTGGAGGATGCTGCAGTATATAATATGTAACATGGTGGAGGATGCTGCAGTATATTATATGTTACATGGTGGTGGATGCTGCAGTATATAATATGTTACATGGTGGAGGATGCTGCAGTATATAATATGTTACATGGTGGAGGATGCTGCAGTATATAATATGTTACATGATGGAGGATGCTGCAGTATATAATATGTTACATGGTGGAGGATGCTGCAGTATATAATATGTTACATGGTGGAGGATGCTGCAGTATATAATATGTTACATGGTGGAGGATGCTGCAGAATATAATATGTTACATGGTGGTGGATGCTGCAGTATATAATATGTTACATGGTGGAGGATGCTGCAGTATATAATATGTTACATGGTGGTCGATGCTGCAGTATATAATATGTTACATGGTGGAGGATGCTGCAGTATATAATATGTTACATGGTGGTGGATGCTGCAGTATATAATATGTTACATGGTGGAGGATGCTGCCGTATATTATATGTTACATGGTTGAGGATGCTGCAGTATATTATATGTTACATGGTTGAGGATGCTGCAGAATATTATATGTTACATGGTTGAGGATGCTGCAGAATATTATATGTTACATGGTGGAGGATGCTGCAGTATATAATATGTTACATGGTGGAGGATGCTGCAGTATATAATATGTTACATGATGGAGGATGCTGCAGTATATAATATGTTACATGATGGAGGATGCTGCAGTATATAATATGTTACATGATGGAGGATGCTGCAGTATATAATATGTTACATGGTGGTGGATGCTGCAGTATATAATATGTTACATGGTGGAGGATGCTGCAGTATATAATATGTTACATGGTGGAGGATGCTGCAGTATATTATATGTTACATGGTGGTGGATGCTGCAGTATATAATATGTTAAATGGTGGAGGATGCTGCAGTATATTATATGTTACATGGTGGAGGATGCTGCAGAATATTATATGTTACATGGTGGAGGATGCTGCAGTATATAATATGTTACATGGTGGAGGATGCTGCAGTATATAATATGTTACATGGTGGAGGATGCTGCAGTATATAATATGTTACATGGTGGAGGATGCTGCAGAATATAATATGTTACATGGTGGAGGATGCTGCAGTATATAATATGTTACATGGTGGAGGATGCTGCAGTATATAATATGTTACATGGTGGAGGATGCTGCAGTATATAATATGTTACATGGTGGAGGATGCTGCAGAATATAATATGTTACATGGTGGAGGATGCTGCAGTATATAATATGTTACATGGTGGATTATGCTGCAGTATATAATATGTTACATGATGGAGGATGCTGCAGTATATAATATGTTACATGATGGAGGATGCTGCAGTATATAATATGTTACATGATGGAGGATGCTGCAGTATTTAATATGTTACATGATGGAGGATGCTGCAGTATATTATATGTTACATGGTGGAGGATGATGCAGTATATAATATGTTACATGATGGAGGATGCTGCAGTATATAATATGTTACATGGTGGAGGATGCTGCAGTATATAATATGTTACATGGTGGAGGATGCTGCAGTATATTATATGTTACATGGTGGAGGATGCTGCAGAATATTATATGTTACATGGTGGAGGATGCTGCAGTATATAATATGTTACATGGTGGAGGATGCTGCAGTATATAATATGTTACATGGTGGAGGATGCTGCAGAATATAATATGTTACATGGTGGAGGATGCTGCAGTATATAATATGTTACATGGTGGAGGATGCTGCAGTATATAATATGTTACATGGTGGAGGATGCTGCAGTATATTATATGTTACATGGTGGAGGATGCTGCAGTATATAATATGTTACATGGTGGAGGATGCTGCATAATATAATATGTTACATGGTGGAGGATGCTGCAGAATATAATATGTTACATGGTGGAGGATGCTGCAGTATATAATATGTTACATGGTGGAGGATGCTGCAGTATATAATATGTTACATGGTGGAGGATGCTGCAGTACATAATATGTTACATGGTGGAGGATGCTGCAGTATATTATATGTTACATGGTGGAGGATGCTGCAGTATATAATATGTTACATGGTGGAGGATGCTGCAGTATATAATATGTTACATGGTGGAGGATGCTGCAGTATATATTATGTTACATGGTGGAGGATGCTGCAGTATATAATATGTTACATGATGGAGGATGCTGCAGTATATAATATGTTACATGGTGGAGGATGATGCAGTATATAATATGTTACATGATGGCGGATGCTGCAGTATATAATATGTTACATGATGGAGGATGCTGTAGTATATAATATGTTACATGATGGAGGATGCTGCAGTATATAATATGTTACATGGTGGAGGATGCTGCAGTATATAATATGTTACATGGTGGAGGATGCTGCAGTATATAATATGTTACATGATGGAGGATGCTGCAGTATATAATATGTTACATGGTGGAGGATGCTGCAGAATATAATATGTTACATGGTGGAGGATGCTGTAGTATATTATATGTTACATGATGGAGGATGCTGCAGGGTATAATATGTTACATGGTGGAGGATGCTGCAGTATATTATATGTTACATGGTTGAGGATGCTGCAGTATATTATATGTTACATGGTTGAGGATGCTGCAGAATATTATATGTTACATGGTTGAGGATGCTGCAGAATATTATATGTTACATGGTGGAGGATGCTGCAGTATATAATATGTTACATGGTGGAGGATGCTGTAGTATATTATATGTTACATGATGGAGGATGCTGCAGGGTATAATATGTTACATGGTGGAGGATGCTGTAGTATATAATATGTTACATGATGGAGGATGCTGCAGTATATAATATGTTACATGGTGGTGGATGCTGCAGTATATAATATGTTACATGGTGGAGGATGCTGCAGTATATAATATGTTACATGGTGGAGGATGCTGTAGTATATAATATGTTACATGGTGGAGGATGCTGCAGTATATAATATGTTACATGGTGGAGGATGCTGCAGTATATAATATGTTACATGGTGGAGGATGCTGCAGAATATTATATGTTACATGGTGGAGGATGCTGCAGTATATAATATGTTACATGGTGGAGGATGCTGCAGTATATAATATGTTACATGGTGGAGGATGCTGCAGTATATAATATGTTACATGGTGGAGGATGCTGCAGTATATTATATGTTACATGGTGGTGGATGCTGCAGTATATAATATGTTACATGGTGGAGGATGCTGTAGTATATTATATGTTACATGGTGGAGGATGCTGCAGTATATAATATGTTACATGATGGAGGATGCTGTAGTATATTATATGTTACATGGTGGTGGATGCTGCAGTATATAATATGTTACATGGTGGAGGATGCTGTAGTATATTATATGTTACATGGTGGTGGATGCTGCAGTATATAATATGTTACATGGTGGAGGATGCTGCAGTATATAATATGTTACATGGTGGAGGATGCTGCAGTATATAATATGTTACATGGTGGAGGATGCTGCAGTATATTATATGTTACATGGTGGTGGATGCTGCAGTATATAATATGTTACATGGTGGAGTATGCTGTAGTATATTATATGTTACATGGTGGAGGATGCTGCAGTATATTATATGTTACATGATGGAGGATGCTGCAGTATATAATATGTTACATGGTGGAGGATGCTGCAGTATATTATATGTTACATGGTATAGAATGCTGCAGTATATTATATGTTACATGATGGAGGATGCTGCAGTATATAATATGTTACATGGTGGAGGATGCTGCAGTATATAATATGTTACATGGGGGAGGATGCTGCAGAATATAATATGTTACATGATGGATGATGCTGCAGAATATAATATGTTACATGGTGGAGGATGCTGCAGTATATAATATGTTACATGATGGAGGATGCTGCAGAATATAATATGTTACATGGTGGAGGATGCTGCAGTATATAATATGTTACATGGTGGAGGATGCTGCAGTATATAATATGTTACATGGTGGAGGATGCTGCAGTATATTATATGTTACATGGTGGTGGATGCTGCAGTATATAATATGTTTCATGGTGGAGGATGCTGCAGTATATAATATGTTACATGATGGAGGATGCTGCAGTATATTATATGTTACATGGTGGTGGATGCTGCAGTATATAATATGTTACATGATGGAGGATGCTGCAGTATATAATATGTTACACGGTGGAGGATGCTGTAGTATATTATATGTTACATGGTGGTGGATGCTGCAGTATATAATATGTTACATGGTGGAGGATGCTGCAGTATATAATATGTTACATGGTGGAGGATGCTGCAGTATATAATATGTTACATGGTGGAGGATGCTGCAGTATATTATATGTTACATGGTGGTGGATGCTGCAGTATATAATATGTTACATGGTGGAGTATGCTGTAGTATATTATATGTTACATGGTGGAGGATGCTGCAGTATATTATATGTTACATGATGGAGGATGCTGCAGTATATAATATGTTACATGGTGGAGGATGCTGCAGTATATTATATGTTACATGGTATAGAATGCTGCAGTATATTATATGTTACATGATGGAGGATGCTGCAGTATATAATATGTTACATGGTGGAGGATGCTGCAGTATATAATATGTTACATGGGGGAGGATGCTGCAGAATATAATATGTTACATGATGGATGATGCTGCAGAATATAATATGTTACATGGTGGAGGATGCTGCAGTATATAATATGTTACATGATGGAGGATGCTGCAGAATATAATATGTTACATGGTGGAGGATGCTGCAGTATATAATATGTTACATGGTGGAGGATGCTGCAGTATATAATATGTTACATGGTGGAGGATGCTGCAGTATATTATATGTTACATGGTGGTGGATGCTGCAGTATATAATATGTTTCATGGTGGAGGATGCTGCAGTATATAATATGTTACATGATGGAGGATGCTGCAGTATATTATATGTTACATGGTGGTGGATGCTGCAGTATATAATATGTTACATGATGGAGGATGCTGCAGTATATAATATGTTACACGGTGGAGGATGCTGCAATATATAATATGTTACATGGTGGAGGATGCTGCAGTATATAATATGTTACATGGTGGTGGATGCTGCAGTATATTATATGTTACATGGTGGAGAATGCTGCAGTATATAATATGTTACATGATGGAGGATGCTGCAGTATATTATATGTTACATGGTGGAGGATGCTGCAGTATATAATATGTTACATGGTGGAGGATGCTGCAGTATATTATATGTTACATGGTGGAGGATGCTGCAGTATATTATATGTTACATGGTGGAGGATGCTGCAGTATATTATATGTTACATGGTGGTGGATGCTGCAGTATATAATATGTTACATGATGGAGGATGCTGCAGAATATAATATGTTACATGGTGGAGGATGCTGCAGGGTATAATATGTTACATGGTGGAGGATGCTGTAGTATATAATATGTTACATGGTGGAGGATGCTGTTGTATATAATATGTTACATGGTGGAGGATGCTGCAGTATATAATATGTTACATGATGAAGGATGCTGCAGTATATAATATGTTACATGATGGAGGATGCTGCAGGGTATAATATGTTACATGGTGGAGGATGCTGCAGTATATAATATGTTACATGGGGGAGGATGCTGCAGAATATAATATGTTACATGGTGGAGGATGCTGCAGTATATAATATGTTACATGATGGAGGATGCTGCAGTATATAATATGTTACATGATGGAGGATGCTGCAGTATATAATATGTTACATGATGGAGGATGCTGCAGGGTATAATATGTTACATGGTGGAGGATGCTGCAGTATATAATATGTTACATGGGGGAGGATGCTGCAGAATATAATATGTTACATGGTGGAGGATGCTGCAGTATATTATATGTTACATGGTGGTGGATGCTGCTGTATATAATATGTTACATGGTGGAGGATGCTGTAGTATATAATATGTTACATGGTGGTGGATGCTGTAGTATATAATATGTTACATGGTGGAGGATGCTGCAGGGTATAATATGTTACATGATGGAGGATGCTGCAGAATATTATATGTTACATGGTGGAGGATGCTGCAGTATATTATATGTTACATGGTGGTGGATGCTGCAGTATATTATATGTTACATGGTGGAGGATGCTGCAGTATATAATATGTTACATGGTGGAGGATGCTGCAGTATATAATATGTTACATGGTGGAGGATGCTGCAGTATATAATATGTTACATGATGGAGGATGCTGCAGTATATAATATGTTACATGGTGGAGGATGCTGCAGTATATAATATGTTACATGATGAAGGATGCTGCAGTATATAATATGTTACATGGTGGAGGATGCTGCAGTATATAATATGTTACATGATGGAGGATGCTGCAGTATATAATATGTTACATGGTGGAGGATGCTGCAGTATATAATATGTTACATGGTGGAGGTTGCTGCGGTATATAATATGTTACATGGTGGAGGATGCTGCAGTATATTATATGTTACATGGTGGAGGATGCTGCAGTATATAATATGTTACATGATGGAGGATGCTGCAGTATATAATATGTTACATGATGGAGGATGCTGCAGTATATTATATGTTACATGGTGGAGGATGCTGCAGTATATAATATGTTACATGATGGAGGATGCTGCAGTATATTATATGTTACATGGTGGAGGATGCTGCAGTATATAATATGTTACATGATGGAGGATGCTGCAGTATATTATATGTTACATGGTGGAGGATGCTGCAGTATATAATATGTTACATGGTGGAGGATGCTGTAGTATATAATATGTTACATGGTGGAGGATGCTGTAGTATATAATATGTTACATCATGGAGGATGCTGCAGTATATAATATGTTACATGATGGAGGATGCTGCAGTATATTATATGTTACATGGTGGAGGATGCTGCAGTATATAATATGTTACATGGTGGAGGATGCTGCAGTATATTATATGTTACATGATGGAGGATGCTGCAGTATATTATATGTTACATGGTGGAGGATGCTGCAGTATATAATATGTTACATGGTGGTGGATGCTGCAGTATATAATATGTTACATGGGGGAGGATGCTGCAGAATATAATATGTTACATGGTGGAGGATGCTGCAGTATATTATATGTTACATGGTGGTGGATGCTGCAGTATATAATATGTTACATGGTGGAGGATGCTGTAGTATATAATATGTTACATGGTGGAGGATGCTGCAGTATATAATATGTTACATGGTGGAGGATGCTGCAGTATATTATATGTTACATGGTGGAGGATGCTGCAGTATATTATATGTTACATGATGGAGGATGCTGCAGTATATTATATGTTACATGGTGGAGGATGCTGCAGTATATAATATGTTACATGGTGGAGGATGCTGCCTCAGCTGTATAACTGCAGATTGGGGGGGATCATGACATGAGGTGTAGCTGTACTAGTGAGTAACAGTTAATGATACTTTAATGTCTTCAGACATATCATTAGTGCACTGCACACATTCTGTGAGGTAAAAAGGAAGTCTGACTAACATGTTCCTTTCCCAATCTGCCCACTCTGGATCTAGTAATATCGCTTTCCACTGGGTGGCGCCGGAGGACACGGCACAAAGGTTTTGATTACATCTTCAGGTCACTTGCTGTACTGGTCTGGATTAGTGTGATACACAAAGGAGATTCATTAAGCTGCCCCTCAGCGGGTCATTTATAACAGCGATTGCCATATGAACCCTGATATTCTGCCCCTGATTGGCGGTGGGGACTGGAAGTTTAGATATTAATCCTAAGTGTGAGTGCATTTTATAATATATACATCTTATATTCTCTACATTCACAGTATAAATATTATTATTATTAATTAAAGAAAGCCCTGGACCTTCGATCACCAGAGTTGCACCCAGTGTAGGTCAGAAATAGAGTTTCTGGATCACTGCAGTTATATTATAATGTAATAATATCCATGTATAATTTCCTCTGTTTATTTGGAGATAATGACATGCAATAGATTCTCACCCTCTTACCTCTCGCCCTATTATTATGTTACCTGTAACAGAGATGTATAATCTGAGAACATGCCAGAGAATACACCATTCCAATAATTATAATGACTCCCATAGCTGACAACACAGCAGCTGCTACTCACATATAACAGGTGTTCGTAATCACACATACAGCACATTTAAAAAAAAAAAAAAACGTTTTATTTTCGTTATAATACGTGACTTTCGTGATTCTGTGAAATGTTTCCCTGAACTTTGAAGGTCTGAGAAAGAGAGATTTCTGGCATCTGGCAAACTATCATAGCAAGATGGAGTCTTAACGATTCTCATTAGGTAGAAATACGGTATAGTATTTGTTCTCGTATGGAATTCGGATGGAATGTGATTCATATCTACACAATGGAGTCTGGAGGGAACGTGAAACATATCTACACAATGGAGTCTGGAGGGAATGTGAAGCATATCTACATAATGGAGTCTGGAGGGAACGTGAAACATATCTACACAATGGAGTCTGGAGGGAATGTGATACATATCTACACAATGGAGTCTGGAGGGAACGTGAAACATATCTACACAATGGAGTCTGGAGGGAATGTGAAGCATATCTACATAATGGAGTCTGGAGGGAACGTGAAACATATCTACACAATGGAGTCTGGAGGGAATGTGATACATATCTACACAATGGAGTCTGGAGGGAACGTGAAACATATCTACACAATGGAGTCTGGAGAGAACGTGAAACATATCTACACAATGGAGTCTGGAGGGAATGTGAAACATATCTACACAATGGAGTCTGGAAGGAACGTGAAACATATCTACATAATGGAGTCTGGAGGGAACGTGAAACATATCTACATAATGGAGTCTGGAGGGAACGTGAAACATATCTACATAATGGAGTCTGAAAGGAACGTGAAACATATCTACACAATGGAGTCTGGAGGGAATGTGAAACATATCTACACAATGGAGTCTGGAAGGAACGTGAAACATATCTACATAATGGAGTCTGGAGGGAACGTGAAACATATCTACATAATGGAGTCTGGAGGGAACGTGAAACATATCTACACAATGGAGTCTGGAGAGAACGTGAAACATATCTACACAATGGAGTCTGGAGAGAACGTGAAACATATCTACATAATGGAGTCTGGAGAGAACGTGAAACATATCTACATAATGGAGTCTGGAGGGAATGTGAAGCATATCTACACAATGGAGTCTGGAGAGAACGTGAAACATATCTACACAATGGAGTCTGAAGGGAACGTGAAACATATCTACACAATGGAGTCTGAAGGGAACGTGAAACATATCTACACAATGGAGTCTGGAGGGATCGTGAAACATATCTACACAATGGAGTCTGGAGGGAACGTGAAACATATCTACATAATGGAGTCTGGAGGGAATGTGAAGCATATCTACATAATGGAGTCTGGAGGGAACGTGAAACATATCTACACAATGGAGTCTGGAGGGAACGTGAAACATATCTACACAATGGAGTCTGGAGGGAATGTGAAGCATATCTACATAATGGAGTCTGGAGGGAACGTGAAACATATCTACACAATGGAGCCTGGAGGGAATGTGATACATATCTACACAATGGAGTCTGGAGGGAACGTGAAACATATCTACACAATGGAGTCTGGAGGGAATGTGAAGCATATCTACATAATGGAGTCTGGAGGGAACGTGAAACATATCTACACAATGGAGTCTGGAGGGAATGTGATACATATCTACACAATGGAGTCTGGAGGGAACGTGAAACATATCTACACAATGGAGTCTGGAGAGAACGTGAAACATATCTACACAATGGAGTCTGGAGGGAATGTGAAACATATCTACACAATGGAGTCTGGAAGGAACGTGAAACATATCTACATAATGGAGTCTGGAGGGAACGTGAAACATATCTACATAATGGAGTCTGGAGGGAACGTGAAACATATCTACACAATGGAGTCTGGAGAGAACGTGAAACATATCTACACAATGGAGTCTGGATAGAACGTGAAACATATCTACATAATGGAGTCTGGAGAGAACGTGAAACATATCTACATAATGGAGTCTGGAGGGAATGTGAAGCATATCTACACAATGGAGTCTGGAGAGAACGTGAAACATATCTACACAATGGAGTCTGAAGGGAACGTGAAACATATCTACACAATGGAGTCTGGAGGGATCGTGAAACATATCTACACAATGGAGTCTGGAGGGAACGTGAAACATATCTACACAATGGAGTCTGGAGAGAACGTGAAACATATCTACACAATGGAGTCTGGAGGGAATGTGAAACATATCTACACAATGGAGTCTGGAGGGAATGTGAAACATATCTACACAATGGAGTCTGGAGAGAACGTGAAACATATCTACACAATGGAGTCTGGAGAGAACGTGAAACATATCTACATAATGGAGTCTGGAGGGAATGTGAAGCATATCTACATAATGGAGTCTGGAGGGAATGTGAAACATATCTACATAATGGAGTCTGGAGGGAACGTGAAACATATCTACACAATGGAGTCTGGAGAGAACGTGAAACATATCTACACAATGGAGTCTGGAGAGAACGTGAAACATATCTACATAATGGAGTCTGGAGGGAATGTGAAGCATATCTACATAATGGAGTCTGGAGGGAATGTGAAGCATATCTACACAATGGAGTCTGGAGAGAACGTGAAACATATCTACACAATGGAGTCTGGAGAGAACGTGAAACATATCTACATAATGGAGTCTGGAGGGAATGTGAAGCATATCTACATAATGGAGTCTGGAGGGAATGTGAAACATATCTACATAATGGAGTCTGGAAGGAACGTGAAACATATCTACATAATGGAGTCTGGAGGGAATGTGAAGCATATCTACATAATGGAGTCTGGAGGGAACGTGAAACATATCTACACAATGGAGTCTGGAGGGAACGTGAAACATATCTACATAATGGAGTCTGGAGGGAATGTGAAACATATCTACACAATGGAGTCTGGAGGGAATGTGATACATATCTACATAATGGAGTCTGGAGGGAATGTGAAACATATCTACATAATGGAGTCTGGAGGGAACGTGAAACATATCTACACAATGGAGTCTGGAGGGAACGTGAAACATATCTACACAATGGAGTCTGGAGGGAACGTGAAACATATCTACATAATGGAGTCTGAAGGGAACGTGAAACATATCTACATAATGGAGTCTGGAGGGAACGTGAAACATATCTACATAATGGAACATATCTACACAATGGAGTCTGGAGGGAACGTGAAACATATCTACACAATGGAGTCTGGAGGGAATGTGATACATATCTACACAATGGAGTCTGGAGGGAACGTGAAACATATCTACACAATGGAGTCTGGAGGGAACGTGAAACATATCTACATAATGGAGTCTGGAGGGAACGTGAAGCATATCTACACAATGGAGTCTGGAGGGAATGTGAAACATATCTACATAATGGAGTCTGGAGGGAACGTGAAACATATCTACATAATGGAGTTTGGAGGGAATGTGAAACATATCTACACAATGGAGTCTGGAGGGAATGTGAAACATATCTACATAATGGAGTCTGGAGGGAACGTGAAACATATCTACACAATGGAGTCTGGAGGGAATGTGAAGCATATCTACATAATGGAGTCTGGAGGGAATGTGAAACATATCTACACAATGGAGTCTGGAGGGAATGTGATACATATCTACATAATGGAGTCTGGAGGGAACGTGAAACATATCTACACAATGGAGTCTGGAGGGAATGTGAAGCATATCTACACAATGGAGTCTGGAGGGAACGTGAAACATATCTACACAATGGAGTCTGGAGGGAATGTGAAACATATCTACACAATGGAGTCTGGAGGGAATGTGAAACATATCTACATTATGGAGTCTGGAGGGAACGTGAAACATATCTACACAATGGAGTCTGGAGGGAATGTGATACATATCTACACAATGGAGTCTGGAGGGAACGTGAAACATATCTACATAATGGAACATAAAACATTTGAACAAAGTGGAATTTGCCTGGATCTGTAATATTTCTGTCTCTTCCCTCCCTTTTACACAATGTAAAAAAACAGTTTTCAACAGGATCTGATCAATATTGGGAGTAGATTTCGTTTTATAATTCCTTGATATATCTGGACCGCGTGTCAGTGAGAAGTTTCTGTGCAGTCACAGATGAGAAGTCTGGTTGTATGTCATTGATTGTGCAGGGTTGAGAACAGATATTGGACAGAAATAAATAAAGATTATAATAAGGGATGTAGAAGGAACAAAGGACTATTGCATAATTAAAGGATCTCACTCATTTAGTGTAGTGTTAATCCTGTCTCTTTACAGAATATCCCAGAAAATGGCAATAAATATCAATGAGAGAAATAAAGTTTTGTATGTAGGTCTCTTGGTTTAACTGTAAATAAATGTTGCTATTCTTTGATATCAGATCTCTAATTACAAATTGTTTCATTTATTTTCCTCCAAAAATCCCAGTTCCCACACTGTGTAATCCTTCTCTATTGGACCTGTCTGATATACAAAAGAATAGCCAGTTTTTCAAGGCTTAGCCAGACCCATCTCCCCAAGCAAGCTGCAGCTGGGATCTTAAACAACTGGGATGATTGCAAGAAGAAGAGTAAAGTAAGAGAATTAGGCTTTAAGTGCAGCACAAGGATCAATCAGTTAGTCTGCAACATTAAAATAGAATGGAATGAACTTGAAAAGGAAATGATTCATCAAGCCTTGTTCTAAATATTCTTTGATTGCCACAGCCCCTGTCCCTCCAGATGTAATCATACCCTTTAAAAATGGTCATTATGTCTATCATTCTGCCGCAGTCGCCATGAAGAATCTAATGCAAAAGATTCATAAAACACATTCAGAGCAGAACAAAAAAGCTTCAAGTTAAATCTAAAATAGCAACACAAAGAAAAGCAAATGCAGCGTGTTCTGCGTGTTTAATAATCTAACATCCCACCCAGATCACGACATGTCACAATAAACAGCCCGTTAGCATGTTTAGAATTGGTAAGTAATACAATACGAGCTGCCGGATGGGACATAATAACGAGAGTCGTGTAATCTTTATAATGATTCCCCGTGGGATATAATAACGAGAGTCGTGTAATATTTATAATGATTCCGCGTGGGATATAATAACGAGAGTCGGGTAATGTTTATAATGATTCCGGGTGGGATATAATAACGAGAGTCGTGTAATGTTTATAATGATTCCGGGTGGGATATAATAACGAGAGTCGGGTAATCTTTATAATGATTCCCCGTGGGATATAATAACGAGAGTCGTGTAATGTTTATAATGATTCCGCGTGGGATATAATAACGAGAGTCGGGTAATCTTTATAATGATTCCCCGTGGGATATAATAACGAGAGTCGTGTAATGTTTATAATGATTCCGGGTGGGACATCATAACGAGAGTCGTGTAATGTTTGTAATGATCACGGGTGGGATATAATAACGAGAGTCGTGTAATGTTTATAATGATTCCGGGTGGGACATCATAACGAGAGTCGTGTAATGTTTATAATGATCACGGGTGGGATATAATAACGAGAGTCGGGTAATCTTTATAATGATTCCCCGTGGGATATAATAACGAGAGTCGTGTAATGTTTATAATGATTCCGGGTGGGATATAATAACGAGAGTCGGGTAATGTTTATAATGATTCCGGGTGGGATGTAATAACGAGAGTCGTGTAATGTTTATAATGATTCCGGGTGGGATATAATAACGAGAGTCGTGTAATGTTTATAATGATTCCCGGTGGGATATAATAACGAGAGTCGTGTAATGTTTATAATGATCACGGGTGGGATATAATAACTAGAGTCGTGTAATGTTTATAATGATTCCGGGTGGGACATCATAACGAGAGTGTTGTAATGTTTATAATGATCACGGGTGGGATATAATAACGAGAGTCGTGTAATGTTTATAATGATTCCGGGTGGGACATCATAACGAGAGTCGTGTAATGTTTATAATGATCACGGGTGGGATATAATAACGAGAGTCGTGTAATGTTTATAATGATCACGGGTGGGATATAATAACGAGAGTCGTGTAATGTTTATAATGATTCCGGGTGGGACATCATAACGAGAGTCGTGTAATGTTTATAATGATCACGGGTGGGATATAATAACGAGAGTCGTGTAATGTTTATAATGATTCCGGGTGGGATATAATAACGAGTAGTGTAATGTTTATAAAGATTTCGGGTGGGATATAATAACGAGAGTGGTGTAATCTTTATAATGATTCCCCGTGGGATATAATAACGAGAGTCGTGTAATGTTTATAATGATTCCCCGTGGGATATAATAACGAGAGTCGTGTAATGTTTATAATGATTCCGGGTGGGACATCATAACGAGAGTCGTGTAATGTTTATAATGATCACGGGTGGGATATAATAACGAGAGTCGTGTAATGTTTATAATGATTCCGGGTGGGATATAATAACGAGTAGTGTAATGTTTATAAAGATTTCGGGTGGGATATAATAACGAGAGTGGTGTAATCTTTATAATGATTCCCCGTGGGATATAATAACGAGAGTCGTGTAATGTTTATAATGATTCCCCGTGGGATATAATAACGAGAGTCGTGTAATGTTTATAATGATTCCGGGTGGGATGTAATAACGAGAGTCGTGTAATGTTTATAATGATTCCGGGTGGGATATAATAACGAGAGTCGGGTAATCTTTATAATGATTCCCCGTGGGATATAATAACGAGAGTCGTGTAATGTTTATAATGATTCCGGGTGGGATATAATAACGAGAGTCGGGTAATGTTTATAATGATTCCGGGTGGGATGTAATAACGAGAGTCGTGTAATGTTTATAATGATTCCGGGTGGGATATAATAACGAGAGTCGTGTAATGTTTATAATGATTCCCGGTGGGATATAATAACGAGAGTCGTGTAATGTTTATAAGGATCACGGGTGGGATATAATAACGAGAGTCGTGTAATGTTTATAATGATTCCGGGTGGGATATAATAACGAGAGTCGTGTAATGGTTATAATGATTCCGGGTGGGATATAATAACGAGAGTCGTGTAATGTTTATAATGATTCCGGGTGGGATGTAATAACAAGAGTTGTGTAATGTTTATAATGATTCCGGGTGGGATATAATAACGAGAGTCGTGTAATGTTTATAATGATTCCGGGTGGGATATAATAACGAGAGTCGTGTAATCTTTATAATGATTCCCGGTGGGATATAATAACGAGAGTCGTGTAATCTTTATAATGATTCCGGGTGGGATATAATAACGAGAGTCGTGTAATCTTTATAATGATTCCCGGTGGGATATAATAACGAGAGTCGTGTAATGTTTATAATGATTGCTGGTGGGATATAATAACGAGAGTCGTGTAATGTTTATAATGATTCCGGGTGGGATATAATAACGAGAGTCGTGTAATGTTTATAATGATTCCGGGTGGGATATAATAACGAGAGTCGTGTAATGTTTATAATGATTCCGGGTGGGATGTAATAACGAGAGTCGTGTAATGTTTATAATGATTCCGGGTGGGATATAATAGCGAGAGTCGTGTAATGTTTATAATGATTCCGGGTGGGATATAATAACGAGAGTCGTGTAATGTTTATAATGATTCCGGGTGGGATATAATAGCGAGAGTCGTGTAATGTTTATAATGATTCCGGGTGGGATGTAATAACAAGAGTAGTGTAATGTTTATAATGATTCCGGGTGGGATATAATAACGAGAGTCGTGTAATGTTTACAATGATTCCGGGTGGGATATAATAACGAGAGTCGTGTAATGTTTATAATGATTCCGGGTGGGATGTAATAACAAGAGTCGTGTAATGTTTATAATGATTCCCGGTGGGATATAATAACGAGAGTCGTGTAATGTTTATAATGATTCCCGGTGGGATATAATAACGAGAGTCGTGTAATGTTTATACCGATTACGGGTGGGATATAATAACGAGAGTCGTGTAATGTTTATGCAATGAGAGATGCATATTAAAGGGTTAAAGGAAAGGGCCCTTGGCCAGGGTTTTCGGCACATAGCTAGCAGTAGATCCGGGGCACAGACATTAACTGGAGATTGTTGGGATAATCATGATCCAAGTATTGATTTCCCTTGAGATCATCTGATCTATGGCCACAAGCAAAGCAAGAAAGCTGGAAAGGAAGCTGACATTCCCCATCGGAGAGGATGCGCATGAGAACGGTGTTAGGAGCAGCCAATAGGGTTCATCGTTTAAGGTAAAAGATTTATGCCAATGTCCAGGAGGGGAAAGTAATATTAAACAGCTGAGAGGTATGATTTAACAATTCTCCAAACTCAATAAGCCAAAGATAAACAGCAAATTACATGACTCAATGTCGGCAGGAAAAACATATTCCATCGATCCCAGTGTCAGAAATTAATCTGCCTGAGAGTGACCTCTGCTCCAATCCAGTAGCTGATAAAGAGTCGAGGAACAAGGCAGCCAATGTTCCTCGTCTTCACCTCCCGGCTAGGTCCTTATTACAATCTCCTCCGAGACGCGGCAGCACAGAGCACCTCTCATGTTGCCGTTGCAAAATTAAATTGGGATCAATACTTTCCAAAAAATAATTGGAGAGAAATGTTCAGAAGTTGGTTGTCTGCACAGAGCGGCCATAAACATGTAGAAGTTATTTATTTAGTGCACTGGCCTTCCTCGGGGTTACCTGCAAGCATACATCAGTTCAAAGGTGGCTCCTGTTAATGGATCATTAGCCTTACATGGTGAGGGCATTTGCTAAATACAAAGAGTGTGCATTTTCTGTAGGTTTGTGGGGGCTGAGGAGGGGAAGTTATATTTAAGAGTTTTCAGCACAAACTTTTGTTTACTTAATTTTTTTAACCCCACAAAAGCACCGATGAGGTTTACATAGAACATCTAACAATGTTGCTCCCCATTTGATCCCACTCCAATGTCAGGACAAGTCTATTACATTTCCAGGAAAAAAGTTATGTTTGATTAAATTATTACAACAAATGTAGGAATTTTAAGTGGAACGATTATTATATATATGAAAATAAAGCACCGTACTGAGCCATCTTAGCTCTGTGTGGCTCTATCAGAGGGAATATATGTTTAAAATATTGGGACAGAACCTTCATCTTCCTTTATCTGATCTAACATGTCTGCCCCCTGATAGAGCTATACAGAGCACAGATTCTAAACCACATGTCCGCCCCCTGATAGAGCTATACAGAGCAAAGATTCTAAACAACATGTCCGCCCCCTGATAGAGCTATACAGAGCACAGATTCTAAACAACATGTCCGCCCCCTGATAGAGCTATACAGAGCACAGATTCTAAACAACATGTCCTCCCCCTGATAGAGCTATACAGAGCAAAGATTCTAACCAACCTGTCCGCCTCTTGATAGAGCTATACAGAGCACAGATTCTAAACAACATGTCTGCCCCTGATAGAGCTATACAGAGCACAGATTCTAAACAACATGTCCTCCCCCTGATAGAGCTATACAGAGCACAGATTCTAAACAACATGTCGGCCCCTGATAGAGCTATACAGAGCAAAGATTCTAAATTACATGTCCACCCCTGATAGAGCTATACAGAGCAAAGATTCTAAACAACATGTCCACCCCTGATGGAGCTATACAGAGCAAAGATTCTAAACAACATGTCCTCCCCCTGATAGAGCTATACAGAGCACAGATTCTAAACAACATGTCCGCCCCCTGATAGAGCTATACAGAGCAAAGATTCTAAACAACATGTCCGCCCCCTGATAGAGCTATACATAGCAAAGATTCTAAATTACATGTCCACCCCTGATAGAGCTATACAGAGCAAAGATTCTAAACAACATGTCTGCCCCCTGATCGAGCTATACAGAGCACAGATTCTTAACAACATGTCCTCCCCCTGATAGAGCTATACATAGCAAAGATTCTAAATTACATGTCCACCCCTGATAGAGCTATACAGAGCAAAGATTCTAAACAACATGTCCGCCCCTGATAGAGCTATACATAGCAAAGATTCTAAATTACATGTGCACCCCTGATAGAGCTATACAGAGCAAAGATTCTAAACAACATGTCCTCCCCTGATAGAGCTATACAGAGCAAAGATTCTAAACCACATGTCCGCCCCTGAAAAAGCTATACAGAGCAAAGATTCTAAACCACATGTCCTCCCCTGATAGAGCTATACAGAGCAAAGATTCTAAACATGTCCACCGCCTGATAGAGCTATACAGAGCAAGGACTCTAAACAACATGTCCTCCCCTGAAAAAGCTATACAGAGCAAAGATTCTAAACCACATGTCCTCCCCTGATAGAGCTATACAGAGAAAAGATTCTAAACCACATGTCCTCCCCTGATAGAGCTATACAGAGCAAAGATTCTAAACAACATGTCCTCCCCTGATAGAGCTATACAGAGCAAAGATTCTAAACCACATGTCCGCCCCTGAAAAAGCTATACAGAGCAAAGATTCTAAACCACATGTCCTCCCCTGATAGAGCTATACAGAGCAAAGATTCTAAACATGTCCACCGCCTGATAGAGCTATACAGAGCAAGGACTCTAAACAACATGTCCTCCCCTGAAAAAGCTATACAGAGCAAAGATTCTAAACCACATGTCCGCCCCCTGATAGAGCTATACAGAGCAAAGATTCTAAACCACATGTCCACCCCCTGATAGAGCAATAGAGAGCACAGATTCTACATAACATCATGTCATTTAGAACAAGAAGTATTATTTACACAGATCAATATAAAAACACATTTACTGCAGTTTAAACTCTTTTTATTGTGAGTTATACAAACCAAAAATTCTAAGCTCCCAGAAAAGAGGAACAATAGAGGAGAGAAGAGGGTAAGGAGGATTTATGTGCTAAATAGGAACACTTGGGATGTTTGCCATAAGCTGCTTTATTTCTATTCTTTCATTAAATCATTTAGTTAAATGTCTGCACCTGATCCAATCTTTCCATTCAACAGAACTCACGGGCCTGGGAGCACCACATACCTGGTGCAGAGTAATCTAGCAGAAAACTTCATACAACTTCTTATTGTCTGTTACCAACTGTCACCTATGGTCATAAAAATTATCTTAAAATTCACAGGAGTCTTGTGTCTGTGGACAGCACTTTGTATGATAATTTACCTCATCTGACTTTAATATTAATGTAAAAGTTGCCTTGATGTGAAAATCATTTTAGGGTCTTTTTAGGGATGTGATTTCACCACTTCCTAAGGCTAAATGTTATCAGGATATTATTCTATTTAGATACTTGTTATACGGTCCTTAACCCCGACAGCTCCGAACAGAACAAACGCAGGTCACAATCATTAAGGCTGATGCATTATATCAGAAATTAGACCCTGACTACTTCAAAGGGAGATTTTTATCAGTCAATTACTAAGGGAATAAAATCTGGAAATTGTTTAAACATTTTGATGTAGTCGGCACATAGCAGCATGTGCGCACTTTGTGCATTATGATCATTTTACTCTTAGCAGGAGGTGTGAACCATTAACACCAAATCCCTCCTCTGAGATTTGGTGAGTCACAGCCAGATCCTTACATAATCCCCCAGAGGAGCCATTAAATCGCATTAAATCGCAAACGCATTGCCGTAAATGGAATAATTATTATCCTCCACAATGTATATTATTCTGCCCAGACTCGAGAGCGGCGACTGCACAGCTAGATTTAAGGGGGACGGAGAATTATAGAGGAATAGATAATAATCTTGCTTTTTGCATCCCATGTGATCTTTGTAGAGTTTCTGTTTGTAAAAGATCATTTAAAGCATAATTAGATGTGTCTCAAAATACTGAACTGAACTAAAACTAAAACAAAACTTATACAATGCAATTTGCTTGGAAAAAATATCCATCTGTTTAGAGCCCACGGAAGTGGGGGTTCTGGTACTCATTGGGGCGACTGATGGGTGTTATTGGGTTATGGTACTCATTGGGGTGACTGATGGGTGTTATTGGGTTATGGTACTCATTGGGGTGACTGATGGGTGTTATTGGGTTCTGGTACTCATTGGGGCGACTGATGGGTGTTATTGGGTTATGGTACTCATTGGGGCGACTGATGGGTGTTATTGGGTTATGGTACTCATTGGGGTGACTGATGGGTGTTATTGGGTGATGGTACTCATTGGGGCGACTGATGGGTGTTATTGGGTTATGGTACTCATTGGGGTGACTGATGGGTGTTATTGGGTGATGGTACTCATTGGGGCGACTGATGGGTGTTATTGGGTTATGGTACTCATTGGGGCGACTGATGGGTGTTATTGGGTTATGGTACTCATTGGGGCGACTCATGGGTGTTATTGGGTTATGGTACTCATTGGGGCGACTCATGGGTGTTATTGGGTTATAGTACTCATTGGGGCGACTGATGGGTGTTATTGGGTTATGGTACTCATTGGGGCGACTGATGGGTGTTATTGGGTTATGGTACTCATTGGGGCGACTGATGGGTGTTATTCGGTAATGGTACTCATTGGGGCGACTGATGGGTGTTATTGGGTTATGGTATTTATTGGGGTGACTGATGGGTGTTATTGGGTTCTGGTATTTATTGGGGTGACTGATGGGTGTTATCGGTTTCTGGTAGTTATCGGGGTGACTGATGGGTGTTATCGGTTTCTGGCAGTTATCGGGGTGACTGATGGGTGTTATCGGTTTCTGGCAGTTATTGGGGTGACTGATGGGTGTTATCGGTTTCTGGCAGTTATTGGGGTGACTGATGGGTGTTATCGGTTTCTGGCAGTTATCGGGGTGACTGATGGGTGTTATCGGTTTCTGGCAGTTATCGGGGTGACTGATGTGTGTTATCGGTTTCTGGCAGTTATCAGTGTGACTGATGGGTGTTATCGGTTTCTGGTAGTTATCGGGGTGACTGATGGGTGTTATCGGTTTCTGGCAGTTATCGGGGTGACTGATGGGTGTTATCGGTTTCTGGCAGTTATCGGGGTGACTGATGGGTGTTATCGGTTTCTGGCAGTTATCGGGGTGACTGATGGGTGTTATCGGTTTCTGGTAGTTATCGGGGTGACTGATGGGTGTTATCGGTTTCTGGCAGTTATCGGGGTGACTGATGGGTGTTATCGGTTTCTGGCAGTTATCGGGGTGACTGATGGGTGTTATCGGTTTCTGGCAGTTATCGGGGTGACTGATGGGTGTTATCGGTTTCTGGCAGTTATCGGGGTGACTGATGGGTGTTATTGGGTTCTGGTACTCATTGGGGCCACTGATGGGTGTTATTGGGTTATGGTACTCATTGGGGTGACTGATGGGTGTTATTGGGTTATGGTACTCATTGGGGCGACTGATGGGTGTTATTGGGTTATGGTACTCATTGGGGCGACTGATGGGTGTTATTGGGTAATGGTACTCATTGGGGTGACTGATGGGTGTTATTGGGTGATGGTACTCATTGGGGCGACTGATGGGTGTTATTGGGTTATGGTACTCATTGGGGTGACTGATGGGTGTTATTGGGTGATGGTACTCATTGGGGCGACTGATGGGTGTTATTGGGTTATGGTACTCATTGGGGCGACTCATGGGTGTTATTGGGTTATGGTACTCATTGGGGCGACTGATGGGTGTTATTGGGTTATGGTACTCATTGGGGCGACTCATGGGTGTTATTGGGTTATAGTACTCATTGGGGCGACTGATGGGTGTTATTGGGTTATGGTACTCATTGGGGCGACTGATGAGTGTTATTGGGTTATGGTACTCATTGGGGCGACTGATGGGTGTTATTCGGTAATGGTACTCATTGGGGTGACTGATGGGTGTTATTGGGTGATGGTACTCATTGGGGCGACTGATGGGTGTTATTGGGTTATGGTACTCATTGGGGCGACTCATGGGTGTTATTGGGTTATGGTACTCATTGGGGCGACTCATGGGTGTTATTGGGTTATGGTACTCATTGGGGCGACTCATGGGTGTTATTGGGTTATAGTACTCATTGGGGCGACTGATGGGTGTTATTGGGTTATGGTACTCATTGGGGCGACTGATGAGTGTTATTGGGTTATGGTACTCATTGGGGCGACTGATGGGTGTTATTCGGTAATGGTACTCATTGGGGCGACTGATGGGTGTTATTGGGTTATGGTATTTATTGGGGTGACTGATGGGTGTTATTGGGTTCTGGTATTTATTGGGGTGACTGATGGGTGTTATCGGTTTCTGGTAGTTATCGGGGTGACTGATGGGTGTTATCGGTTTCTGGCAGTTATCGGGGTGACTGATGGGTGTTATCGGTTTCTGGCAGTTATTGGGGTGACTGATGGGTGTTATCGGTTTCTGGCAGTTATTGGGGTGACTGATGGGTGTTATTGGTTTCTGGCAGTTATCGGGGTGACTGATGGGTGTTATCGGTTTCTGGCAGTTATCGGGGTGACTGATGTGTGTTATCGGTTTCTGGCAGTTATCAGTGTGACTGATGGGTGTTATCGGTTTCTGGTAGTTATCGGGGTGACTGATGGGTGTTATCGGTTTCTGGCAGTTATCGGGGTGACTGATGGGTGTTATCGGTTTCTGGCAGTTATTGGGGTGACTGATGGGTGTTATCGGTTTCTGGCAGTTATCGGGGTGACTGATGGGTGTTATCGGTTTCCAGTAGAATATGACAAATTTCCGCCCTCAGTTTACCCAGAGTGTTACGAACGGCTATAAGTAAAACTAACAATATCAAGGAGATTTAGTCTACAACAGTGGAAAGGCTTTTTTACAGTAAGGACAATTAAGGTATGAAATTTACTGCCAGAGGAAGTGTTTCTAGCAAAAAAATTAGATGCCTTTAAAACCGGCCTGGATACTTTTTTTTTATGAGCCGGAGCATAGAGGGCTATGTATCTTAGTATAGACATTAATATTTATTTAGTGCTTGAACACAATAACAAGCTCAAGGTGTTGACTTGGCCTCCAAATTCCTCAGATCTCAATCCAATTGACAAGTCCGATCGATGGAGGCCTCATCTTGCAACTTACAGGACTTAAAGGATCTGCTGCTAACGTCTTGATGCCAGTTACCCCAGCACACCTTCAGAGGTCTAGTGGAGTCCATGCCTCGACGGGTCAGGGCTGTTTTGGTGACAAAAGGGCACCTACATAATATTAGGCAGGGGGTCTGTAACGGACCGTCACACCCAGCAAGTCTTTCCTGGACCCTTGCTCTTTGTACCCAAATAGACAGGACATCTAGCAGTTAGGTACAGCAAGATTGAACAACTCTATTTTACAAACAACACAGACTTCTAAAAGACATACACATGACATCACAGACATTAGTATACAATGGGGGGGATGGAACTAAACAGTTCTCCAACTAACTGGGGCTAGGAAAAGATTAGACATTTAGACTGCAAACCAAATTACCATACAGTGAGTAGACACACAGTAAGACACATAATGTACACAACATAATCAGTTTACCAGTTAATCCAGTTACTACAGAACAATGGATGTTGGAGTAAACTATTGGAGTCACTGTCACATTATAAACCTTCAGAGTGGTCTACTCACAGAATTAAACATTACACATAAACCAATACACTAACAGAATATAACTAACTAACAATATTAACGTATAGTGCTATGGCACATCCCTTGCCCAGGTAGTCCATTCATTTGTGAGTTGGTTCGGTAGATTCAATCTACCGAACACCCAGGCAGAAAGGCACGAACATGGGGAAAATGCAAGCCTTTACCATGGGGCCATAGTCCAGAGGCAGCAGGCGAGCAACCAGGCTTCTCCAGAACATAGTGGCGAGGTTGGTTCTGCCACATGGTCATAATGTTATCGCTGGTTGGCGTATTGTGTGTGTTTGTATATATATTACGCACTAACGCTACAAAAACGTAATTTATTTTACATCCAGCAATCCCAAATACCTTGAATTAGTTGTCACATTTCCATTCAGGTATTGGGCTGAGAGGGAAATGGAGGTGCGTCTGTTTTTGGGAAAGTGTCCTTATACAGTGTTGTCAAACTCCTCTGACTTTCCTTCCAAAAGATAACTTTTTATGAAGCACATTAATCCACAATGTCATTTCAGTCCATGAATAAATGATTAATTATGGAAAGGTTGTGCGTTGTGTGGCGATATCTCCAGGTGGCAATTAAAGTGCGCGATCTCGCAGGTTGGGCTTTTACCATTAAAGACTGGGTCCGATGCTCAGCCAGGGAATGCCGAACCAAGGATTTATGTCGGAGAGCATATTACACATTATTACTTCCTAAAGAAGAATAGATCACTAAAACTCATTATACTATGCATTAATCTTACCAGGATTCATTAGACGCCTGTGATCTCTGTTAAATACTCCATTACTTAATCTTGCAAATGTCCACATAATTATCATAATTGATTTTCTTTAATATGCAATCAACTGTATTTATTTCAATTATACCTCAAAGCTCATAATTATTGTTCTGTAATCAGAAATTTGATTGTACAATATTTTTGCCAAAAAGCTGACAAATTAAATGAACTCACTTTCATTTTCAGAAAATCTACATATATTGATCCTGTTTTATAAGAAAACAATTAACATATAATAAAAAATACCAAAAACAAAAAGCAATGATGAAATCACTAGGTACCCGATACATACGTATGCTTAGCCATTTTTACAAGGAAAACAAAAATTGTTTGTGTGATAACAACATTACAAATGCTAAACATATATTATGTGAGCTGTAAATAATATACTATACATATATTATATGACGCATGCTTAACAGGTGTGAGTGCTGTAAATACTATACATATATAATATGACTCTTACTAAACAGGTGTGAGTGCTGTAAGTACTATACATATAACATGACGCTTACTAAACAGGTGTGAGTGCTGTAAATACTATACATATATAAGATGATGCTTACTAAACAGGTGTGAGCGCTGTAATGACTATACATATATAATATGACGCTTACTAAACAGGTGTGAGCGCTGTAAATACTATACATATATAATATGACGCTTACTAAACAGGTGTGAGTGCTGTAAATACTATACATATATAATATGACTCTTACTAAACAGGTGTGAGTGCTGTAAATACTATACATATATAATATGACTCTTACTAAACAGGTGTGAGTGCTGTAAATACTATACATATATAATATGACGCTTACTAAACTGGTGTGAGCGCTGTAAATACTATACATATATAATCTGACGCTTACTAAACAGGTGTGAGCGCTGTAAATACTATACATATATAATATGACTCTTACTAAACAGGTGTGAGTGCTGTAAATACTATACATATATAATATGACTCTTACTAAACAGGTGTGAGTGCTGTAAATACTATACATATATAATATGACGCTTACTAAACTGGTGTGAGCGCTGTAATGACTATACATATATAATATGACGCTTACTAAACAGGTGTGAGCGCTGTAAATACTATACATATATAATATGACGCTTACTAAACAGGTGTGAGCGCTGTAAATACTATACATATATAATATGACTCTTACTAAACAGGTGTGAGTGCTGTAAATACTATACATATATAATATGACTCTTACTAAACAGGTGTGAGTGCTGTAAATACTATACATATATAATATGACGCTTACTAAACTGGTGTGAGCGCTGTAAATACTATACATATATAATCTGACGCTTACTAAACAGGTGTGAGCGCTGTAAATACTATACATATATAATATGACGCTTACTAAACAGGTGTGAGCGCTGTAAATACTATACATATATAATATGACGCTTACTAAACAGATGTGAGTGCTGTAAATACTATACATATATAATATGACGCTTACTAAACAGGTGTGAGTGCTGTAAATACTATACATATATAATATGACGCTTACTAAACAGGTGTGAGTGCTGTAATTACTATACACATATAATATGACGCTTACTAAACAGGTGTGAGTGCTGTAATTACTATACACATATAATATGACGCTTACTAAACAGGTGTGAGTGCTGTAAATACTATACATATATAATATGACGCTTACTAAACAGGTGTGAGCGCTGTAAATACTATACATATATAATATGACGCTTAATAAACAGGTGTGAGTGCTGTAAATACTATTCATGTATAATATGACGCTTACTAAACAGGTGAGAGTGCTGTAATACTATACATATATAATATGACGCTTACTAAACAGGTGAGAGTGCTGTAAATACTATACATATATAATATGACGCTTACTAAACAGGTGTGAGTGCTGTAAATACTATTCATGTATAATATGACGCTTACTAAACAGGTGAGAGTGCTGTAAATACTATACATATATAATATGACGCTTACTAAACAGGTGTGAGCGCTGTAAATACTTTACATATATAATATATAACGCTTACTAAACAGGTGTGAGTGCTGTAAGTACTATACATATATAATATGACGCTTACTAAACAGGTGTGAGTGCTGTAATACTATACATATATAATATGATGCTTACTAAACAGGTGTGATCGCTGTAAATACTATACATATATAATATGACGCTTACTAAACAGGTGTGAGCGCTGTAAATACTATACATATATAATATGACGCTTACTAAACAGGTGTGAGTGCTGTAATTACTATACATATATAATATGACGCTTACTAAACAGGTGTGAGCGCTGTAAATACTATACATATATAATATGATGCTTACTAAACAGGTGTGAGTGCTGTAAATACTATACATATATATTATGACGCTTACTAAACAGGTGTGAGTGCTGTAATACTATACATATATAATATGATGCTTACTAAACAGGTGTGAGTGCGCTGTAAATACTCTACATATAGAATACGACACTTACTAAACAGGTTCAGTATGCTGTAGATAATATACATTTTGAATCTGATGCTTACTAAACAAATGTGTAAAGTATATTATTTATAGCCTGTACCACGTAGACATATAATTATACCAGGTGAATGATAACCAACCCACTTCACATATACACCACACACACACACACACACCAACCCACTTCACATATACACCACAAACACACACACACACCAACCCACTTCACATATACACCACAAACACACACACACACCAACCCACTTCACATATACACCACAAACACACACACACACCAACCCACTTCACATATACACCACACACACACACACACACCAACCCACTTCACATATACACCACACACACACACACCAACCCACTTCACATATACACCACACACACACACACACACACACCAACCCACTTCACATATACACCACACACACACACACACACCAACCCACTTCACATATACACCACACACACACACACCAACCCACTTCACATATACACCACGCACACACACACACACCAACCCACTTCACATATACACCACGCACACACACACACCAACCCACTTCACATATACACCACACACACACCAACCCACTTCACATATACACCACACACACACACCCCACTTCACATATATACACTTCACACATACACATATACACTTCACAAATACACATATACACTTCACACATACACATATACACTTCACACATACACATACACATACACTTCACACATACACATACACATACACACCCCACACATACACATAGACACCTCACACATACACATATACACCTCACACATACACATATACACCTCACACATACACATATACACCTCACACATACACATATACACCTCACACATACACATATACACCTCACACATACACATACACACCTCACACATACACATACACACCTCACACATACACATACACACCTCACACATTCCCCCCTTTCTTAACTTGTGTGAGTGCTGGGTGTCGTCACTTGAGAGCAATGAAGATCGGCTGCAGCACCAATGTTCCCCCCTCCCTGCTGCCTTACCTCATTACAGGGGAGGGGGGACATTCTTGCTTCAGCCGATCTTCATTGCTCTTTCGGCTGAGTGCTGGGTTGTGACGACACCCAGCACTCACACATGTGTTGCGCGAGGGGGCGGAGCTTGCTGTCTATGCAATCCGCACAGACTTCCCCCCTTGCGCTGCAAAAAAAAAAACGAATGGCAGTGGCAAAGGGAACATGAGGGTACCGGCACCCGGCTTAATTTCCAGGTCGCCATGGTGACCTAGCGCCCGGGGTTTGTCGAGCCCTGCATTACACAGGAGTCTGTACAGAGCAGACATATAATAATACCAGGTGAATGATAACTATACTTGCAGTGTGTGCATACATATATTACACAGAAACCTGTACAGAGCAGACATATAATAATACCAGGTGATGATAACTATACTTGCAGTGTGTGCATACATATATTACACAGGAGCCTATACAGAGCAGACATATAATAATACCAGGTGAATGATAACTATACTTGCAGTGTGTGCATACATATATTACACAGGGGCCTATACAGAGCAGACATATAATAATACCAGGTGAATGATAACTATACCTGCAGTGTGTGCATACATATATTACACAGGACCCTGTACAGAGCACACATATAACAATACCAGGTGAATGATAACTATACTTGCAGTGTGTGCATACATATATTACACAGGAGTCTGTACAGAGCAGACATATAATAATACCAGGTGAATGATAACTATACTTGCAGTTTATGCATACATATATTACACAGGAGTCTGTACAGAGCAGACATATAATAATACTAGGTGAATGATAACTATACTTGCAATGTGTGCATACATATATTACACAGGAGTCTGTACAGAGCATACATATAATAATACCAGGTGAATGATAACTATACTTGCAATGTGTGCATACATATATTACACAGGAGTCTGTACAGAGCAGACATATAATAATACCAGGTGAATGATAACTATAATTGCAATGTGTGCATACATATATTACCCAGGAGTCTATACAGAGCAGACATATAATAATACCAGGTGAATGATAACTATACTTGCAATGTGTGCATACATATATTACCCAGGAGCCTGTACAGAGCAGACATATAATAATACCAGGTGAATGATAACTATACTTGCAGTGTGTGCATACATATATTACACAGGAGTCTATACAGAGCAGACATATAATAATACCAGGTGAATGATAACTATACTTGCAATGTGTGCATACATATATTACACAGGAGCAGGGGCGTTGCTAGGTCTTCGGATGCTCTGGGGCTAGAGCCCAGATGAGCTCGGTCACACACAGGGGCGTACCTAGAGCATTTGGCACCCGGGGCGGACCCTGAGTGTTGCACCCCCCCCCCCCCCCCCCATAATAAAAATGTAAGAAAACACCCACAAATTTTTCAGTGTTCGAAAATTGTACAATTATAGATACCAGGAATATTGTGCCACTCAGAACCCAGTAATATTGTGCCAGTCAGATACCAGTAATATTGTGCCTTTCAGATACCAGTAATATTGTGCCAGTCAGATACCAGGAATAGTGTGCCATTCAGAGCCCGGTAATATTGTGCCAGTAAGATACCAGGAATATTGTGTCATTCAGAGCCCAGTAATAGTGTGCCAGTCAGATGCCTGTAATATTTTGCCAGTCAGAGCCCAGTAATAGTGTGCCAGTCAGAACCCAGTAATATTGTGCCACTCAGAACCCAGTAATATTGTGCCACTCAGAGCCCAGGAATATTGTGCCACTCAGAGCCGAGGAATATTGTGCCACTCAGAGCCCAGTAATATTGTGCCAATCAGATGCCCAGTAATATTGTGCCAATCATAGCCCAGTAATATTGTGCCAATCAGAACCCAGTAATATTGTGCCACTCAGAACCCAGGAATATTGTGCCACTCAGAGCCCAGGAATATTGTGCCAATCATAGCCCAGTAATATTGTGCCACTCAGAACCCAGTAATATTGTGCCACTCAGAACCCAGTAATATTGTGCCACTCAGAACCCAGTAATATTGTGCCACTCAGAGCCCAGGAATATTGTACCATTCAGAGCCCAGTAATATTGTGCCACTCAGAACCCAGTAATATTGTGGCAATCATAGCCCAGTAATATTGTGCCAATCATAGCCCAAGAATATTGTGCCACTCAGAACCCAGTAATATTGTGCCAATCATAGCCCAGTAATATTGTGCCACTCAGAACCCAGTAATATTGTGCCAATCATAGCCCAAGAATATTGTGCCACTCAGAACCCAGTAATAGTGTGCCAATCATAGCCCAAGAATATTGTGCCACTCAGAACCCAGTAATATTGTGCCAATCATAGCCCAGTAATATTGTGCCAATCATAGCCCAGTAATATTGTGCCACTCAGAACTCAGTAATATTGTGCCAATCATAGCCCAGTAATATTGTGCCACTCAGAACCCAGTAATATTGTGCCAATCATAGCCCAAGAATATTGTGCCACTCAGAACCCAGTAATATTGTGCCAATCATAGCCCAAGAATATTGTGCCAATCATAGCCCAAGAATATTGTGCCACTCAGAACCCATTAATATTGTGCCAATCATAGCCCAGTAATATTGTGCCAATCAGAACCTAGTAATATTGTGCCAATCAGAACCTAGTAATATTGTACCAATCATAGCCCAAGAATATTGTGCCACTCAGAACCCAGTAATATTGTGCCAATCATAGCCCAAGAATATTGTGCCATTCAGAACCCAGTAATACCCACACACACCTAGACACCCTGACACACACACACCTAGACACCCATACACAGTCACACTTTTTTTTTTTTTTTTACTTACCTTACACTTGGTCCGTCATCCAGGCCCTTCTGCCGGATGTCCGTCCACCTGACATCCGGCAAGCAGCTAACACAGCGCGACGGGGGCAGAGCTTGCACCCGTCGCGCTGTGATCTCTATGGCCAGGAGGAGAGGCTAGGGAGCGAGCTCCCTATAGCAGCCTCTCCTCCCGATCGGCCCTCACCCCCGCGTGAGGTTAATCCTCCGATTCTGGGACTATGTCCCAGACGGAGGAAAGCTCACCGGGGGATTTTTTTTTATATTTATAGCCCTGGAGTCTCGGGGCTAAAGAATACTTTAGCCCCAGAGTCTCCATTCGGGGCTATGAAGGGGGGACTCGGGGCTATAGCCCCAGTAGCCCACCCCTAGCGACGCCTCTGCACAGGAGTCTATACAGAGCAGACATATAATAATACCAGGTGAATGATAACTATACTTGCAATGTGTGCATACATATATTACACAGGAGTCTATACAGAGCAGACATATAATAATACCAGGTGAATTATAACTATACTTGCAGTGTGTGCATATATATATTACACAGGAGTCTGTACAGAGCAGACATATAATAATACCAGGTGAATTATAACTATACATGCAATGTGCATACATATATTACACAGGAGCCTGTACAGAGCAGACATATAATTATACCAGGTGAATGATAACTATACTTGCTGTGTGTGCATACATATATTAAACAGGAACCTGTACAGAGCAGACATATAATAATACCAGGTGAATGATAACTATACTTGCAGTGTGTGCATACATATATTAAACAGGAACCTGTACAGAGCAGACATATAATAATACCAGGTGAATGATAACTATACTTGCTGTGTGTGCATACATATATTAAACAGGAACCTGTACAGAGCAGACATATAATAATACCAGGTGAATGATAACTATACTTGCAGTGTGTGCATCCATATATTACACAGGAGTCTGTACAGAGCAGACATGTATTAATACCAGGTGAATGATAACTATACTTGCTGTGTGTGCGTACATATATTAAACAGGAACCTGTACAGAGCAGACATATAATAATACCAGATGAATGATAACTATACTTGCAGTGTGTGCATCCATATATTACACAGGAGTCTGTACAGAGCAGACATATATTAATACCAGGTGAATGATAACTATACTTGCAGTGTGTGCATACATATATTACACGGGATCCTGTACAGAGCAGACATATAATAATACCAGGTGAATGATAACTATACTTGCAGTGTGTGCATACATATATTACCCAGGAGCCTGTACAGAGCAGACATATAATAATACCAGGTGAATTATAACTATACTTGCAGTGTGTGCATACATATATTACACAGGAGTCTGTACAGAGCAGACATATATTAATACCAGGTGAATGATAACTATACTTGCAGTGTGTGCATACATATATTACACAGGAGCCTGTACAGAGCAGACATATAATAATACCAGGTGAATGATAACTATACTTGCAGTGTGTGCATACATATATTACACAGGAGCCTGTACAGAGCAGACATATAATAATACCAGGTGAATGATAACTATACTTGCAGTGTGTGCATACATATATTACACAGGAGCCTGTACAGAGCAGACATATAATAATACCTGGTGAATGATAACTATACCTGCAGTGTGTGCATACATATATTACACAGGAGTCTATACAGAGCAGACATATAATAATACCAGGTGAATTATAACTATACTTGCAGTGTGTGCATATATATATTACACAGGAGTCTGTACAGAGCAGACATATAATAATACCAGGTGAATTATAACTATACATGCAATGTGCATACATATATTACACAGGAGCCTGTACAGAGCAGACATATAATTATACCAGGTGAATGATAACTATACTTGCTGTGTGTGCATACATATATTAAACAGGAACCTGTACAGAGCAGACATATAATAATACCAGGTGAATGATAACTATACTTGCAGTGTGTGCATACATATATTAAACAGGAACCTGTACAGAGCAGACATATAATAATACCAGGTGAATGATAACTATACTTGCTGTGTGTGCATACATATATTAAACAGGAACCTGTACAGAGCAGACATATAATAATACCAGGTGAATGATAACTATACTTGCAGTGTGTGCATCCATATATTACACAGGAGTCTGTACAGAGCAGACATGTATTAATACCAGGTGAATGATAACTATACTTGCTGTGTGTGCGTACATATATTAAACAGGAACCTGTACAGAGCAGACATATAATAATACCAGGTGAATGATAACTATACTTGCAGTGTGTGCATCCATATATTACACAGGAGTCTGTACAGAGCAGACATATATTAATACCAGGTGAATGATAACTATACTTGCAGTGTGTGCATACATATATTACACGGGATCCTGTACAGAGCAGACATATAATAATACCAGGTGAATGATAACTATACTTGCAGTGTGTGCATACATATATTACCCAGGAGCCTGTACAGAGCAGACATATAATAATACCAGGTGAATTATAACTATACTTGCAGTGTGTGCATACATATATTACACAGGAGTCTGTACAGAGCAGACATATATTAATACCAGGTGAATGATAACTATACTTGCAGTGTGTGCATACATATATTACACAGGAGCCTGTACAGAGCAGACATATAATAATACCAGGTGAATGATAACTATACTTGCAGTGTGTGCATACATATATTACACAGGAGCCTGTACAGAGCAGACATATAATAATACCAGGTGAATGATAACTATACTTGCAGTGTGTGCATACATATATTACACAGGAGCCTGTACAGAGCAGACATATAATAATACCTGGTGAATGATAACTATACCTGCAGTGTGTGCATACATATATTACACAGGAGTCTATACAGAGCAGACATATATTAATACCAGGTGAATGATAACTATACTTGCAGTGTGTGCATACATATATTACACAGGAGTCTGTACAGAGCAGACATATAATAATATCCAGGTGAATGATAACTACACTTGCAGTGTGTGCATACATATATTAAACAGGAGTCTGTACAGAGCAGACATATAATAATACCAGGTGAATGATAGCTACACTTGCAGTGTGTGCATACATATATTACACAGTAGCCTGTACAGAGCAGACATATGATAATACCAGGTGAATTATAACTATACTTGCAGTGTGTGCATACATACATTACACAGGAGCCTGTACAGAGCACACATATAATAATACCAGGTGAATTATAACTATACTTGCAGTGTGTGCATATATATTATACAGGAGCCTGTACAGATCATACATATAATAATGATAACTATATTTGCAGTGTGTGTATACATATATTACACAGGAGTCTGTACAGAGCAGACATATAATAATACCAGGTGTATGATAACTATACTTGCAATGTGTGCATACATATATTACCCAGGAGTCTGTACAGAGCAGACATATATTAATACCAGGTGAATGATAACTATACTTGCAGTGTGTGCATACATATATTACACAGGAGTCTGGACAGAGCAGACATATAATAATACCAGGTGAATGATAACTATACTTGCAGTGTGTGCATACATATATTACACAGGAGTCTGTACAGAGCAGACATATAATAATACCAGGTGAATGATAACTATACTTGCAGTGTGTGCATACATATATTACACAGGAGTCTGCACAGAGCAGATATATAATAATACCAGGTGTATGATAACTATCCTTGCAGTGTGTGCATACATATATTACACAGGAGTCTGTACAGAGCAGACATATAATAATACCAGGTGAATGATAACTATACTTGCAGTGTGTGTATACATATATTACACAGGAGTCTGTACAGAGCAGACATATAATAATACCAGGTGTATGATAACTATACTTGCAATGTGTGCATACATATATTACCCAGGAGTCTGTACAGAGCAGACATATATTAATACCAGGTGAATGATAACTATACTTGCAGTGTGTGCATACATATATTACACAGGAGTCTGGACAGAGCAGACATATAATAATACCAGGTGAATGATAACTATACTTGCAGTGTGTGCATACATATATTACACAGTAGTCTGTACAGAGCAGACATATAATAATACCAGGTGAATGATAACTATACTTGCAGTATGTGCATACATATATTACACAGGAGTCTGTACAGAGCAGACATATAATAATACCAGGTGAATGATAACTATACTTGCAGTGTGTGCATACATATATTACACAGGAGTCTGTACAGAGCAGACATATAATAATATCAGGTGAATGATAACTATACTTGCAGTGTGTGCATACATATATTACACAGGAGTCTGCACAGAGCAGACATATAATAATACCAGGTGAATGATAACTATACTTGCAGTGTGTGCATACATATATTACACAGGACCCTGTACAGAGCACACATATAACAATACCAGGTGAATGATAACTATACTTGCAGTGTGTGCATACATATATTACACAGGAGTCTGTACAGAGCAGATATTCCACCAATTGTACAAATAGCAGTGCCAGGTCACTCAGTATTTTAATCATGGACTGGATCCCAATGGGAGTGAAGGACAGCCTCCCTGACTCCAGACACCCTGCAAAGACCACTGAGTCTTTTACTGCACATTTTTACTTGCCAGGATCGATGACATTACACTCTTAACATTATTATGTATTTTAGTCTCTTCCTCACCGACCCTTACACCCCTTCCATTATGGTATCTCCCAGGTTCCCTGAGCTTCTTCCAAATAGCACTGTTTCTCCTTTACATTATTGACCTTTAAATCTGTCTGTCTTTCACCCAATTGGCCAGTTTCCCTTAGATCCCTCTTTTTATCCTATTGGCTTCTCTCCTAGTCACTCTGACCTCATGTACCCTGGATTGAGTGGATTCTGATTTTTTGTTTTGTTTGTTTTGTTTAATATTTGTTTATTGAGAACAAAGAATGATAAACATACAATATACTTCAGAAGGCTGGCTTCTGTTTATTTCCTCCCCTTTATTCATGTTTCCTCTGTCAATGCAGGAATCGCTGCACTGGGAAGAAAAGCTTTATTCTGCAACCCTTTCAAGGCCATGACTAAGGAACCATCTACTTAGAGAACCCCACTGGAAAAACCTATATCCCCCCAATAAAGGACACCACACCAGATTGGAGTTCGAAGGCCACAGCGTTTATTTTAAAACCACACTGTGACAAATATAAACTTTAATAACATTATAAACATATAATAACATATATGAACAAATATATACATAAGGCTAATAATACAAACTATTAGCCTTTCCCTTGGCGAGATCCCGTGAGAATTGGCCCCCAAGCGCAATCGTAACATTGTATTCCGGTGGTAGGAAAAACCACCAGCCGCATCCTCCTAGCTGGTGGTATCATTCCCCGAACCACTCCTCAGGATCCTGCCCTGAGGAGATTGTGCACTGCCGCCCATTGGACAGTGCACCCATCGTAGCCCTCCCTGTGAGGGCCACCTGCTCAGGAGCCAATTCTCGTAGGAACCCCTGCCACCACACGGGAATACGAAGCCAAAATCTGGGGAGGGAGGGAGGGAAAATCTCTTTTGTTAAATTGATCGTAATGAACATCAAAAAACTCCCACATCTATATACTAATCTATATCCCACCCACTTAGGGGAAACTTTACTGGATACCCAGCCTGTCACTCCCAGGAGGACACATGCCTGGGACATGACCAACCACTATACAATGTAACTGTTAGGTAAAAACCCCTGATCTGATCATGAGTCAGGGACATGTAGACCTTACTCATAATGCTTAAATCCAGGGCCTCCTGGAGGACCCATGACTGGGACATGATCAACCACTATACAATGAAACTGTTAGGTAAAACCCATGATCTGATCATGAGTCAGAGTCATGTAGCCCCTTACTGATAATGCTTATATCCAGGGTTATCTGGAAGACCCATGGCTGGGCAATAATTAACTACTAACAATGCAACTGATAGGTAAATCTCCTGATCTGGTCACAAGTCATGTAGCCCTTCCTGTTAATGCTTAAATCCAGGCTTTCTTGACTAAGGAACCATCTACTTAGAGAACCCCACTGGAAAAAACCTATATCCCCCCAATAAAGGACACCACAACAGATTGGAGTTCGAAGGCAACAGCGTTTATTTTAAAACCACACTGTGACAAATATAAACTTTAATAACATTATAAACATATAATAACACATATGAACAAATATATACATAAGGCTAATAATACAAACTATTAGCCTTTCCCTTGGCGAGATCCCGTGAGAATTGGCCCCCAAGCGCAATCGTAACATTGTATTCGGGTGGTAGGAAAAACCACCAGCCGCATCCTCCTAGCTGGTGGTATCATTCCCCGAACCACTCCTCAGGATCCTGCCCTGAGGAGATTGTGCACTGCCGCCCATTGGACAGTGCACCCATCGTAGCCCTCCCTGTGAGGGCCACCTGCTCAGGAGCCAATTCTCGTAGGAACCCCTGCCACCACACGGGAATACGAAGCCAAAATCTGGGGAGGGAGGGAGGGAAAATCTCTTTTGTTAAATTGATCGTAATGAACATCAAAAAACTCCCACATCTATATACTAATCTATATCCCACCCACTTAGGGGAAACTTTACTGGATACCCAGCCTGTCACTCCCAGGAGGACACATGCCTGGGACATGACCAACCACTATACAATGTAACTGTTAGGTAAAAACCCCTGATCTGATCATGAGTCAGAGTCATGTAGCCCTTACTGATAATGCTTAAATCCAGGGCCTCCTGGAGGACCCATGACTGGGACATGATCACTATACAATGTAACTGTTAGGTAAAACCCATGATCTGATCATGAGTCAGAGTCATGTACCCCTTACTGATAATGCTTATATCCAGGGTTATCTGGAAGACCCATGACTGGGCAATAATTAACTACTAACAATGCAACTGATAGGTAAATCTCCTGATCTGGTCACAAGTCATGCAGCCCTTCCTGTTAATGCTTAAATCCAGGGCTTTCTGAGGAGGCATTACACACCGTTCCAAAAGGGTGTGATTCTGTTGTTAGAAAAAAAGTAAATATGTTATGTTGGTAGATTTTGATTAGCACTAAGGTGCAATGTGCTGCAGTGTATGATTGATTACCACTAAAGTGCAATGTGCTGCAGTGTATGATTGATTACCACTAAAGTGCAATGTGCTGCAGTGTATGATTGATTACCACTAAAGTGCAATGTGCTGCAGTGTATGATTACCACTAAAGGGCAATGTGCTGCAGTGTATGATTACCACTAAAGTGCAATGTGCTGCAGTGTATGATTACCACTAATGTGCAATGTGCTGCAGTGTGTGATTACCACTAAAGTGCAATGTGCTGCAGTGTATGATTACCACTAAAGTGCAATGTGCTGCAGTGTATGATTACCACTAAGGTGCAATGTGCTGCAGTGTATGATTACCACTAAGGTGCAATGTGCTGCAGTGTATGATTACCACTAAGGTGCAATGTGCTGCAGTGTATGATTACCACTAATGTGCAATGTGCTGCAGTGTATGATTACCACTAAGGTGCAATGTGCTGCAGTGTATGATTACCACTAAGGTGCAATGTGCTGCAGTGTATGATTACCACTAAGGTGCAATGTGCTGCAGTGTATGATTACCACTAAAGTGCAATGTGCTGCAGTGTATGATTACCACTAAAGTGCAATGTGCTGCAGTGTATGATTACCACTAAAGTGCAATGTGCTGCAGGGTATGATTACCACTAAAGTGCAATTTGCTGCAGTGTGTGATTACCACTAAGGTGCAATGTGCTGCAGTGGATGATTACCACTAAGGTGCAATGTGCTGCAGTGGATGATTACCACTAAGGTGCAATGTGCTGCAGTGGATGATTACCACTAAGGTGCAATGTGCTGCAGTGGATGATTACCACTAAGGTGCAATGTGCTGCAGTGGATGATTACCACTAAAGTGCAATGTGTTTCAGTGGATGATTACCACTAAAGTGCAATGTGTTGCAGTGGATGATTACCACTAAAGTGCAATGTGCTGCAGTGGATGATTACCACTAAAGTGCAATGTGCTGCAGTGGATGATTACCACTAAAGTGCAATGTGCTGCAGTGTATGATTAGCACTATAGTGCAATGTGCTGCAGTGTATGATTACCACTAAAGTGCAATGTGCTGCAGTGTATGATTAGCACTATAGTGCAATGTGCTGCAGTGTATGATTACCACTATAGTGCAATGTGCTGCAGTGTATGATTACCACTATAGTGCAATGTGCTGCAGTGTATGATTACCACTATAGTGCAATGTGCTGCAGTGTATGATTACCATTAAAGTGCAATGTGCTGCAGTGTATGATTACCATTAAAGTGCAATGTGCTGCAGTGTGTGATTACCACTAAAGTGCAATGTGCTGCAGTGTATGATTACCACTAAAGAGCAATGTGCTGCAGTGTATGATTAGCACTATAGTGCAATGTGCTGCAGTGTATGATTACCACTAAAGTGCAATGTGCTGCAGTGTATGATTACCACTAAAGTGCAATGTGCTGCAGTGTATAATTACCACTAAAGTGCAATGTGCTGCAGTGTATGATTAGCACTATAGTGCAATGTGCTGCAGTGTATGATTACCACTAAAGAGCAATGTGCTGCAGTGTATCATTAGCACTATAGTGCAATGTTCTGCAGTGTGTGATTAGCTCTAATGTGCAATATGGTGCAGTGTGTGATCAGAACTAATTTGACATGTGGTGCAGTGTGTGATTAACATTGATGTGCAGTGTGGTGCAGTACGTAATTAGCACTAATGTGCATTGTGGTGCAGTCTGTGATCAGTAGTAATTTGACATGTGGCACAGAATGTGACCTGCACTAATGTGAAATGTGGTGCAGTGTGTGATCAGAACTAATTTGACATGTGGTGCAGTGTGTGATTTGCACTAATGTGCAATGTGGTGCAGAGGGCTGAATCTGTGCTGCACATTAGCAGGGACAGTTTATTTTGCACATATAGTTTAACGGTGTTAGAAGGGTGAGGGGGTTCAAGTGACAGAGTTTAATGAAAAGCTGGTGGGGTAACACTAGCAACATGCAGGTTGGAGTAGGTGAGATTGTGACAATTTGTGTAGATACAGAACACATTGAATTAGGGAGAAGGATTTGGTGAGGCATAGAGCAATGCTTGTTTTTCGGGCACAGTTTGGTGAGGTGCTTGCTATTGGTGGCACAATCAGTGTGAGAGAGAATGGGATTGGTGTGGCAGATGTCATGGTTTGCCCTAGGGTTAGGGTTAAAATGTACTCTGTGTGGACAGTTAGGAGTGCCATGTGACTAGTAAAAGGAGACGCTTGAGGCCCATGCTAAGTCTATGGAGAATGTAACATGGCTGGTAGTCTTCTGAAACCATTTATAGTGCAATGTTATGATCATTCATGTTTGTTCCCCAGATAGTCTTACCCCACATAAACTTACCGCAATAAAATAAAATAAAGACAGACATTTGACATCTTTGCAAATTAATGGCCACAGCTTTTATTAAAAATAACAAAATATAGATAACTTTTAAATTCACCAATCTATGCAAACAGTAAAAAAATCCATGATAAATACCATAACCTGTATTGATCTGGAATGTGGAAAGTTTGAGTTGGTCTTCATATCTGCTACTTCAGTGTCAGAGCCACAAGGCTGGAGACTCTAGAACCCATTAGAACATTCCAGAGCCTAACAATGGATAGAAACAAAACAACCATAGATTTAGGATCACATTAGAGAAGATTTAGGGGGGAAATCAAAAGCCAAGGTCAAGACACACATTGAAATACAAAATCCAGAAATCAACCATGAGGGACTGATTTAAGGAGTCACAGTTCTAGAGGAACAACTGGGTTTTGGCTTTATATGGAGAGGTCTAGAACGCGTAGAGAGGTCTAGAATTTTTACAGTAACACTAACTGTAAAATGCTGATACTAATGAAGGTCTGACAAGGACCACTGCAGAGAGAAGGTTCAAGCCCCGAATCTACCTTCACATGAAAGTAAAAGATTCACCCAGGACTTACATGAAATATAAATGCAGGATACAGTAGATGGAACGTAACCTATATTATGTACTAAGCAGCATATAAATAAATATTAATGCCAGGGGATGTTTGATCACTGCTACCAGAATTATTATTTACACTGATTAGTCATGAATTGTATTTAGTCCAGTTTCGAGCAACTACCCATTAACTTCTATGAGAGGTATTTGGCAATATATAAAATAGCCTATGTTCTCCCATTGGGGAGAAGCAAATCTACTCATTTGTTTAGTGTATTTCACCTGGTAGAGATATGATCTAGCTAAGCGCACACTGAGTCACCCCTTCAGTATATTTAGACAGATTTGGTGTATCTATTAGACTCATTGTAAGAATAATGACATGATTTTATTTACAACACCTGGGATGTTCCCCTTCCTTTAGATGCTAATACATGCCAAGAAGGGGGATATTTTTCTAGTGCCTCGTGTGGTATTTTGGCAAAATGACCAGTCAGCTGTTTTGTTCTGTGTAAAGACTGAGAGTTTACGAAAATATGGTTTTCTTACTTTTATGGCAGCAGCCATTAGGATGAGCATCATCAATGACCTGTGAGTGTAACTGAGCATCACCAATGACCTGTGAGTGTAACTGAGCATTACCAATGACCTGTGTGTGTAACTGAGCATTACCAATGACCTGTGAGTGTAACTGAGCATCACCAATGACCTGTGTGTGTGTAACTGAGCATCACCAAAGACCTGTGTGTGTAACTGAGCATTACCAATGACCTGTGAGTCTAACTGAGCATCACCAAAGACCTGTGAGTGTAACTGAGCATCACCAATGACCTGTGTGTCTCTAACTGAGCATTATAAAAGACCTGTGTGTCTCTAACTGAGCATTATAAAAGACCTGTGAGTGTAACTGAGCATCACCAATGACCTGTGCGTGTAACTGAGCATCACCAATGACCTGTGTGTGTGTAACTGAGCATCATCAAAGACCTGTGTGTGTAACTGAGCATCACCAATGACCAGTGTGTGTGTGTAACTGAGCATCACCAATGACCTGTGTGTGTGTAACTGAGCATCATCAAAGACCTGTGTGTGTAACTGAGCATCACCAATGACCAGTGTGTGTGTGTAACTGAGCATCACCAATGACCTGTGCGTGTAACTGAGCATCACCAATGACCTGTGCGTGTAACTGAGCATCACCAATGACCTGTGTGTGTGTAACTGAGCATCATCAAAGACCTGTGTGTGTAACTGAGCATTACCAAAGACCTGTGTGTGTAACTGAGCATCACCAATGACCTGTGTGTGCAACTGAGCATCATCAATGACCTGTGTGTGCAACTGAGCATCATCAATGACCTGTGTGTGCAACTGAGCATCACCAAAGACCTGTGTGTGTAACTGAGCATCACCAATGACCTGTGTGTGTGTAACTGAGCATCATCAAAGACCTGTGCATGTAACTGAGCATCACCAAAGACCTGTGTGCGTAACTGAGCATCACCAAAGACCTGTGTGTGTAACTGAGCATCACCAATGACCTGTGTGTGTGTAACTGAGCATCATCAAAGACCTGTGCATGTAACTGAGCATCACCAATGACCTGTGTGTGTAACTGAGCATCACCAATGACCTGTGTGTGTAACTGAGCATCACCAATGACCTGTGAGTGTAACTGAGCATCACCAATGACCTGTGTGTGTAACTGAGCATCACCAATGACCTGTGTGTGTGTAACTGAGCATCACCAAAGACCTGTGTGTGTAACTGAGCATCACCAATGACCTGTGTGTGTGTAACTGAGCATCATCAAAGACCTGTGCATGTAACTGAGCATCACCAATGACCTGTGTGTGTAACTGAGCATCACCAATGACCTGTGTATGTAACTGAGCATCACCAATGACCTGTGAGTGTAACTGAGCATCACCAATGACCTGTGTGTGTAACTGAGCATCACCAATGACCTGTGAGTGTAACTGAGCATCACCAATGACCTGTGTGTGTAACTGAGCATCACCAATGACCTGTGCGTGTAACTGAGCATCACCAATGACCTGTGTGCATGTAACTGAGCATCATCAATGACCTGTGTGTGTAACTGAGCATCACCAATGACCTGTGCGTGTAACTGAGCATCATCAATGACCTGTGTGTGTAACTGAGCATCACCAATGACCTGTGTGTGTAACTGAGCATCACCAATGACCTGTGCGTGTAACTGAGCATCACCAATGACCTGTGTGCATGTAACTGAGCATCACCAATGACCTGTGTGTGTTACTGAGCATCGCCAATGACCTGTGTGTGTAACTGAGCATCGCCAATGACATGGTTTGACTGTTATATGGACATTTTGTCACAATATAATTTCATTGTGTGTCTGCCATGAATATCACATGTTCCAGTTATTTTCCCATATGGGAAACAGACAGGAGCCTGGAAACAGAGGCTGCAAAATCACTGACTAAAATCTGTATTAAGGATCAGGAGGTTTATGTATTAAATTGTTACAGTGCTGGATTCTCCCCCCAGTAAAGAAACAAAGGAGAGATTGACAATGCGTTATATTCATCTATATATCGTCCAATCACCAGACGGAGTCTTGCATTCTCCTGTGACTCCATATTGTGCATGTTCAGTACAGACTTGAGATAGTACAGTGTGCGTGTGCAATGCTTAGCTACCAGCAGAGACAAAGAACCTTTAACTAAATCTCCCCTCCACCTGGCAGCAGAACCAATTTCCAGACAGATGGCAGATGTGGAAGGCTGGCACTTAAAAACAAGACAGATTAAGTGGATTTCAAAAGTTAATTGTCTTACAGACAAACAGTACTCAGCAGAAGCTTCTCCTTTCTTAGTCTCCGTAAAAAAAGAACTGGTTAATGGAGACCTTTCAGCAATTATAATAACAGGGGATTTTCCTGCAGAGATTTAAACCTTTGAATTAAGTGATTTTATTTAGATAAACACAGCGATCACCGCACATGGACATCCAGTATGGCCTCCACAACCAGTATGGCCTCCACAACCAGTATGGCCTCCACAACCAGAATGTCCTCCACAACCAGAATGGCCTCCACAACCAGTATGGCCTCCACAACCAGTATGGCCTCCACAACCCACAACCAGAATGGCCTCCACAACCAGAATGGCCTCCACAACCAGAATGGCCTCCACAACCAGTATGGCCTCCACATTTAAGCATCTGGGACTTTATTTGGTTTGGTATAAATACAGCACAATAATAAACAAGGAAGGGCACATTGAGATATCCATCTATATCCTGCCGGTGAGTTTACCCGCTGCCAGCAATCAAACCTACAACTCTGTGGATTGAAGAAATCCTACAGCTAATTCATTAAGGCAAATGAGGTATTGGCCAAATCTCTGTCTATTTTGGCCCCCTATCTTCTGAAACGATTCCCCTTTCCTAATCCCCTGCACCCCCAGCCATTATCCCAGCTTCCACGTCACACAGTCCAGTAAACGGAGACAGGCAGAGTGTGTGTACAGGACCCCAGTGTCCGGGGCAGGGTGTGTGTACAGGGATCCAGTGTCCTGGGCAGGGTGTGTGTACAGGACCCCAGTGTCCAGGGGAAGGGTGTGTGTACAGGGCCCCAGTGTCCGGGGCAGGGTGTGTGTACAGGGATCCAGTGTCCTGGGCAGGGTGTGTGTACAGGACCCCAGTGTCCAGGGGAATGGTGTGTGTACAGGACCCCTGTGTCCGGGGCAGGGTGTGTACAGGGATCCAGTGTCCGGGGCAGGGTGTGTGTACAGGGATCCAGTGTCCGGGGCAGGGTGTGTGTACAGGGATCCAGTGTCCTGGGCAGGGTGTGTGTACAGGGATCCAGTGTCCTGGGCAGGGTGTGTGTACAGGGATCCAGTGTCCTGGGCAGGGTGTGTGTACAGGGATCCAGTGTCCTGGGCAGGGTGTGTGTACAGGACCCCAGTGTCCAGGGGAAGGGTGTGTGTACAGGACCCGTGTCCGGGGCAGGATGTGTGTACAGGGATCCAGTGTCCTGGGCAGGGTGTGTGTACAGGACCCCAGTGTCCAGGGCAGGGTGTGTACAGGGATCCAGTGTCCGGGGCAGGTTGTGTGTACAGGACCCCAGTGTCCGGGGCAGGGTGTGTACAGGGATCCAGTGTCCGGGGCAGGGTGTGTGTACAGGGATCCAGTGTCCGGGGCAGGGTGTGTGTACAGGGATCCAGTGTCCTGGGCAGGGTGTGTGTACAGGGATCCAGTGTCCTGGGCAGGGTGTGTGTACAGGGATCCAGTGTCCTGGGCAGGGTGTGTGTACAGGACCCCAGTGTCCAGGGGAAGGGTGTGTGTACAGGACCCGTGTCCGGGGCAGGATGTGTGTACAGGGATCCAGTGTCCTGGGCAGGGTGTGTGTACAGGACCCCAGTGTCCAGGGCAGGGTGTGTACAGGGATCCAGTGTCCGGGGCAGGGTGTGTGTACAGGACCCCAGTGTCCGGGGCAGGGTGTGTACAGGGATCCAGTGTCCGGGGCAGGGTGTGTGTACAGGGATCCAGTGTCCGGGGCAGGGTGTGTGTACAGGGATCCAGTGTCCTGGGCAGGGTGTGTGTACAGGGATCCAGTGTCCTGGGCAGGGTGTGTGTACAGGACCCCAGTGTCCGGGGCAGGGTGTGTGTACAGGGATCCAGTGTCCTGGGCAGGGTGTGTGTACAGGGATCCAGTGTCCTGGGCAGGGTGTGTGTACAGGACCCCAGTGTCCAGGGGAAGGGTGTGTGTTCAGGACTCCTGTGTCCGGGGCAGGGTGTGTGTACAGGACCCCTGTGTCCGGGGCAGGGTGTGTGCACAGGACCCCTGTGTCCGGGGCAGGGTGTGTGCACAGGACCTCTGTGTCCGGGGCAGGGTGTGTGTACAGGACCCCTGTGTCCGGGGCAGGGTGTGTGTACAGGACCCCTGTGTCCGGGGCAGGGTGTGTGTACAGGGATCCAGTGTCCTGGGCAGGGTGTGTGTACAGGACCCCTGTGTCCGGGGCAGGGTGTGTGTACAGGACCCCTGTGTCCGGGGCAGGGTGTGTGTACAGGGATCCAGTTTCCGTTTACTCATGCTGCTGCTCCGCCATCTTTACTCCGCAGTGTTCAGGAGGGAAACACTTGCTGTCATGTCCAGCGTCTGCACTGCGCGCACTCTTGGATGCGAGCGGGTGAATGTTTTCTTCCATGCTGCAACTGCAGAACGGATAAATTCTTCATGTGTGAGCGATGTGTGGCAAGGTGGATCCAGATCTCTACACCATATAACCGCAGCCTGGTGGCCGCTGGGCTTTCCGCTGTTTGTTAATTATAGTGTAAATTTAATTGACGTATGTTTGAAAGTCTGGAGAGTGTTTATTCTCTGACCAGACATGGGCGTCAGCTCTTCATTTGTGTATTTATATATATATTTGTCTATAGAGATAAACTCCGATATTTAGCACGTTCTACCTGACCATGGATTTAACAATAAGTGTATTGAATCCTCATGGAGGTGCATGCACTTTATTCCATTAATCTTCCTCTTTACTTTACTTTACTCGCATATAGTATGTATCAAGTTATTCTATATGTGATTTTTATTAATCGTATGTGGTATGTATCAAGTTATTCTATATGTGATTTTATTAATAGTATACAGTATGTCTCAAGTCATTCTATATGTGATTTTTATTAATCGCATTCGGTATGTCCCAAGTTATTCTATATTAGTGTTGAGCGAACCCAAACCGCACTGTTTGGGTTCGTACCGAACATTCCGATTTTTGGACCCCGGACCCGAACACAGACATTCCACTGTATGTCCGGGTTGGAGTTCGGGGTTTGACGATTAATATTGCCTTAAATTTAAAATTACTAGTGACTGGACAGCTATTGCTGCCCAGTCACTAGTAAAATAAACCCCCCCCCCCTGTTCCCCACCCATTGCCGGCGGGTGGGGACCCTAATAATAATAATGAGGGGAGGACCTAGTGTCCACCCCCCCCCCCCCCAGTCCCCAAAAAAATGTATACTTACTATTTGATGTCTTCTTTTTTCTTTCTTCAGCCCCAAAAAAGGCCAAATAAAAAACCATAATATGCGCCACAAAAAAAAAAAACGAGCACAAAAAAAAAAATTATCCACGGGTGTAAATAATCCATTTTCTTCTTTCTTTCTTCAGCCCCCAAAGAGGCCAAATAAAAAACCATAATACGCGCCGCAACTATTAAAATAAAAAAAAAACCTGAGCACAAAAAAAAAAATCCACTGGTGGGGGAAAAAAAAATCCAACTTCGCCCATGGAGGGCCCCGTGCAGACTGAGCTCTGCAGGCTTATAAAGCTTTTCCCCGCCCTGCAATTAAGCTCAGAGCACTCTGATTGGTTGGATTGAAATGTTTTTTTTACCAGTTGCGGCGCGTATTATGGTTTTTTTATTTGGCCTTTTTTGGGGCTGAAGAAAGAAAAAATAATAACTTGGGTGGGGACCGGGGGGGAACACTAGGTCCCCCCCTCATTATTATTATTAGGGTCCCCACCCGCCGCTAATCGGTGGGGACACTAGGTCCCCCCCTCATTATTATTATTAGGGTCCCCACCCGCCGCTAATCTATGGGGACACTAGGTCCCCCCCTCATTATTATTATTAGGGTCCCCACCGCCAGCAATGGGTGGGGACCGGGGGGGACACTAGGTCCCCCCCTTATTATTATTAGGGTCCCCACCGCCGGCAATTGGTGGGGACTGGGGGGGGACACTAGGTCCCCTCCTTATTATTATTAGGGTCCCCACCGCCGGCAATGGGTGGGGAACGGGGGGGGACACTAGGTCCCCCCCTTATTATTATTAGGGTCCCCACCCGCCGGCAACACTATGTCGTCGTCCCCCCCTCCTTACTCTAGGAGGTTTGCCCTTTCTATTACTTTTTTAGAGGCATTTTAGTGGCCAAAAGTTCAGAAAACTAGAAATTTTCTAGTTTTCTGGACTTTTGGCCACTAAAATGCCTCTAAAAAAAGTCCTGGAAAAGGCTAGAGCGCTGCAAAAGGATTTAAAATGTGGGTAAGAGTAGGACAAGTGCCCTGCAAGCAAATGTGGATAGGGAAATAACTTATTTGTCCCAAGTTATTCTATATGTGATTTTTATTAATCATGCACAGTATGTCTCAAGTTATTTTATGTGACTTTTATTAATCGTATGCAGTATGTCTCAAGTTATTCTATATGTGACTTTTATTAATCGTATGCAGTATGTCTTAAGGTTTTCTATATGTGACTTTTATTAATCGCATGCAGTATGTCCCAAGTTATTCTATATGTGATGCGTGACTTTTATTAATTGTAGGCACTATGTCCCAAGTTATTCTATATGTGATTTTTTTTTTAATACACAGTATATCTCAAGTTATTCTATATGTGAATTTATTAATCATATACAGTATGTCTCAAGTTATTCTATATGTGACTTTTATTAATCGTATGCAGTATGTCTCAAGGTATTCTATGTGTGACTTTTATTAATTCTATGCAGTATGTCTTGAGTTATTCTATATGTGATGTGTGACTTCTACTAATTCAATGCAGGATGTCTCAAGCTATTCTATATGTGATGCGTGACTTTTATTAATCGTTTGCAGTATGTCTCAAGTTATTCTATATGGGACTTTTATTAATTGTATGCAGTATGTCTTGAGTTATTCTATATGTGATGTGTGACTTCTACTAATTCAATGCAGAATGTCTCAAGCTATTCTATATGTGGTGTATCTATACAGTAATGTTAAGCAACCAAAAGACACAAAGTGTCAGTCTAACCCTTTTCTGTCCTAGGCATCTCTCTTACTTATGTTCAGATGTTGATGAATAATTCCCAGGAATCATTCTCTATTATCACAATATGTTTCAGGTCATTATGTCCATTCCTATCATCCACCAAAGCCCATAGGTCCTGCTATATAAAGAGCATCATTCATCTGCACCCTCTGACCTCGGTAATCCCACTGATAACTCTCACTGGTTACACTTCATATCCCAGTGTCTTTCAGTCCCTCACAAAGGGATTAGTGCCAAGGGAATCAGCTTATCTATCTTTCCAGCTGGCTCTGTGGAAGCTTTTCCAAAAATCTGATGTCCCAAGCCAGTGAATTGGAGAGCAGACACTCCACCGACCACTAGCTTTTCTTTCTGTGTTGTTAAAACCTAAAATACGTTTATTATACAGGGGTCAATCGCGCCCCCATGTAATACGTGGGATTTATGAATACCTGCAACTCTGGTGACCAGACATAGAAAAAATATGTACAAGAAACAAGAGAGAAACACACTGCGCCCAATTGTGGTGGAAACAGCTGCAGCAAATTCTACCAGTGTCTCACTCCTGGCAATAAACAAATCAAAACAACACACAAGTGAAAACGTGCGCTGTGACCCAACACTTCAAAACACACAACTCAGGAAAAATAAATAATAAATTGTTACCCTTAAAGCAAATCAGCCTTAAAGTAAATCAGCTCAATATTCAATCCGAAGGGAAAAAAATAAAACAAAACAGAACAGAAATAATATAGTGTAGTATATCACATAAAAGTGCTGATAACAAATAATAAGTGAGAACACACTCACATCTTCCGGAGCAGAGATCTGCTCAGTCTATACAGCATCCAGGGAGCCCACCAAGGGGTTAAAGATCCAACTGGTTCACAGAGGACTCCTAGGCAGCTTATTCAGGGTAGCAGACCCAGAAGGTACTCCCAGCAGTAGTATAAGAGAGGGTAAGGAGGAGACTATTTAGATTCAAAGATCCACTTGAACAATACATATATAGAGTCCCAGTAGCAGTCTCCTCTTGTCCACAACGCGTTTCACCCCCAAAGTAGGGCTTTTTCAAGTTTTTTTCACTTTTCAAATAGTCTCCTCCTTACCCTCTCTTATACTACTGCTGGGAGTACCTTCTGGGTCTGCTACCCTGAATAAGCTGCCTAGGATTCCTCTGTGAACCTGTTGGATCTTTAACCCCTTGGTGGGCTCCCTGGATGCTGTATAGACTGAGCAGATCTCTGCTCAGGAAGATGTGAGTGTGTTCTCACTTATTATTTGTTATCAGCACTTTTATGTGATATACTACACTATATTGTTTCTGTTCTATTTTGTTTTATTTTTTTTCCCTTCGGATTGAATATTGAGCTGATTTACTTTAAGGCTGATTTACTTTAAGGGTAACAATTTACTATTTATTTTTCCTGAGTTGTGTGTTTTGAAGTGTTGGGTCACAGCGCACGTTTTCACTTGGGTGTTGTTTTGATAGAAAAAATATATGTCCAAAATAATTGTGCATCATAGATAGAATAACGTGAGACATACTGTATACGATTAATAAAAGTTGCGCGTCACATACAGAATAACTTGAGACATACTGTATACGATTAATAAGTCACACATCACATATAGAATAATTTGAGACATACTGCATACGCTTAATAAGTCACACATCACATATAGAATAACTTGAGACATACTGCATATGCTTAATAAGTCACACATCACATATAGAATAACTTGAGACATACTGCATACGATTAATAAGTCACACATCACATATAGAATAACTTGAGACATACTGCATACGATTAATAAGTCACACATCACATATAGAATAATGTGAGACATACTACATACGATTAATAAGTCACACATCACATATAGAATAACTTGAGACATACTACATACGATTAATAAGTCACACATCACATATAGAATAACTTCAGACATACTGCATGCGATTAATAAGTCACACATCACATATAGAATAACTTGAGACATACTGCATACGATTAATAAGTCACACATCACATATAGAATAACTTGAGACATACTGCATACGATTATTAAGTCACACATCACATATAGAATAACGTGAGACATACTGCATACGATTAATAAGTCACACATCACATATAGAATAACTTGAGACATACTGCATACGATTAATAAGTCACACATCACATATAGAATAACTTGAGACATACTGCATACGATTAATAAGTCACACATCACATATAGAATAACGTGAGACATACTGCATACGATTAATAAGTCACATATAGAATAACTTGAGACATACTGCATACGATTAATAAGTCACATATAGAATAACTTGAGACATACTGCATACGATTAATAAGTCACATATAGAAAAACGTGAGACATACTGCATACGATTAATAAAAGTCACACATCACATATTGAATAACTTGAGACATACTGCATACGATTAATAAGTCACACATCACATATAGAATAACGTGAGACATACTGCATACGATTAATAAGTCACACATCACATATAGAATAACGTGAGACATACTGCATACGATTAATAAGTCACACATCACATATAGAATAACTTGAGACATACTGCATACGATTAATAAGTCACACATCACATATAGAATAACTTGAGACATACTACATACGATTAATAAGTCACACATCACATATAGAATAACTTGAGACATACTGCATACGATTAATAAGTCACATATAGAATAACGTGAGACATACTGTATACGATTAATAAGTCACACATCACATATAGAATAACGTGAGACATACTGTATACGATTAATAAGTCACACATCACATATAGAATAACGTGAGACATACTGCATACGATTAATAAGTCACACATCACATATAGAATAACTTGAGACATACTGTATACGATTAATAAGTCACACATCACATATAGAATAACTTGAGACATACTGCATACGATTATTAAGTCACACATCACATATAGAATAACGTGAAACATACTGTATACGATTAATAAGTCATACATCACATATAGAATAACGTGAGACATACTGCATACGATTAATAAGTCACACATCACATATAGAATAACGTGAGACATACTGCATACGATTAATAAGTCACATATAGAATAACTTGAGACATACTGCATACGATTAATAAGTCACACATCACATATAGAATAACTTGAGACATACTGTATACGATTAATAAGTCACACATCACATATAGAATAACTTGAGACATACTGCATACGATTAATAAGTCACACATCACATATAGAATAACTTGAGACATACTGTATACGATTAATAAGTCACACATCACATATAGAATAACTTGAGACATACTGCATACGATTAATAAGTCACACATCACATATAGAATAACTTGAGACATACTACATACGATTAATAAGTCACACATCACATATAGAATAACGTGAGACATACTGCATACGATTAATAAGTCACACATCACATATAGAATAACGTGAGACATACTGCATACGATTAATAAGTCACACATCACATATAGAATAACTTGAGACATACTGCATACGATTAATAAGTCACACATCACATACAGAATAAATTGAGACATACTGCGTACGATTAATAAGTCACACATCACATATAGAATAACGTGAGACATACTGCATACGATTAATAAGTCACACATCACATATAGAATAACTTGAGACATACTGCATACGATTAATAAGTCACACATCACATATAGAATAACGTGAGACATACTGCATACGATTAATAAGTCACATATAGAATAACTTGAGACATACTGCATACGATTAATAAGTCACACATCACATATAGAATAACTTGAGACATACTGTATACGATTAATAAGTCACACATCACATATAGAATAACTTGAGACATACTGCATACGATTAATAAGTCACACATCACATATAGAATAACTTGAGACATACTACATACGATTAATAAGTCACACATCACATATAGAATAACTTGAGACATACTGCATACGATTAATAAGTCACACATCACATATAGAATAACTTGAGACATACTACATACGATTAATAAGTCACACATCACATATAGAATAACGTGAGACATACTGCATACGATTAATAAGTCACACATCACATATAGAATAACGTGAGACATACTGCATACGATTAATAAGTCACACATCACATATAGAATAACTTGAGACATACTGCATACGATTAATAAGTCACACATCACATACAGAATAAATTGAGACATACTGCATACGATTAATAAGTCACACATCACATATAGAATAACGTGAGACATACTGCATACGATTAATAAGTCACACATCACATATAGAATAACTTGAGACATACTGCATACGATTAATAAGTCACACATCACATATAGAATAGTTTGAGACATACTGCATACGATTAATAAGTCACACATCACATATAGAATAACGTGAGACATACTGCATACGATTAATAAGTCACACATCACATATAGAATAACTTGAGACATACTGCATACGATTAATAAGTCACACATCACATATAGAATAGTTTGAGACATACTGCATACGATTAATAAGTCACACATCACATATAGAATAACTTGAGACATACTGCATACAATTATTATGTCACACATCACATATAGAATAACGTGAGACATACTGCATACGATTAATAAGTCACACATCACATATAGAATAACTTGAGACATACTGCATACAATTAATAAGTCACACATCACATATAGAATAGTTTGAGACATCCTGCATACGATTAATAAGTCACATATAGAATAACTTGAGACATACTGTACACGATTAATAAGTCACACATCACATATTGAATAACTTGAGACATACTGTATACGATTAATAAGTCACACATCACATATAGAATAACTTGAGACATACTGCATACGATTAATAAAAGTCACACATCACATATAGAATAACTTGAGACATACTGCATACGATTAATAAGTCACACATCACATGAAGAATAACGTGAGACATACTGCATACGATTAATAAGTCACACATCACATATAGAATAACGTGAGACATACTGCATACGATTAATAAGTCACACATCACATATAGAATAACTTGAGACATACTGTATACGATTAATAAGTCACACATCACATATAGAATAACGTGAGACATACTGCATACGATTAATAAGTCACATATAGAATAACGTGAGACATACTGCATACGATTAATAAGTCACACATCACATATAGAATAACGTGAGACATACTGCATACGATTAATAAGTCACACATCACATATAGAATAACGTGAGACATACTGCATACGATTAATAAGTCACACATCACATATAGAATAACTTGAAACATACTGTATACGATTAATAAGTCACACATCACATATAGAATAACGTGAGACATACTGCATACGATTAATAAGTCACACATCACATATAGAATAACTTGAGACATACTGTATACGATTAATAAGTCACACATCACATATAGAATAACTTGAGACATACTGCATACGATTAATAAGTCACACATCACATATAGAATAACTTGAGACATACTGCATACGATTAATAAGTCACACATCACATATAGAATAACTTGAGACATACTGCATACGATTAATAAGTCACATATCACATATAGAATAACGTGAGACATACTGCATACGATTAATAAGTCACATATAGAATAACGTGAGACATACTGCATACGATTAATAAGTCACGTATAGAATAACTTGAGACATACTGTATACGATTAATAAGTCACACATCACATATAGAATAACTTGAGACATATTGCATACGATTAATAAGTCACACATCACATATAGAATAACTTGAGACATACTGCATACGATTAATAAGTCACACATCACATATAGAATAACTTGAGACATACTGCATACGATTAATAAGTCACACATCACATATAGAATAACTTGAGACATACTGCATACGATTATTAAGTCACATATAGAATAACTTGAGACATACTGCATACGATTAATAAGTCACACATCACATATAGAATAACGTGAGACATACTGCATACGATTAATAAGTCACACATCACATATAGAATAACTTGAGACATACTGCATACGATTAATAAGTCACACATCACATATAGAATAACTTGAGACATATTGCATACGATTAATAAGTCACATATAGAATAACTTGAGACATACTGTATACGATTAATAAGTCACACATCACATATAGAATAGTTTGAGACATACTGCATACGATTAATAAGTCACACATCACATGTAGAATAACTTGAGACATACTGCATACGATTAATAAGTCACACATCACATATAGAATAACTTGAGACATACTGCATACGATTAATAAGTCACACATCACATATAGAATAACTTGAGACATACTGCATATGATTAATAAGTCACACATCACATATAGAATAACTTGAGACATACTGCATACGATTAATAAGTCACACATCACATATAGAATAACTTGAGACATACTGCATACGATTAATAAGTCACACATCACATATAGAATAACTTGAGACATACTGCATACGATTAATAAGTCACACATCACATATAGAATAACTTGAGACATACTGCATACGATTAATAAGTCACACATCACATATAGAATAACTTGAGACATACTGCATACGATTAATAAGTCACACATCACATACAGAATAACTTGAGACATACTGCATACGATTAATAAGTAACACATCACATATAGAATAACGTGAGACATACTGTATACGATTAATAAGTCACACATCACATATAGAATAACGTGAGACATACTGCATACGATTAATAAGTCACATATAGAATAACTTGAGACATACTGTATACGATTAATAAGTCACACATCACATATAGAATAACTTGAGACATACTGCATACGATTAATAAGTCACACATCACATATAGAATAACTTGAGACATACTGTATACGATTAATAAGTCACACATCACATGTAGAATAACTTGAGATATACTGCATACGATTAATAAGTCACACATCACATATAGAATAACTTGAGCTATACTGCATACGATTAATAAGTCACACATCACATATAGAATAACTTGAGACATACTGCATACGATTATTAAGTCACACATCACATATAGAATAACTTGAGACATACTGTATACGATTAATAAGTCACACATCACATATAGAATAGTTTGAGACATACTGCATACGATTAATAAGTCACACATCACATATAGAATAACTTGAGACATACTGCATACGATTAATAAGTCACACATCACATATAGAATAGTTTGAGACATACTGCATACGATTATTAAGTCACACATCACATATAGAATAACTTGAGACATACTGTATACGATTAATAAGTCACACATCACATATAGAATAGTTTGAGACATACTGCATACGATTAATAAGTCACACATCACATACAGAATAACTTGAGACATACTGCATACGATTAATAAGTCACACATCACATATAGAATAGTTTGAGACATACTGCATACGATTAATAAGTCACACATCACATATAGAATAACTTGAGACATACTGCATATGATTAATAAGTCACACATCACATATAGAATAACGTGAGACATACTGCATACGATTAATAAGTCACACATCACATATAGAATAGTTTGAGACATACTGCATACGATTAATAAGTCACACATCACATATAGAATAACTTGAGACATACTGTATACGATTAATAAGTCACACATCACATATAGAATAACTTGAGACATACTGCATACGATTAATAAGTAACACATCACATATAGAATAACTTGAGACATACTGCATACGATTAATAAGTCACACATCACATATAGAATAACGTGAGACATACTGCATACGATTAATAAGTCACACATCACATATAGAATAACTTGAGACATACTGCATACGATTAATAAGTCACACATCACATATAGAATAACTTGAGACATACTGCATACGATTAATAAGTCACATATAGAATAACTTGAGACATACTGTATACGATTAATAAGTCACACATCACATATAGAATAACTTGAGACATACTGCATACGATTAATAAGTCACACATCACATATAGAATAACTTGAGCTATACTGCATACGATTAATAAGTCACACATCACATATAGAATAACGTGAGACATACTGCATACGATTAATAAGTCACACATCACATATAGAATAACTTGAGACATACTGCATACGATTAATAAGTCACATATAGAATAACTTGAGACATACTGTATACGATTAATAAGTCACACATCACATATAGAATAACTTGAGACATACTGCATACGATTAATAAGTCACACATCACATATAGAATAACTTGAGCTATACTGCATACGATTAATAAGTCACACATCACATATAGAATAACGTGAGACATACTGCATACGATTAATAAGTCACACATCACATATAGAATAACTTGAGACATACTGCATACGATTAATAAGTCACACATCACATATAGAATAGTTTGAGACATACTGCATACGATTAATAAGTCACACATCACATATAGAATAGTTTGAGACATACTGCATATGAGTAATAAGTCACATATAGAATAACTTCAGACATACTGTATACGATTAATAAGTCACACATCACATATAGAATAACTTGAGACATACTGCATACGATTAATAAGTCACACATCACATATAGAATAACGTGAGGCATACTGCATACGATTAATAAGTCACACATCACATATAGAATAACGTGAGACATACTGCATACGATTAATAAGTCACACATCACATATAGAATAACTTGAGACATACTGCATACGATTAATAAGTCACACATCACATATAGAATAACGTGAGACATACTGTATACGATTAATAAGTCACACATCACATATAGAATAACTTGAGACATACTGCATACGATTAATAAGTCACATATAGAATAACTTGAGACATACTGCATACGATTAATAAGTCACACATCACATATAGAATAACTTGAGACATACTGTATACGATTAATAAGTCACACATCACATATAGAATAACTTGAGACATACTACATACGATTAATAAGTCACACATCACATATAGAATAACTTGAGACATACTGCATACGATTAATAAGTCACACATCACATATAGAATAACGTGAGACATACTGCATACGATTAATAAGTCACACATCACATATAGAATAACTTGAGACATACTGCATACGATTAATAAGTCACACATCACATATAGAATAACGTGAGACATACTGCATACGATTAATAAGTCACACATCACATATAGAATAACTTGAGACATACTGCATACGATTAATAAGTCACACATCACATATAGAATAACGTGAGACATACTGTACACGATTAATAAGTCACACATCACATATAGAATAACTTGAGACATACTGTATACGATTAATAAGTCACACATCACATATAGAATAACTTGAGACATACTGCATACGATTAATAAGTCACACATCACATATAGAATAACTTGAGACATACTGCATACGATTAATAAGTCACACATCACATACAGAATAACGTGAGACATACTGCATACGATTAATAAGTCACACATCACATATAGAATAACTTGAGACATACTGCATACGATTAATAAGTCACACATCACATATAGAATAACGTGAGACATACTGTATACGATTAATAAGTCACACATCACATATAGAATAACTTGAGACATACTGCATACGATTAATAAGTCACATATAGAATAACTTGAGACATACTGCATACGATTAATAAGTCACACATCACATATAGAATAACTTGAGACATACTGTATACGATTAATAAGTCACACATCACATATAGAATAACTTGAGACATACTACATACGATTAATAAGTCACACATCACATATAGAATAACTTGAGACATACTGCATACGATTAATAAGTCACACATCACATATAGAATAACGTGAGACAGACTGCATACGATTAATAAGTCACACATCACATATAGAATAACTTGAGACATACTGCATACGATTAATAAGTCACACATCACATATAGAATAACGTGAGACATACTGCATACGATTAATAAGTCACACATCACATATAGAATAACTTGAGACATACTGCATACGATTAATAAGTCACACATCACATACAGAATAACGTGAGACATACTGCATACGATTAATAAGTCACACATCACATATAGAATAGTTTGAGACATACATTTGGCCATCTCTGGGTGGGGGGGCAGGGCTACTAGCCTTGGTAGCCCATGAGTATGATATGGACCCAATCGGTCTATTTATAATTATATGGGGTCATCAATGAAGCCTGCTGGCTTGTGGGGCCCATTTTATTTATGTCCCCAGGGACCCAAGCTTTTTATGTGGGGTCAGCACTTTTAAATATGTTTTACAATTTTTTTTTATTATTTTTAGTTTAATTTTCCTTTTCTCAACTGAAGAATTGAAATGTGTGGCCCAGAGGCCAGAAGGCTTACAAAGCATGGGAGCGGCCTACTCCGGGACCCAGCCACTGCGCGTACCCCTAGCCAGTGGCTGATAATGGAAACAAAGCTGTCACTGGTTAGACTTTGAGGTGGGAGAGCGTCAGTCTGGATGGCTAAGCCAGGTGATTAGCGATGGAGGGCCGCAGGAGAACTCTCTGAGAGAGCCAGACTGATATAGATAGATAAGACAGACATACTGACATAGATAGATGGGACAGGCAGACTGACATTGATATATAGGACAGACAGACTGACATATATAGATAGGACAGACAGACTGACATTGATATATAGGACAGACAGACTGACATTGATATATAGGACAGACAGACTGACATAGATATATAGGACAGGCAGACTGACATAGTTATATAGGACAGGCAGAATGATATTGATATATAGGACAGACAGACTTACAGATATATAGGACAGACAGACTTACAGATATATAGGACAGACAGACTTACAGATATATAAGACAGACAGACTTACAGATATATAAGACAGACTGACATAGATAGGACAGACAGACTGACATAGATAGGACAGACAGACTGACATAGATAGGACAGACAGACTGACATAGATTGGACAGACAGACTGACATAGATAGGACAGACAGACTGACATTGATATATTGGACAGACAGACTGACATGGATAGGACAGACAGACTGCCATTGATATATTGGACAGACAGACTGACATGGATAGGACAGACAGACTGACATTGATATATTGGACAGACAGACTGACATTGATATATTGGACAGACAGACTGACATAGATAGATAGGACAGACAGACTGACAAAGATAGATAGGACAGACAGACTGACATTGATATATTGGACAGACAGACTGACATGGATAGGACAGACAGACTGACATTGATATATTGGACAGACAGACTGACATGGATAGGACAGACAGACTGCCATTGATATATTGGACAGACAGACTGACATGGATAGGACAGACAGACTGACATTGATATATTGGACAGACAGACTGACATTGATATATTGGACAGACAGACTGACATTGATATATTGGACAGACAGACTGACATAGATAGATAGGACAGACAGACTGACAAAGATAGATAGGACAGACAGACTGACATTGATATATTGGACAGACAGACTGACATGGATAGGACAGACAGACTGACATTGATATATTGGACAGACAGACTGACATGGATAGGACAGACAGACTGCCATTGATATATTGGACAGACAGACTGACATGGATAGGACAGACAGACTGACATTGATATATTGGACAGACAGACTGACATGGATAGGACAGACAGACTGATATAGATAGATAGGACAGACAGACTGACATTGATATATTGGACAGACAGACTGACATAGATAGATAGGACAGACAGACTGACATTGATATATTGGACAGACAGACTGACATGGATAGGACAGACAGACTGACATTGATATATTGGACAGACAGACTGACATGGATAGGACAGACAGACTGACATTGATATATTGGATAGACAGACTGACATGGATAGGACAGACAGACTGCCATTGATATATTGGACAGACAAACTGACATGGATAGGACAGACAGACTGACATTGATATATTGGACAGACAGACTGACATGGATAGGACAGACAGACTGACATTGATATATTGGACAGACAGACTGACATAGATAGATAGGACAGACAGACTGACATAGATAGATAGGACAGACAGACTGACATAGATAGGACAGACAGACTGACATAGATACGACAGACAGACTGACATAGATAGATACGACAGACAGACTGACATAGATATGAATTCCATAATTAAGTGGTCTGTCCCAATACTGCTGTCCATAGAGTCTAGATGAAAAGACAGAGAGGGATAGAGAGACCTGATATCCCCTGAGATGTATGAGACATTCCCATTTACAGTAGTGAGAATACTTTTCCCAGATTTGGTGAAACGTTTGAAACACTCGTCCTTAATAAAGTTTCTGCTCATTCTTAATCTGACAAATTGATCCGCCAAGTAAAACCCACCCAGCTCCGAGGAGGGGAGATAAATGAAATCAGATGGGTGTAAGCAATCTGCTGATCCCAGGCATGTTACTGAATGTTTTAATATATCCTGCAATAAATGCCAGTCAGTCGTTTCCAGTCACAAGTCCCTATAGTTTGTGTTGCTCCTTAACTTCGTCCTTTATATTTGTCGTTAATGGGAATTATATTTTCTATGAAACAATTTGAATGTAATTGAATTAGTTTGTGGAATATTGCTGGGACATCAGAACCACTGATTAGAAAGAACTGAGTGATACTGCTGGTTCAAATGAATTTATAGCACTGAAAAATAAAACCAATTAAGGCCAATTGCCTTTTGAAAGCAGTGTAATTAAGCAGCACATTAAATATGTGTGGATATGTATAATAATAGTTTGTTTTGAGCTGTTTGCAGGATACTGGATTAACCCGTATTGCCATGCCAATGAATTTTATCACTTTCCTTTTTCAAATTTAATTAGAGACTTTATTTAAAAATAGGCACAATAATGTCTTCCCACGGTTTGTAGACTTAGTCCAATACATGCGAGATTATCCCACAGTTTAACACAAATTGATTTAAAACAAATAGGATTGGATTTTATGCTTTATTATCTGTAATAAATCAATAACTGTGACCAGCCAGGAAACATTACTTTCAAAAACAGACCCCCTGTTTACCAATCTAGAGGATGACAGCACTTATTAAAGTCAATGCAGCATAGACTAGAATAATTCACACAGTGAATGCCCCACATTTCGTTATCCATATAATTACTATTACTTCTTGCACTGTGGTCATTCAATTAGACAGTCTGCCAAGGTGGAGAGACATCATGGTTAATGCTTTATTAGAGTGACTGGTATAAGGGTAAAGTGATAACAAAATCATTTTCCCAGAGCATCAATGTTTAGAATATATACCTTTTATCTCTGTGACATACAGGCAGACAAAAAGAGAGGGACAGACAGGCAGACAAAAAGAGAGGGACAGACAGGCAGACAAAAAGAGAGGGACAGACAGGCAGACAAAGAGAGAGAGGGACAGACAGGCAGACAAAGAGAGAGGGACAGACAGGCAGACAAAGAGAGAGGGACAGACAGGCAGACAAAGAGAGAGGGACAGACAGGCAGACAAAGAGAGAGGGACAGACAGGCAGACAAAGAGAGAGGGACAGACAGGCAGACAAAGAGAGAGGGACAGACAGGCAGACAAAGAGAGAGGGACAGACAGGCAGACAAAGAGAGAGGGACAGACAGGCAGACAAAGAGAGAGGGACAGACAGGCAGACAAAGAGAGAGTGGGACAGACAGGCAGACAAAGAGAGATGGACAGACAGGCAGACACAGAGAGAGAGGGACAGACAGGCAGACAAAGAGAGAGAGGGACAGACAGGCAGACAAAGAGAGAGAGGGACAGACAGGCAGACAAAGAGAGAGGGACAGACAGGCAGACAAAGAGAGAGGGACAGACAGGAAGACAAAGAGAGAGGGACAGACAGGCAGACAAAGAGAGAGGGACAGACAGGCAGACAAAGAGAGAGGGACAGACAGGCAGACAAAGAGAGAGGGACAGACAGACAAAGAGAGAGAGGGACAGACAGGCAGACAAAGAGAGAGGGACAGACAGGAAGACAAAGAGAGAGGGACAGACAGGCAGACAAAGAGAGAGAGGGACAGACAGACAGACAAAGAGAGAGGGACAGACAGGCAGACAAAGAGAGAGGGACAGACAGGCAGACAAAGAGAGAGAGGGACAGACAGGCAGACAAAGAGAGAGGGACAGACAGACAGACAAAGAGAGAGAGGGACAGACAGGCAGACAAAGAGAGAGGGACAGACAGGCAGACAAAAAGAGGGACAGACAGGCAGACAAAGAGAGAGGGACAGACAGGCAGACAAAGAGAGAGGGACAGACAGGCAGACAAAGAGAGAGAGGGACAGACAGGCAGACAAAGAGAGAGGGACAGACAGGCAGACAAAGAGAGAGGGACAGACAAGCAAACAGAGAGAGGGACAGACAGGCAGACAAAGAGAGAGGGACAGACAGGCAGACAAAGAGAGAGAGGGACAGACAGACAGACAAAGAGAGAGGGACAGGCAGGCAGACAAAGAGAGAGAGGGACAGACAGGCAGACAAAGAGAGAGAGGGACAGACAGACAGACAAACAGAGAGAGGGACAGACAGGCAGACAAACAGAGAGAGGGACAGACAGGCAGACAAAGAGAGAGGGACAGACAGGCAGACACAGAGAGAGGGACAGACAGGCAGACAAAGAGAGATGGACAGACAGGCAGACAAAGAGAGAGGGACAGACAGGCAGACAAAGAGAGATGGACAGACAGGCAGACAAAGAGAGAGGGACAGACAGGCAGACAAAGAGAGAGTGGGACAGACAGGCAGACAAAGAGAGATGGACAGACAGGCAGACACAGAGAGAGAGGGACAGACAGGCAGACAAAGAGAGAGAGGGACAGACAGGCAGACAAAGAGAGAGAGGGACAGACAGGCAGACAAAGAGAGAGAGGGACAGACAGGCAGACAAAGAGAGAGGGACAGACAGGCAGACAAAGAGAGAGGGACAGACAGGAAGACAAAGAGAGAGGGACAGACAGGCAGACAAAGAGAGAGGGACAGACAGGCAGACAAAGAGAGAGGGACAGACAGGCAGACAAAGAGAGAGGGACAGACAGACAGACAAAGAGAGAGAGGGACAGACAGGCAGACAAAGAGAGAGGGACAGACAGGAAGACAAAGAGAGAGGGACAGACAGGCAGACAAAGAGAGAGAGGGACAGACAGACAGACAAAGAGAGAGGGACAGACAGGCAGACAAAGAGAGAGGGACAGACAGGCAGACAAAGAGAGAGAGGGACAGACAGGCAGACAAAGAGAGAGGGACAGACAGACAGACAAAGAGAGAGAGGGACAGACAGGCAGACAAAGAGAGAGGGACAGACAGGCAGACAAAAAGAGGGACAGACAGGCAGACAAAGAGAGAGGGACAGACAGGCAGACAAAGAGAGATGGACAGACAGGCAGACAAAGAGAGAGAGGGACAGACAGGCAGACAAAGAGAGAGGGACAGACAGGCAGACAAAGAGAGAGGGACAGACAGGCAGACAAAAAGAGAGGGACAGACAGGCAGACAAAAAGAGAGGGACAGACAGGCAGACAAAGAGAGATGGACAGACAGGCAGACAAAGAGAGAGAGGGACAGACAAGCAGACAAAAAGAGAGAGGGATAGACAGGCAGACAAAGAGAGAGAGGGACAGACAGGCAAACAGAGAGAGAGAGAGGGACAGACAGGCAAACAGAGAGAGGGACAGGCAGGCAGACAAAGAGAGATGGACAGACAGGCAAACAAAGAGAGGGACAGACAGGCAGACAAAGAGAGAGAAGGACAGACAGGCAGACAAAGACAGAGAGGGACAGACAGGCAAACAGAGAGAGAGAGGGACAGACAGGCAAACAGAGAGAGGGACAGACAGGCAGACAAAGAGAGATGGACAGACAGACAGACAAAGAGAGATGGACAGACAGGCAGACAAAGAGAGAGAGGGACAGACAGGCAGACAAAGAGAGAGGGACAGGCATAAGGGACAGATGAACAGACCCCTGAATACTGTCTACTTAGTTGTTTACAATTTTGTACAATTAATAATCAAGATACAGACATCAATAAAACACCAAATAAATCAGTGACATAAACATTGTTCTTGTGGTAAATACAGCTTTTTTCAGGTATGTCAGGGATATATCACTGCATTAATTGAGGTCCACAGCATCTTACAAACCTGTTGATTCTTCTGTATTAAAGTCCCAGTTACTACATAAGTCTTTAACGCAGACACATTGCTGACATCATTACGTTCCCACTGCTGGAGAATGTGCTATGTGCTTCGTCACATAGAAATTATACAAAGAATTTCTAGTCTTTAGCAGAGAAAGAGAATGTTAAGGCAATGGTGGACAATGTACCCCCTAAAAAAGAAAACCAAAATGAAACCAGTCTTGTGAAAAGGGAATGGATTAGTTACTGAGAGGTTAACGCTGCATAATAATGTAATGTCACAGGCAGAGGGAACAGATTATTCTCTGTAAATTACAAACTGGGGTTAGTAATAATATAATAATAATAATGCTTGATATCATCCACTATGTACTGTGTAAAGCTATACTGTGCCATGCAATAGGAACTGTACAATGTGGTACTGTGCCATGCAATGTGTACTGTAGAATCCTATCCTGTATCATCCACTATGTACTGTGTAAAGCTATACTGTGCCATGCAATGTGTACTGTAGAATCCTATCCTGTATCATGTTATATGTACTGTGTAAAGCTATACTATACCATCCAATATAAACTGTACAATGTGGTACTGTACCATGCAATGTGTATTTTAGAATCCTATCCTGTATCATGTAATATGTACTGTGTAAAGCTATACTATACCATCTAATATAAACTGTACAATGTGGTACTGTACCATCCAATGTGTACTTTAGAATCCTATCCTGTATCATGTGATATGTACTGTGTAAAGCTATACTATACCATCCAATATAAACTGTACAATGTGGTACTGTACCATGCAATGTGTACTGTAGAATCCTATCCTGTATCATGTGATATGTACTGTGTAAAGCTATACTGTACCATCCAATATAAACTGTACAATGTGGTACTGCACAATGCAATGTGTACTGTAGAATCCTATCCTGTATCATGTGATATGTACTGTGTAAAGCTATATTATACCATCCAATATAAACTGTACAATGTGGTACTGTACCATGCAATGTGTACTTTAGAATCCTATCCTGTATCATGCAATGTGTACTGTGTAAAGCTATACTATACCATCTAATATAAACTGTACAATGTGGTACTGTACCATGCAATGTGTACTTTAGAATCCTATCCTGTATCATGTGATATGTACTGTGTAAAGCTATACTATACCATCCAATATAAACTGTACAATGTGGTACTGTACCATGCAATGTTTACTGTAGAATCCTATCCTGTATCATCCACTATGTACTGTGTAAAGCTATACTGTGCCATGCAATGTGTACTGTAGAATCCTATCCTGTATCATGTTATATGTACTGTGTAAAGCTATACTATACCATCCAATATAAACTGTACAATGTGGTACTGTACCATGCAATGTGTACTTTAGAATCCTATCCTGTATCATGTAATATGTACTGTGTAAAGCTATACTATACCATCTAATATAAACTGTACAATGTGGTACTGTACCATGCAATGTGTACTTTAGAATCCTATCCTGTATCATGTGATATGTACTGTGTAAAGCTATACTATACCATCCAATATAAACTGTACAATGTGGTACTGTACCATGCAATGTGTACTGTAGAATCCTATCATGTATCATGTGATATGTACTGTGTAAAGCTATACTGTACCATCCAATATAAACTGTACAATGTGGTACTGCACCATGCAATGTGTACTGTAGAATCCTATCCTGTATCATGTGATATGTACTGTGTAATGCTATATTATACCATCCAATATAAACTGTACAATGTGGTACTGTACCATGCAATGTGTACTTTAGAATCCTATCCTGTATCATGTAATATGTACTGTGTAAAGCTATAGTATACCATCTAATATAAACTGTACAATGTGGTACTGTACCATGTATTGTGTACTTTAGAATCCTATCCTGTATCATGTGATATGTACTGTGTAAAGCTATACTATACCATCCAATATAAACTGTACAATGTGGTACTGTACCATGCAATGTGTACTGTAGAATCCTATCCTGTATCATCCACTATGTACTGTGTAAAGCTATACTGTGCCATGCAATGTGTACTGTAGAATCCTATCCTGTATCATGTTATATGTAATGTGTAAAGCTATACTATACCATCCAATATAAACTGTACAATGTGGTACTGTACCATGCAATGTGTACTTTAGAATCCTATCCTGTATCATGTAATATGTACTGTGTAAAGCTATTCTATACCATCTAATATAAACTGTACAATGTGGTACTGTACCATGCAATGTGTACTTTAGAATCCTATCCTGTATCATGTGATATGTACTGTGTAAAGCTATACTATACCATCCAATATAAACTGTACAATGTGGTACTGTACCATGCAATGTGTACTGTAGAATCCTATCCTGTATCATGTGATATGTACTGTGTAAAGCTATACTGTACCATCCAATATAAACTGTACAATGTGGTACTGTACCATGCAATGTGTACTGTAGAATCCTATCCTGTACCATGCAATCTGTACTGTGTAAAGCTATACTATATCATCCAATATAAACTGTACAATGTGGTACTGGACCATGCAATGTGTACTGTAGAATCCTATCCTGTATCATGTGATATGTACTGTGTAAAGCTATACTATACCATCCAATATAAACTGTACAATGTGGTACTGTACCATGCAATGTGTACTGAAGAATCCTATCCTGTATCATGCGATATGTACTGTGTAAAGCTATACTATACCATCCAATATAAACTGTACAATGTGGTACTGGACCATGCAATGTGTACTGTAGAATCCTATCCTGTATCATGTGATATGTACTGTGTAAAGCTATACTATACCATCCAATATAAACTGTACAATGTGGTACTGCACCATGCAATGTATACTGTAGAATCCTATCCTGTATCATGCGATATGTACTGTGTAAAGCTATACTATACCATCCAATATAAACTGTACAATGTGGTACTGCACCATGCAATGTATACTGTAGAATCCTATCCTGTATCATGCGATATGTACTGTGTAAAGCTATACTATACCATCCAATATAAACTGTACAATGTGGTACTGTACCATGCAATGTGTACTGTATAATCCTATCCTGTACCATGCAATGTGTACTGTGTAAAGCTATACTATACAATCCAATATAAACTGTACAATGTGGTACTGTACCATGCAATGTGTACTGTAGAATCCTATCCTGTACTGTGTAAAGCTATACTATACCATCCAATATAAACTGTACAATGTGGTACTGCACCATGCAATGTATACTGTATAATCCTATCCTGTACCGTGCAATGTGTACTGTGTAAAGCTATACTATACCATCCAATGTAGATATAACAGATATAGATCCTGGCGCTTTAAACTGTAACAAAGCAGCACCAATCTATGTGTTACTCTGCAAGCACACGTGAAGAATTATACAGACATTTTTTTAAAACCATAGGAGTGATTGGTGCGCTAAGTAAACCCCACACAGCAAACAGTATAGAAGGAAATATAATAATTGCCTGAAATTTGTAGGTCTGGTGGTTAGGAAGTATTCTTCATTATTTGGTAATATACATAGAAAAATACAGAGAAAAAACAAAGACCATAAATGATACAGTATTGTATTGGCAAATAGTATATTCTAGATGATTGCACTCACAAACACTGTAGGTGAGAATAGCGCATCAATAGCCCATCAATATCTGGTCTGAGTCTTCTTTCTTCCTCATAGGATTCCCATGTGTATGACAGAATGAAGTACAGGCGATTATTGGCAAGTAATAAACATATTTAATAAATAACAAGTAGTAGCTTACATCAAAAGTTTTCAGCAACAGGCCTCTCCAGCAGGGTTATACAACGTTGTGGATAGTGGAAAGATAGCAGTATCGGTAGGCACGCTACGCGTTTCGCCTCTAATTAGGCTTCCTCTTGGCGTGTGCCTACCATACTGCATAAGTCCCTTTTAAATGTTCATATTCCGCGCGTCTCTAACGAGCGCGCACTTCCGGGTTCTTCTGGCAATGACGTCATCGCGACTTCGTCGCACCCTGGGATTTGAATGGCGTCTCGCGAGATTTGGCGTTTTCGTCATGTGGTCGCCTACATGAGGAAGGTGTGATGTCTTCTGCACAAATAGAATATATCATCGAAGGCCTAAAAATTATCCTCGAACACAATTTCTTTTGGTTCGAGGAAACTTTCTATTTGCAAAAAACAGGGACAGCTATGGGGACAAAAGTCGCGCCTAGTTATGCAAATGTCTTTATGGGAGACTGGGAAGACCAATCAGTGTGGAATCAACAAAGCTGGAAGGCAAACTTAATTTTATACAAAAGATATATAGATGATCTGTTTTTCATTTGGAAAGGAGACCAAAGTAGCCTAGATGCCTTCCTTAATTCCCTGAATAAAAATGACAAAAATATTGTTTTAAACACAGTATATAGCAAAACAGAAATCCAATTTTTGGACTTGATGGTATATATACAAGAAGGATCTCTCAAAACTAAAACGTTCTTTAAAAAGGTCGATACAAATGGATTCATAAATTTTGACAGCTGCCACTATCCTCCGTGGCTCAAAGGAGTCCCTAAAAGTCAGTGTATGAGACTTAGAAGGAATTGCACAGATGTTGAAATATACCAACAACAGGCCAATATACTAAAAATTAGATTTGAAGAAAAAGGTTATGACCCAGTAACTATAGAAAACACTATAAGGGAAATAGAAATTACAGATAGAAACGCACTAATTAAGCCAAAAGAGATTAAAATAAAAAAAACGGATGAAACATATCAGATACCCCTAGTATTTGACTATAACAACAAGTCATCAGAAATCAAAAAAATTGTTAATAAGCACTGGAATATCCTCTTGAAGGATGAGACACTGAAACACTGCATACCGGAAAAGCCAAAAGTTATTTTTCGAGGGGCACAAAACCTAAAGAATAAACTAACTAAAAGTTTCTTTTCTAAACAAAAAAAGAACGCTGCAAACCATTTTTTAACCCAAAAAGCTGGCTTCTATGGATGCAAAAACTGCGAACCATGCAAGATATCTGCTAGTCAAAAATACCCCATTACAAAATATACATCATATGCTAATAAACGTGAGTTCACAGTTAAGCAATTTTTAACATGCTCATCCACCAATGTGATCTATCTTATTGAATGCCCTTGTGGCATACAATACATTGGACGAACATCCAGAACTTTAAAAAAACGAGTGGGAGAACATGTGAGAAATATTAAAAAGGGTATCACCCAACACTCTCTTTCAAAACATTTTCTGGAAAAACATAATAAAGACCCTAGGGGTATCAAATTTTGGGCCATAGATAAAGTACCAAAACACTGGAGAGGTGGAGATAACATTAAAGAAATGGGAAAGGTAGAAATGAAATGGGTTTTCGATATAGATACCCTTCAACCAAAAGGTCATAATGCTGATTTTGACCTATTTAACTTTTTATAAAGGGATACTTTTTAAAAAATCCTGTTTATTTAAAATAGCCTTCTCTTAAATTTTAATAATTTTTAATAAAAAAATTTTAGACAAATTTTTCTACCTTCCCCATCCACCAATATAGCAGATATATATATGGTTTTCTTCTTGAATAAAATATGAGATGTTTTTTATTCTATATTTTTTTTATATATGTTTCTATGTGAATGTGCAATATCATATATGTTCTCTTAAAAATAATATTTCATTTTCTTAAAATATATATTCTTTATTATGCAGTTTTTTAAATACATTTTTTTTATATATATACATAATAAATACATTTTTTATAATTTATATTTGCTTCTCCCTCCCATATATCCCAGATCCTGGGAAACATATATGAATGTACATATATACGTTTTTTGTGAGGGGCTGCTGTTAAGAGCCACCACTCTGAATGTCCGTTTGCTAAAATTTTGCCTTCTATTCTCCGTGAGGCGACCACATGACGAAAACGCCAAATCTCGCGAGACGCCATTCAAATCCCATGGTGCGACGAAGTCGCGATGACGTCATTGCCAGAAGAACCCGGAAGTGCGCGCTCGTTAGAGACGCGCGGAATATGAACATTTAAAAGGGACTTATGCAGTATGGTATGCACACGCCAAGAGGAAGCCTAATTAGAGACGAAACGCGTAGCGTGCCTACCGATACTGCTATCTTTCCACTATCCACAACGTTGTATAACCCTGCTGGAGAGGCCTGTTGCTGAAAACTTTTGATGTAAGCTACTACTTGTTATTTATTAAATATGTTTATTACTTGCCAATAATCGCCTGTACTTCATTCTGTCATACACATGGGAATCCTATGTGGAAGAAAGAAGACTCAGACCAGATATTGATGGGCTATTGATGCGCTATTCTCACCTACAGTGTTTGTGAGTGCAATCATCTAGAATATACTATTTGCCAATACAATACTGTATCACACTATGGTCTTTGTTTTTTCTCTGTATTTTTCTATGTATATTACCAAATACTGAAGAATACTCTCTAACCATCAGACCGACAAAATTCAGGCAATTATTATATTTCCTTCTATACTGTTTGCTGTGTGGGATTTACTTAGCGCACCAATCACTCCTATGGTTTTAAAAAAATGTCTATACCATCCAATATAAACTGTACAATGTGGTACTGTACCATGCAATGTGTACTTTAGAATCCTATCCTGTATCATGTGATATGTACTGTGTAAAGCTATACTGTGCCATGCAATGTGTACTGTAGAATCCTATCCTGTATCATGTTATATGTACTGTGTAAAGCTATACTGTGCCATGCAATGTGTACTGTAGAATCCTATCCTGTATCATGTGATATGTACTGTGTAAAGCTATACTATACCATCCAATATAAACTGTACAATGTGGTACTGCACCATGCAATGTGTACTGTAGAATCCTATCCTGTATCATGCGATATGTACTGTGTAAAGCTATACTGTACCATCCAATATAAACTGTACAATGTGGTACTGTACCATGCAATGTGTACTGTGTAAAGCTATACTGTACCATCCAATATAAACTGTACAATGTGGTACTGTACCATGCAATGTGTACTGTAGAATCCTATCCTGTACCATGCAATGTGTACTGTAGAATCCTATCCTGTACCATGCATTGTGTACTGTAGAATCCTATCCTGTACCATGCAATGTGTTCTGTAGAATCCTATCCTGTACCATGCAATGTGTCCTGTAGAATCCTATCCTGTACCATGCAATGTGTACTGTAGAATCCTATCCTGTACCATGCAATGTGTTCTGCAGAATCCTATCCTGTACCATGCAATGTGTTCTGCAGAATCCTATCCTGTACCATGCAATGTGTACTGTAGAATCCTATCCTGTACCATGCAATGTGTACTGTAGAATCCTATCCTGTACCATGCAATGTGTACTGTAGAATCCTATCCTGTACCATGCAATGTGTACTGTAGAATCCTATCCTGTACCATGCAATGTGTTCTGTAGAATCCTATCCTGTACCATGCAATGTGTACTGTAGAATCCTATCCTGTACCATGCAATGTGTACTGTAGAATCCTATCCTGTACCATGCAATGTGTACTGTAGAATCCTATCCTGTACCATGCAATGTGTACTGTAGAATCCTATCCTGTACCATGCAATGTGTACTGTAGAATCCTATCCTGTACCATGCAATGTGTACTGTAGAATCCTATCCTGTACCATGCAATGTGTTCTGTAGAATCCTATCCTGTACCATGCAATGAGTACTGTAGAATCCTATCATGTACCATGCAATGAGTACTGTAGTATACCCACACAGTAAAATAAACAAAAACACAAACAAACTGGGTCCGTCACTGACAATAAATCACATAACTTTGAATAATCGAAGTATAAGAAGACTAAACCAAGTTTGTTAAGGAAAACATACATTAAATACATTAAAAAGATGGGGAAGAGGGGTAGAAGGAGGTCACCCAAAAATATTAGTAATCAAATGATTGACAGTGGTTCAAAAAATACACCTCACTTCATGTCACGGCCTAAAGTGCTGGGGAAGTTTTCATTTATATGAGACATAAGAACCCTGGGAAATTATGCAAATTAATTGTACAGGACATGTATGGGCGAGGGGGAGGCAAGAGATGACTGACGGGGGCTGGGGGGAGGGGCTTCAGGGGGGAGTTGATAAAAGCCCTGGAGCCTCTCTCCCCAGCAGCCATTTTAATCTGTAAACGCACCTGGTAGCAATTTTTTGCAGCTCTGGTGTTTCATTTCACGGCCCAGGCATGGAGATTGAGGCAATGCTCGCTGCCCTGAGGGCTGAGGCTCTTACAGATGGTGGCAGACGTTTGAGGCAGCAGTTTGCAGCGCTGCAGGCTGCTACACCCGCGGTGGCATCGCCTCCCGCGGGTCCTCGTGGCGGGGCGCGGCGGGTGTCCCGCCCGCCCGCTCGACTGAGCCCGGATGCCGGCTCCATCCAGCCTCATCGGAGCAGGAGTGGAGCTGGGCGAAGAAGCGGCCTTCGCCCGTCGGCCGCGCGGCCCGCTGCTTCCGGCGGCGGGCCTGCTAGTGCAGCCACGCGACCATCCCCGGTGGCTGGTGGGAGCGGGGATCGCAGGCCGCGCCCCTCCCCTCGGGGTTTGGAGCGCGACGGACGGAGGACATCCAGGGCTGTGACCAGGTCCGGTACAGCCCTGCTACCTTCCCCCCCGCGTCGGGATGCGGGGCCAAGCGGGAGGAGGAGCACGGATCGGCAGGCCAGGGTGGTGAGTAGGCCTCAGGGCCTAAAACGGGGGTCCCTTCGATTACCCTCCCGGGCGGGGGGCAGCGGGGAGGCTGTGGGCAGCTGCAGTGGGTCTTCTGGGGATGAGGATCCGGCCCTGGGTCTCTTACTGCCCCCTACCCCGTCCCCTACTCCTACCCCTGTCACTACTTACCAGGTTCCCTTGGCTGGGCTTCTCTCCCCTCCTGATCTGGCGTTGTATTCACCTGTCTCTCCTTCACAGGCTCCAGCTACTAGTGCTGTGCCACTCCACGTCCCCCATCCTGCTTCCCAGGTTGCGGGTGATTCAGCGGCCTCCCGGGCCTCCACGCCGGCTCTGGGTGCGGTACAGGGAGACACTGGTGAGTCCACGGGGCAACCTTTGGCGGGGTTTTCGGGGGTGGGTGGGGTGGGGTCTACCGTTACTCCTGCTAGTCAGCCATGGGTGGATTTGTTGCATTGCTTGCGGGGGGCGATCGAGCAAGTGAGCCGGGTGGCTGGGCCTTCTGGTAGTGCGGCCCTGCAGGGCATCGATAGTACGATGGGCGGCGTGTGGGGTTCCATGGGGGGTTCACCGGGGGTGGTTTCTGGTTTGCCGGGCACGGCGGGGGTCCCACAGTCCCCCTCATTACCGCCCCCTTTGTTGCTGCCGGCGGCCACTGCTGCGGCGCTCCCTGCGGTTCCCTTGTCAATGCCTAGTACATCGGCGGCACCGAGTACGTCGGCGTCGCTGGTTGGGGCGGCTGATTTGACACACCCAGTTGCGCCGATGGCGCATGGGGCCGCATATTTATGTTGGTCGGGCCCCTTAGGCCTTCATCTTAAATCGGAGGTGAGGGAGCGTATTTGGAAGGGCGAGTACGTGGAAATCTATTCGCTCCTTCCCATGGAGGACGTTCCTCCTCCTGAGAAGGAGTTGAAGGATGCCGAGAAGGAAAAGGAGAAGTACCGTTATCGCAAAATCCCAAAGAATTATGGGAATTGGATTCGGGCTTTCTCCATCTTGGCCAGCGTCATTGGGGAGAAATCCCCTGAAAAATGTTGCTCCTTGTTTTGTTACCAGGATCAAATCTGGAATGCGTGCAGGATTTATGGGGGTCTCAGCTGGTGGCGCTATGATGAGCAATTCCGGCAACGCATTGCTTTACGGCCTACTTTGGGTTGGGATCAAATGGACGTGGGGCTGTGGCTGGCCATTATGACCCGGCCAGCCTCGCATCAGGGGGGTTTGACGTCCTTTCTTGGGGGGGTCGGGGGACTGGGTTCGCCCTCTCCCTCGGCCACGACCCAACGACGACCGGGAGGGTGCTGGCAATTTAATGAGGGTCAGTGCAAGTTTGGCGCCGGTTGTCGCTTCAAACATGAGTGTTCCGGTTGCGGGGGTAGCCACCCCGCCACCCGGTGCTTCAAGCGTCAGAGAGGTGGGGACAAGTCTGACGTGGGCGGAAAGGGGGATGACGCCGGTGGACGTCGGGGCAATGCGCCCATGGCTAAGCCGGTATAGGAATCGTAGGGCGGCGGACATTTTGTTGCACGGGTTTGAGTTTGGTTTCAGGATCCCCTTTCAGGAGCGGGAGGTTTGTTTGCGGTTGCGTAATTTGCGTTCGGTGGCTGAGCACCCTGAGGTGGTGCGGGATAAGTTGGCTAAGGAAGTGGCTCTGGGCCGTATGGCGGGTCCTTTTGATTCGCCCCCGTTGGCAGCTTTACGGGTTTCTCCCCTGGGGGTGGTTCCCAAAAAGGAACCGGGAAAGTTCCGGCTGATCCAGCATCTGTCTTACCCCTATGGGGAGTCGGTTAACGACGACATTGATGCAGAATTGTGCCGGGTGTCTTATGCGTCCTTTGATTCGGCGGTTAGGATGGTGAGGGCGGCAGGGGCTGGTGCTTTGATGGCAAAAACCGATGTGGAGTCGGCCTTCCGGCTTCTTCCGGTTCATCCAGACTGTCATCACCTCCTCGGGTGCCATTTTGAAGGGAAGTTTTACGTTGACTTGTGCCTTCCCATGGGTTGTTCTATTTCCTGTTTTTATTTTGAGTGCTTTAGCACATTTTTGGATTGGGTAATCAGGGAGGAGTCCGGGTGCAGATCAGTGATGCATTACCTGGATGACTTCCTGCTGGTGGGTCCCTCGGGTTTGCAAGTCTGTGGCCATTTGTTGAGGACGGCCCAGGTGGTTCTGTCTTCGTTTGGGGTCCCATTGGCGGCAGACAAAACGGAGGGCCCGACTACCTGTATTTCCTTCCTGGGCATTGAGATTGACTCCCTGGCCGGCGAATGCCGGCTTCCTCAGGATAAATTGTTGGGCCTTAGGGCGGACATTTCCAAGGCTTGCGGCTTGAGAAAAATTCAGCTCCGGGCGTTGCAATCTTTATTGGGGAAGCTCAACTTTGCCTGTAAGATTATGCCAATGGGCAGGGTGTTTAGCAGACGTCTGGCAGGGGCTACGGCGGGGGTGTGCCGGCCGCACCATTATGTCAGGCTCACTCGGCCCCTACGGGATGATCTGGCGGTGTGGGATGATTTTTTGAGCAGGTACAATGGACGGTAGTTGTGGCAGGCTCCGGAGGTGTCCAACGCAGATCTCCATCTGTACACGGATGCCTCGGGATCCGTGGGCTACGGGGCAATTTTGGGGTCCCAGTGGTCTGCCGAGACCTGGCCCCCGTTCTGGGGTTCGGGGGGCCTGACAAAGAATTTAGCTTTTTTGGAGCTATTTCCTATTCTGGTGTCAGTGGTCCTTTGGGGAACTACGTTACGTGATCGCAGGGTGGTCTTCCACTGTGACAACATGGGAGTGGTGTTAGCGGTGAATAACCTGACGGCTTCTTCCCCGCCGGTAGTTAGGCTGTTGCGGCTTCTGGTCCTTAACTGCCTTGATTTTAATGTGACCTTTCGTGCTGTTCATATCCCTGGGGTGCATAACGTAATTGCGGATGCACTTTCTCGTTCGCAGTGGGCAACGTTCCGGGCGGCAGCACCATGGGCGGACCCGGAGGGTATCCCGTGCCCGTCGACGCTGTGGGACCTTGGGTTGGGCGAATAGCACAGTGGGTTAGCCAGTCTGTCGCTGGATCCACATGGAAGCGTTACGGTAAAGTTTGGGGGGAATGGTTGGATCTGGAGTCGGCTCGTGGGGGTTTCAGGGATGATGGGGCTCGCTTGGAAGGTTTACTGTGGTTGTTGTGGCATTGGGACGCGGCTGGCGTGTCGCCCGCGGCGGTAACGGCACGGATGTCAGGCCTTAGTTTCTGGTTCAGAGCTTCTGGGCTACGGGACGTGACTAAGGAGTTTTTAGTGCGTCAGGCGTTGAAGGGTTGGAGGAGGGGTGTTCATTCCGTGGATTACCGTAAACCGGTTTCCGGTGCTTTGTTGCTGGGCCTGTGCCACATACTGCCGGTGGTTTGCCACTCGCCTTTTGGTTGGCTGTCCTTGCCAGTAGGGGATATGTTTTGGAAAATGGAGTTGGAGTTATTACAAGGAGAATGGTGCTCGGGTCCTTCCCTAACCTTAAAAGCAACATGGAAGTTGTTTGTATTGGACGTGCCCACTGAGCTAAGTGAGTCGGCTAGTGGTAAGCATTGTGGGAGAGATGGGCGAGGTGGAGTTATGGCATCTCAAGGGACGAGGAGGGGAGGCGAGCTTCTGGATTCTGGATTTGGTTGGAAAAAAGTTGCCATATGTAAATATATGGGTGGAAGTTTAAAATGGTTTTACTGGCACGGGCTTAGTCAATTTGTCAGGCTGTATTCTGTTTTATACATATAAGTATTAAAGGATGGTGGTGGTTTATACAGCCTGATATGTGTTTAATAAAGAAGTGCTGTGGCCTTGTTGTACCATCACAAGTCTCGTGTCCATTTATTGGGGGGAACATGGGCTGGTATGGTTATGGGTGACTGTGGGGTTATGGTATGTCTCAGGAATCGGGCATCTATCCCCTCTGCATACATACATGTATCTCCAGCCTATAATCAGTGTAAAAAGCAGAATATAGACTATTTGGTACAGTCCTAATCTCAACATCTGAGGAAAGGGATTTAGGAGTAATAATTTCAGAGGACTTGAAGGTAGGTAGGCAATGCAATAGAGCAGCAGGAAATGCTAGCAGAATGCTTGGTTGCATAGGGAGAGGTATTAGCAGTAGGAAGAGGGAAGTGCTCATGCCATTGTACAGAGCACTGGTGAGACCTCACTTGGAGTATTGTACGCAGTACTGGAGACCTTATCTCTAGAAGGATATTGATACTTTGGAGAGAGTTCAGAGAAGGGCTACTAAACTGGTTCATGGGTTGAAGGATAAAACTTACCAGGAAAGGTTAAAGCATCTTAACATGTATAGCTTGGAGGAAAGACGTAACAGGGGGGATATGATAGAAACATTTAAATACATAAAGGGAATCAACACAGTAAAGGAAGAGAGTATATTTAAAAGAAGAAAAACTACCACAACTAGAGGACATAGTCTTAAATTAGAGGGGCAACGATTTAAAAGTAATATCAGGAAGTATTACTTTACTGAGAGGGTAGTGGATGTATGGAATAGCCTGCCAGCAGAAGAGGTAAACACAGTCAAGGATTTTAAGCATGCATGGGATAGACACAAGGCTATCCTAGCTATAAGACCGGGAACGGGGGACTAATAAAAGTACTCAAAAAAAATTGGGCAGACTAGATGGACCGAATGGTTCTTATCTGCCGACACATTCTATGTTTCTATGTTTCTATAATTATAGATTTATACAGAACCATATTGAAAGGGACCAATTCGTCTTAGGTCTCTATCAGCAGTCTCTGGTATATGGCAATGTATCACTCTGATTTGGATTCACGTGGTGGGAGTTGGAAACACATCAGTGAACGTGTTCGTAGAGTAACTCAAGTCTGACGCAGAGGCCGTTCGTTAAGTAACTCTAAAGTTTATTGTAAAGACAAGAACTTATATAGAAACAACAAGGGTTGGCTGGAGTAACATAATTGGGGGACAAAGAAAAGGGGAGTGGACATAGAATACATACATGTTACAAATAGTTATATAATTAACTAACAGTAATCTATCTATGGTTCTACTAAGAAATACAAAACTCCTGAGACGCAGACACAGGATATGACCCCTTTTCCTCTAACCTAGGCTTGACACATATAAGGTCTGGTATAATTAGGTTTACTACATAGAAAGGAGACTGACTGTCTATGTGTGTAGATTATGTGATAGACACAGACAAAGAATGTGCTCCCTCCAATAGGGGAGGGGGGTTTAACCCTTCCCTGAAGTTAACTCTTCCAATGCTGAATTAACTCATGTTATGTGTTAACACAATAAATATAAGTTTACCCTAACACATATCTGAGCTACTTTAGAAATGGCCAAAGCGTCAATATAAAAAAAATTATTACATGCTCTACCGTCAATGTGTGCCCATGTGGCTTACAATACGTGGGACGAACCACAAGACAGTTAAAGAAAATGATTGAAGAGAATATAAGAAATATAAAAAATGGATTAATAACTCATAGTTTGTCCAAACATGTTCATTTTCATCAAAAAACCCTAAGGGACTTAAGTTCTGTGCTACTGAAAAAGTTAAAAAACACTGGCGAGGGGGTGATAATATTAAAAACATAGGCAGAAGGAAATGCAATGGATTTTTAATTTGTGCACCTTAAACCACAGGGGTTAAATGCTGACTTTGAGCTTTACAACTTTATGGAAATAATTAGCTCACCCTTATATGCCATTCTGCACATTGCTGTAAGCAGCATACCATATGGAAAAGGACCTAACATATCTAAATATCCTCCTCCCTCATATTATATATATTTTTATATAAATGCCGCCTTTGTTAAATAAACATATATCTTTTTAATACTTTTTAATATACTTTATTGCCCCATATACGTGTGGTATATGTGGTAAATCTGGTCTGCTCCATGATGCTTCCCTCCGCTTGGGATAAAACCCTTGTTTCCTGCTTTACTTTCATGTGAACTCTGCTGGATCCAAAACTAAAATAAAAACGGCAATGTGAAGATGGCGCGAGAGGATGACGCGATTTGAGCTTCGTCTAGCAACAAGAAAAAGGAACACTTAACGCAGAGAGTCCAGACCCCAAGTTGAAGCCCATAGGAGAAATGATTAGCGTACTGGACTCACCTGCACACACTGGACCATTCAGCGGAACGGGACTGGTGTCTAGTGTTATGTCTCTGAGCGTTCACCTATAGATTATCTACAACAGGACTCTAGAGGCAGCAGTATACCTCTTATATTCTCATCAAGTCTGTGAGTGCATTACCCTAAAGACAGAGTCTCCCTAGGATACGGATTCTATTTCTCACTATATATGTCACCTACAAAGGTGTTATTTGTTTTATACACAATTATTTTATACACAGTTTGTTGAAGCGCGCTTTTGTGTCTTTTTTATATCTATTTATTACTATTTGTGTGGTTTAGGGACACACTGCCTTAGTGCTGCCACAACTACGATTATAGCGCTAGGTACATCCTCTGCTCTTTATATCTGAGTAAGTAAAGTAAAGTAACTGTATTTGGGATTTGCAACAGAAGACAGAATATTCCCTGACACAGAAACACTTTGTAACATACGTGACAGAAACATGCATTCTTTAGAGCAAGCAAGTGCCAGAACAAAGTGTATTTGAAATGTTTATATATATATATAATTCCTTTCTAGAATAATTCATGCACTTTTTGCCATAATATCCAGGTCTTGGCAGACAGTTTTTAAAATCTGGAGCTTGTAAATAAAAATAGCAAGCAAGGTATCTCCACTAAAAGGTTTTACTGGATTGGTCAGGATTATAAAACAAAGGTTTTCAGGAACTCAACAGATTTACAAAATTAAGAACGGATTATGCCAGTTGCTTATAATCTGTCACAGGTTTGCAAATCATTGATTCAAAAGGATTTTAGCTTTGTATTCAATACAAACTTGGAATTTCACTTATCCTTATTGAAAAACTAACTTACTAATTGTTATTTCTAAAAGTACTGTGACTCCTGCTTGCACACAAGTAAAGGCTGAGTATCTCTTATCAGCAATGCCTAGGAAAGTCTCTCATCTCTCATGAAATACGGTAATATCAGTGCAGATAGTGTATAGAGCAAATCAATCACTGTTACTGAATTACAGTTACTGAATTACAATTACAATTACTGTTACAGCTGTGATGTAGCTGTGATATTGGGAACTTGCCATTGGTGCATCAGGACTGCACACATGCCACGTATGACATGGGGGGATCTGAGCATGGAAAGGCTGTATCACGGCTTAAGGGGGCTGGACACTAGAATTGGGCAAAATGAACATTTTAGTTCAGATTTCGTCCATTGCTGCATTCGTTTTGGATTAAATTCATATCGTTATTTTCATTTGTACAAATGTATGACCCATGTGCTACAATAGGATAAGAATTTGTATGAAAATGTTCATTAGTATAAGGCAGGGGATTAAATTCGGCTCTTTCTTTGGAATTCCCCAACCTTATACTAGTATACAAATCCAATAGTTACATATACAACTTAAGTTGAACTTGAGTGGAAATGAGTAGAAATTGAGTTTATTGAAGTCTATTGGGTCTATTCACTAAAATGTGACTTTGGATTAAAAAACCCACTCATCCTGTAATGTGTCTGTCTGTATTAAGCCAGTTAGGGTTGGGGTTTACCCTCCTGTCAGGGTTCTACCCTGACCACCTGACTTGTGCATTTAAAGTCCTAATTTCTCTGCTATACCTCCTTCCTCCTCTAGAGGTCTCCCTATCTTTTCTTGTATTTTTTCCCCTCTGTTTGCTGTCAGGTGGGCTTGTTAACTTTTGCAACACGCCCCTGTTAAATACCTGCAGTTTATTGCAAACAGGGTATATGCATTAAAGTTGGATGCCTGACTTCTGAGAGCTGCTTCTCCTGTTCCTGATCCTCTGCTAAAGCTCATTCTGAATTTCTACCCTGTCCAGGAACTGGGAGACTGAACCTGGACAGCTCAAAAAGCCCGGGGGATGATTGTCAGCATCTCCTGAGACCCTTTGGCTACAGCAATATTACTTCAGCTAAATTGCTCCCTTAAAGGGCCCACTCTGCTTTGATCACCCTCTCTAGGGTGTTCCTTCTTCAGTCACCCTCTCTAGGGTGTTCCTGCTTCAGTCACCCTCTCTAGGGTGTTCCTGCTTCAGTCACCCTCTCTACGGTGTTCCTGCTTCAGTCACCCTCCCTAGGGTGTTCCTGCTTCAGTCACCTTCTCTTCAGTGTTCCTGCTTCAGTCACCCTCTCTACGGTGTTCCTGCTTCAGTCACCCTCCCTAGGGTGTTCCTGCTTCAGTCACCCTCTCTAGGGTGTTCCTGCTTCAGTCACCCTCTCTAGGCTGTTCCTGCTTCAGTCACCCTCCCTAGGGTGTTCCTGCTTCAGTCACCCTCTCTAGGGTGTTCCTGCTTCAGTCACCCTCTCTAGGCTGTTCCTGCTTCAGTCACCCTCTCTAGGCTGTTCCTGCTTCAGTCACCCTCTCTAGGCTGTTCCTGCTTCAGTCACCCTCTCTACGGTGTTCCTGCTTCAGTCACCCTCTCTATGCTGTTCCTGCTTCAGTCACCCTCTCTAGGCTGTTCCTGCTTCAGTCACCCTCTCTAGGCTGTTCCTGCTTCAGTCACCCTCTCTAGGGTGTTCCTGCTTCAGTCACCCTCTCTAGGCTGTTCCTGCTTCAGTCACCCTCTCTACGGTGTTCCTGCTTCAGTCACCCTCCCTAGGGTGTTCCTGCTTCAGTCACCCTCTCTAGGGTGTTCCTGCTTCAGTCACCCTCCCTAGGGTGTTCCTGCTTCAGTCACCCTCCCTAGGGTGTTCCTGCTTCAGTCACCCTCTCTAGGCTGTTCCTGCTTCAGTCACCCTCTCTAGGCTGTTCCTGCTTCAGTCACCCTCTCTAGGGTGTTCCTGCTTAGGTCACCCTCTCTAGGGTGTTCCTGCTTCAGTCACCCTCTCTAGGGTGTTAATACTTAGTTACCCTTCTCAGGCCTCACCCTTACCTAAAGCCTCACCCCTTGTTTAACTCTCTTCTCCTTATTCCAATCCTTATCTCTTTGTCGCTATCTCTGTCCTCACCCTGCACAATGAATAACATGCAACCAGACTCCTCCAATATCCCTGACCTGGTAAAGGCCCTGACACCTCCACACACAAATGTTAAACATTATTACATCTAATTGAATATTATAAACATAAAAAAGCCATGTCTGCATACTTTAAATTGCCACCAGATTATAAACTAGTATAATACATTGTTTACAAAGGAACACAATGTGAATTGAAAGCCTCACACTAAGAGATTATACAAATATTTCATAAAACCTTATCTTTCCCCAAATGTTTTGTTGAATTACTGATCAATAGCGAAAAACAGCAAAACAATCATGTGTGAAGGAGCCAAGCTTAGCATCAGCAGAGCAAACCACAGCTCTGATCAATACTCACTTCAACTGATAAACCGATCCAGGGGATAATAACTGGAGATCGTTTGTCACAAATGAAAAACGGCCACATTTTTCTCATCATTACACGTTTTAATAAACTAGGAGAAATATAAAACCAGATTAATGGCTTTAATATCCCCAGAGTACGATGCCATCACCACTGCAAGGGATTCTGGGTGAGGACATGTAAAATAGGCTCAAAATCATTGGGGCTTTTTATAAAACTGAATTCCGGGTAAAGTTCTAATAGTGATGTCATCAGCAGGAACATTCCATTGGTTTCCGTGGAGATTCTGGGGTAAAGTTCTAAAAGTGATGTAATCAGCAGGAACATTCCATTTGTTTCCATGGTGATTCTGGGGTAAGGTTCTAATAGTGATGTAATCAGCAGGAACATTCCATTTGTTTCCATGGTGATTCTGGGGTAAAGTTCTAATAGTGATGCAATCAGCAGGAACATTCCATTTGTTTCCATGGTGATTCTGGGGTAAAGTTCTAAAAGTGATGTAATCAGCAGGAACATTCCATTGGTTTCCATGGTGATTCTGGGGGTAAAGTTCTAAAAGTGATGTAATCAGCAGGAACATTCCATTTGTTTCCATGGTGATTCTGGGGGTAAAGTTCTAATAGTGATGTAATCAGCAGGAACATTCCTCTGGTTTCCATGGTGATTATGGGTAAAGTTCTAAAAGTGATGTAATCAGCAGGAACATTCCATTTGTTTCCATGGTGATTCTGGGGGTAAAGTTCTAATAGTGATGTAATCAGCAGGAACATTCCTCTGGTTTCCATGGTGATTATGGGTAACGTTCTAAAAGTGATGTAATCAGCAGGAACATTCCATTTGTTTCCATGGTGATTCTGGGGTAAAGTTCTAATAGTGATGTAATCAGCAGGAACATTCCATTGGTTTCCATGGTGATTCTGGGGGTAAAGTTCTAATAGTGATGTAATCAGCAGGAACATTCCTCTGGTTTCCATGGTGATTCTGGGGGTAAAGTTCTAAAAGTGATGTAATCAGCAGGAACATTCCTCTGGTTTCCATGGTGATTCTGGGGGTAAAGTTCTAAAAGTGATGTAATCAGCAGGAACATTCCATTTGTTTCCATGGTGATTCTGGGGGTAAAGTTCTAATAGTGATGTAATCAGCAGGAACATTCCTCTGGTTTCCATGGTGATTATGGGTAACGTTCTAAAAGTGATGTAATCAGCAGGAACATTCCATTTGTTTCCATGGTGATTCTGGGATAAAGTTCTAATAGTGATGTAATCAGCAGGAACATTCCATTGGTTTCCATGGTGATTCTGGGGGTAAAGTTCTAATAGTGATGTAATCAGCAGGAACATTCCTCTGGTTTCCATGGTGATTCTGGGGGTAAAGTTCTAAAAGTGATGTAATCAGCAGGAACATTCCATTGGTTTCCATGGTGATTCTGGGGGTAAAGTTCTAAAAGTGATGTAATCAGCAGGAACATTCCATTGGTTTCCGTGGTGATTGCACCACTTTTAGAACTTATACAACAAAACACTGCCAACTCTAGCAGGTTTCATGCAACCCTTGGTCTTTTTGACTCGAATGGATTATTTGGGTTAGGGTGAGGGTAAGTAGAAAACCTTTAAATCAACAATACACAAATATACATATAAATGGATACCTTTTGGAAACAGATACAACTGAAGAACATTTAAACCAATGTGCCTAACCAGAAAGGTAAATCATGAAATAAATAAGAAAAAGTAGCATTCAAACATTATAAAGCAGAGGGATCAGCAGATGTATTTGCAAAATATAAAGATGCCATCAAACCCTGTACAAAGACAATTAAATTAGCTAAATTGGAGAATGAAAAAATAACTGCCAATGAGAGCAAAAATATGGAAATATATAAATAGCAACAAAAAAAAAAACGGACGTTTGGGTCGTTGTTATAAAGCAGATTTTTTTTATAATAATTAATTTTCCTCTGCTTTTACCAAGACACATTGGTCAAGAACCTGCAAGCTGCTTTTACAGAACAGTCACTGCAAGCATGTGCCTGGCTGACATAAGAAAAACGGTTAAAAGAATGAAATGGTATTAAGGGGGACAAAGCCCTGGGGTTGGGTGGTATAGACCCACAGGAACTTAGAAGCACACTCTCACCAAAAAATGTAAAGAATTTATTTTTTTTAATTTGTTTTTCAGACATGTCTTTTGTTTTTGTTCTGTCACGGTATTTAGTAAAATATGTAACTAAACAAGTGTGACTGGGTGCCGCCATTTTGAGAAATATAGTGTTTTTGGGTTCCACCCCCCAGTTACTTTACAGCACTAGTATGTCACTTTGGGGCTGGGGACACAGGATGCGGTCTATAAGTCATTGCATTGAATGGGAGGGTAATGTGACTATTATATCACAAGGGGCGGAGTTATGATCCTGTTTGATCAGGTCAATCTCCTCTCTGTGTGTTGTACACAGCCACCTAGTCCTGCCCACTATACTACACAGGAGCCAGTAAGAGAGCAGGGGAGTATTTTATGACATCATCATGCAAGCTTTGGCCACAGTTGTAAAGTGAGACTGGCTGGAAGATTTTGGACGATGTTGCATCATGGGAATTATTTACAAAATGGAGCCAGGAGATAAACACCTAATTTTATTTTTTATTTTATATGAAATTAATTCAATCATATAAAAAACAGTGGCATATGATTTATATATGTGTTTGTTTTAAATGACCTAGTTACAGCTTATTTAAGTGGTAGCAGTGGTGTTTCTTGGTTTCTTGGATACCCCCAAGGTATGCATTAACCCGTTACTCAGAGCAGGTTATTCATGTATTACTCCATTTAGCCAGAGATACCCCCAAGTTATGCATTAACCCATTACTCAGAGCAGGTTACCTTGTATTACTCCATTCAGCCAGGGATACCCCCAAGGTATGCATTAACCCATTACTCAGAGCAGGTTATTCATGTATTACTCCATTTAGCCAGGGATACCCCCAAGGTATGCATTAACCCATTACTCAGAGCAGGTTACCTTGTATTACTCCATTCAGCCAGGGATACCCCCAAGGTATGCATTAACCCATTACTCAGAGCAGGTTACCTTGTATTACTCCATTCAGCCAGGGATACCCCCAAGGTATGCATTAACCCATTACTCAGAGCAGGTTACCTTGTATTACTCCATTCAGCCAGGGATACCCCCAAGGTATGCATTAACCCATTACTCAGAGCAGGTTACCTTGTATTACTCCATTCAGCCAGGGATACCCCCAAGGTATGCATTAACCCATTACTCAGAGCAGGTTACCTTGTATTACTCCATTCAGCCAGGGATACCCCCAAGGTATGCATTAACCCATTACTCAGAGCAGGTTACCTTGTATTACTCCATTCAGCCAGGGATACCCCCAAGGTATGCATTAACCCATTACTCAGAGCAGGTTACCTTGTATTACTCCATTCAGCCAGGGATACCCCCAAGGTATGCATTAACCCGTTACTCAGAGCAGGTTATTCATGTATTACTCCATTTAGCCAGAGATACCCCCAAGGTATGCATTAACCCATTACTCAGAGCAGGTTACCTTGTATTACTCCATTCAGCCAGGGATACCCCCAAGGTATGCATTAACCCATTACTCAGAGCAGGTTACCTTGTATTACTCCATTCAGCCAGGGATACCCCCAAGGTATGCATTAACCCGTTACTCAGAGCAAGTTATTCATGTATTACTCCATTTAGCCAGGGATACCCCCAAGGTATGCATTAACCCATTACTCAGAGCAGGTTACCTTGTATTACTCCATTCAGCCAGGGATACCCCCAAGGTATGCATTAACCCATTACTCAGAGCAGGTTACCTTGTATTACTCCATTCAGCCAGGGATACCCCCAAGGTATGCATTAACCCATTACTCAGAGCAGGTTACCTTGTATTACTCCATTCAGCCAGGGATACCCCCAAGGTATGCATTAACCCATTACTCAGAGCAGGTTACCTTGTATTACTCCATTCAGCCAGGGATACCCCCAAGGTATGCATTAACCCATTACTCAGAGCAGGTTACCTTGTATTACTCCATTCAGCCAGGGATACCCCCAAGGTATGCATTAACCCATTACTCAGAGCAGGTTACCTTGTATTACTCCATTCAGCCAGGGATACCCCCAAGGTATGCATTAACCCATTACTCAGAGCAGGTTATTCATGTATTACTCCATTCAGCCAGTGATACCCCCAAGGTATGCATTAACCCATTACTCAGAGCAGGTTACCTTGTATTACTCCATTCAGCCAGGGATACCCCCAAGGTATGCATTAACCCATTACTCAGAGCAGTTTATTCATGTATTGCTCCATTCAGCCAGGGATACCCCCAAGGTATGCATTAACCCATTACTCAGAGCAGGTTACCTTGTATTACTCCATTCAGCCAGGGATACCCCCAAGGTATGCATTAACCCATTACTCAGAGCAGGTTACCTTGTATTACTCCATTCAGCCAGGGATACCCCCAAGGTATGCATTAACCCATTACTCAGAGCAGGTTACCTTGTATTACTCCATTCAGCCAGGGATACCCCCAAGGTATGCATTAACCCGTTACTCAGAGCAGGTTATTCATGTATTACTCCATTTAGCCAGAGATACCCCCAAGGTATGCATTAACCCATTACTCAGAGCAGGTTACCTTGTATTACTCCATTCAGCCAGGGATACCCCCAAGGTATGCATTAACCCATTACTCAGAGCAGGTTACCTTGTATTACTCCATTCAGCCAGGGATACCCCCAAGGTATGCATTAACCCGTTACTCAGAGCAAGTTATTCATGTATTACTCCATTTAGCCAGGGATACCCCCAAGGTATGCATTAACCCATTACTCAGAGCAGGTTACCTTGTATTACTCCATTCAGCCAGGGATACCCCCAAGGTATGCATTAACCCATTACTCAGAGCAGGTTACCTTGTATTACTCCATTCAGCCAGGGATACCCCCAAGGTATGCATTAACCCATTACTCAGAGCAGGTTACCTTGTATTACTCCATTCAGCCAGGGATACCCCCAAGGTATGCATTAACCCATTACTCAGAGCAGGTTACCTTGTATTACTCCATTCAGCCAGGGATACCCCCAAGGTATGCATTAACCCATTACTCAGAGCAGGTTACCTTGTATTACTCCATTCAGCCAGGGATACCCCCAAGGTATGCATTAACCCATTACTCAGAGCAGGTTACCTTGTATTACTCCATTCAGCCAGGGATACCCCCAAGGTATGCATTAACCCATTACTCAGAGCAGGTTATTCATGTATTACTCCATTCAGCCAGGGATACCCCCAAGGTATGCATTAACCCATTACTCAGAGCAGGTTACCTTGTATTACTCCATTCAGCCAGGGATACCCCCAAGGTATGCATTAACCCATTACTCAGAGCAGTTTATTCATGTATTGCTCCATTCAGCCAGGGATACCCCCAAGGTATGCATTAACCCATTACTCAGAGCAGGTTACCTTGTATTACTCCATTCAGCCAGGGATACCCCCAAGGTATGCATTAACCCATTACTCAGAGCAGGTTACCTTGTATTGCTCCATTCAGCCAGGGATACCCCCAAGGTATGCATTAACCCATTACTCAGAGCAGGTTACCTTGTATTACTCCATTTAGCCAGGGATACCCCCAAGGTATGCATTAACCCATTACTCAGAGCAGGTTATTCATGTATTACTCCATTCAGCCAGGGATACCCCCAAGGTATGCATTAACCCATTACTCAGAGCAGGTTACCTTGTATTACTCCATTCAGCCAGGGATACCCCCAAGGTATGCATTAACCCATTACTCAGAGCAGGTTACCTTGTATTACTCCATTCAGCCAGGGATACCCCCAAGGTATGCATTAACCCATTACTCAGAGCAGGTTACCTTGTATTACTCCATTCAGCCAGGGATACCCCCAAGGTATGCATTAACCCATTACTCAGAGCAGGTTACCTTGTATTACTCCATTCAGCCAGGGATACCCCCAAGGTATGCATTAACCCATTACTCAGAGCAGGTTACCTTGTATTACTCCATTCAGCCAGGGATACCCCCAAGGTATGCATTAACCCATTACTCAGAGCAGGTTACCTTGTATTACTCCATTTAGCCAGGGATACCCCCAAGGTATGCATTAACCCATTACTCAGAGCAGGTTATTCATGTATTACTCCATTCAGCCAGGGATACCCCCAAGGTATGCATTAACCCATTACTCAGAGCAGGTTACCTTGTATTACTCCATTCACCAAGGGATACCCCCAAGGTATGCATTAACCCATTACTCAGAGCAGGTTACCTTGTATTACTCCATTCACCAAGGGATACCCCCAAGGTATGCATTAACCCATTACTCAGAGCAGGTTACCTTGTATTACTCCATTCAGCCAGGGATACCCCCAAGGTATGCATTAACCCATTACTCAGAGCAGGTTACCTTGTATTACTCCATTCAGCCAGGGATACCCCCAAGGTATGCATTAACCCATTACTCAGAGCAGGTTACCTTGTATTACTCCATTCAGCCAGGGATACCCCCAAGGTATGCATTAACCCATTACTCAGAGCAGGTTATTCATGTATTACTCCATTTAGCCAGGGATACCCCCAAGGTATGCATTAACCCATTACTCAGAGCAGGTTATTCATGTATTACTCCATTCAGCCAGGGATACCCCCAAGGTATGCATTAACCCATTACTCAGAGCAGGTTACCTTGTATTACTCCATTCAGCCAGGGATACCCCCAAGGTATGCATTAACCCATTACTCAGAGCAGGTTACCTTGTATTACTCCATTCAGCCAGGGATACCCCCAAGGTATGCATTAACCCATTACTCAGAGCAGGTTACCTTGTATTACTCCATTCAGCCAGGGATACCCCCAAGGTATGCATTAACCCATTACTCAGAGCAGGTTATTCATGTATTACTCCATTCAGCCAGGGATACCCCCAAGGTATGCATTAACCCATTACTCAGAGCAGGTTACCTTGTATTACTCCATTCAGCCAGGGATACCCCCAAGGTATGCATTAACCCATTACTCAGAGCAGGTTACCTTGTATTACTCCATTCAGCCAGGGATACCCCCAAGGTATGCATTAACCCATTACTCAGAGCAGGTTACCTTGTATTACTCCATTCAGCCAGGGATACCCCCAAGGTATGCATTAACCCATTACTCAGAGCAGGTTACCTTGTATTACTCCATTCAGCCAGGGATACCCCCAAGGTATGCATTAACCCGTTACTCAGAGCAGGTTACCTTGTATTACTCCATTCAGCCAGGGATACCCCCAAGGTATGCATTAACCCATTACTCAGAGCAGGTTACCTTGTATTACTCCATTCAGCCAGGGATACCCCCAAGGTATGCATTAACCCATTACTCAGAGCAGGTTACCTTGTATTACTCCATTCAGCCAGGGATACCCCCAAGGTATGCATTAACCCATTACTCAGAGCAGGTTACCTTGTATTATTCCATTCAGCCAGGGATACCCCCAAGGTATGCATTAACCCGTTACTCAGAGCAGGTTACCTTGTATTACTCCATTCAGCCAGGGATACCCCCAAGGTATGCATTAACCCGTTACTCAGAGCAGGTTATTCATGTATTACTCCATTTAGCCAGGGATACCCCCAAGGTATGCATTAACCCATTACTCAGAGCAGGTTACCTTGTATTACTCCATTTAGCCAGGGATACCCCCAAGGTATGCATTAACCCATTACTCAGAGCAGGTTATTCATGTATTACTCCATTCAGCCAGGGATACCCCAAGGTATGCATTAACCCATTACTCAGAGCAGGTTACCTTGTATTACTCCATTCAGCCAGGGATACCCCCAAGGTATGCATTAACCCATTACTCAGAGCAGGTTACCTTGTATTACTCCATTCAGCCAGGGATACCCCCAAGGTATGCATTAACCCATTACTCAGAGCAGGTTACCTTGTATTACTCCATTCAGCCAGGGATACCCCCAAGGTATGCATTAACCCATTACTCAGAGCAGGTTACCTTGTATTACTCCATTCAGCCAGGGATACCCCCAAGGTATGCATTAACCCATTACTCAGAGCAGGTTACCTTGTATTACTCCATTTAGCCAGGGATACCCCCAAGGTATGCATTAACCCATTACTCAGAGCAGGTTACCTTGTATTACTCCATTCAGCCAGGGATACCCCCAAGGTATGCATTAACCCATTACTCAGAGCAGGTTATTCATGTATTACTCCATTTAGCCGGGGATACCCCCAAGGTATGCATTAACCCATTACTCAGAGCAGGTTACCTTGTATTACTCCATTCAGCCAGGGATACCCCCAAGGTATGCATTAACCCATTACTCAGAGCAGGTTACCTTGTATTACTCCATTCAGCCAGGGATACCCCCAAGGTATGCATTAACCCATTACTCAGAGCAGGTTACCTTGTATTACTCCATTCAGCCAGGGATACCCCCAAGGTATGCATTAACCCATTACTCAGAGCAGGTTACCTTGTATTACTCCATTCAGCCAGGGATACCCCCAAGGTATGCATTAACCCATTACTCAGAGCAGGTTACCTTGTATTACTCCATTCAGCCAGGGATACCCCCAAGGTATGCATTAACCCATTACTCAGAGCAGGTTATTCATGTATTACTCCATTCAGCCAGGGATACCCCCAAGGTATGCATTAACCCATTACTCAGAGCAGGTTACCTTGTATTACTCCATTCAGCCAAGGATACCCCCAAGGTATGCATTAACCCATTACTCAGAGCAGGTTACCTTGTATTACTCCATTCAGCCAGGGATACCCCCAAGGTATGCATTAACCCATTACTCAGAGCAGGTTATTCATGTATTACTCCATTTAGCCAGGGATACCCCCAAGGTATGCATTAACCCATTACTCAGAGCAGGTTACCTTGTATTACTCCATTCAGCCAGGGATACCCCCAAGGTATGCATTAACCCATTACTCAGAGCAGGTTATTCATGTATTACTCCATTCAGCCAGGGATACCCCCAAGGTATGCATTAACCCATTACTCAGAGCAGGTTACCTTGTATTACTCCATTCAGCCGGGGATACCCCCAAGGTATGCATTAACCCATTACTCAGAGCAGGTTACCTTGTATTACTCCATTTAGCCGGGGATACCCCTAAGGTACGCATTAACCCATTACTCAGAGCAGGTTACCTTGTATTACTCCATTCAGCCAGGGATACCCCCAAGGTATGCATTAACCCATTACTCAGAGCAGGTTACCTTGTATTACTCCATTCAGCCAGGGATACCCCCAAGGTATGCATTAACCCATTACTCAGAGCAGGTTACCTTGTATTACTCCATTCAGCCAGGGATACCCCCAAGGTATGCATTAACCCATTACTCAGAGCAGGTTACCTTGTATTACTCCATTCAGCCAGGGATACCCCCAAGGTATGCATTAACCCATTACTCAGAGCAGGTTATTCATGTATTACTCCATTCAGCCAGGGATACCCCCAAGGTATGCATTAACCCATTACTCAGAGCAGGTTACCTTGTATTACTCCATTCAGCCAGGGATACCCCCAAGGTATGCATTAACCCATTACTCAGAGCAGGTTACCTTGTATTACTCCATTCAGCCAGGGATACCCCCAAGGTATGCATTAACCCATTACTCAGAGCAGGTTATTCATGTATTACTCCATTCAGCCAGGGATACCCCCAAGGTATGCATTAACCCGTTACTCAGAGCAGGTTACCTTGTATTACTCCATTCAGCCAGGGATACCCCCAAGGTACGCATTAACCCATTACTCAGAGCAGGTTACCTTGTATTACTCCATTCAGCCAGGGATACCCCCAAGGTATGCATTAACCCATTACTCAGAGCAGGTTACCTTGTATTACTCCATTCAGCCAGGGATACCCCCAAGGTATGCATTAACCCATTACTCAGAGCAGGTTACCTTGTATTACTCCATTCAGCCAGGGATACCCCCAAGGTATGCATTAACCCATTACTCAGAGCAGGTTATTCATGTATTACTCCATTCAGCCAGGGATACCCCCAAGGTATGCATTAACCCATTACTCAGAGCAGGTTACCTTGTATTACTCCATTCAGCCAGGGATACCCCCAAGGTATGCATTAACCCATTACTCAGAGCAGGTTACCTTGTATTACTCCATTCAGCCAGGGATACCCCCAAGGTATGCATTAACCCATTACTCAGAGCAGGTTACCTTGTATTACTCCATTCAGCCAGGGATACCCCCAAGGTATGCATTAACCCATTACTCAGAGCAGGTTACCTTGTATTACTCCATTCAGCCAGGGATACCCCCAAGGTATGCATTAACCCATTACTCAGAGCAGGTTATTCATGTATTACTCCATTCAGCCAGGGATACCCCCAAGGTATGCATTAACCCATTACTCAGAGCAGGTTATTCATGTATTACTCCATTTAGCCAGGGATACCCCCAAGGTATGCATTAACCCATTACTCAGAGCAGGTTATTCATGTATTACTCCATTTAGCCGGGGATACCCCCAAGGTATGCATTAACCCATTACTCAGAGCAGGTTACCTTGTATTACTCCATTTAGCCAGGGATACCCCCAAGGTATGCATTAACCCATTACTCAGAGCAGGTTACCTTGTATTACTCCATTCAGCCAGGGATACCCCCAAGGTATGCATTAACCCATTACTCAGAGCAGGTTACCTTGTATTACTCCATTCAGCCAGGGATACCCCCAAGGTATGCATTAACCCATTACTCAGAGCAAGTTATTCATGTATTACTCCATTCAGCCAGGGATACCCCCAAGGTATGCATTAACCCATTACTCAGAGCAGGTTGCCTTGTATTACTCCATTCAGCCAGGGATACCCCCAAGGTATGCATTAACCCATTACTCAGAGCAGGTTATTCATGTATTACTCCATTCAGCCAGGGATACCCCCAAGGTATGCATTAACCCATTACTCAGAGCAGGTTACCTTGTATTACTCCATTCAGCCAGGGATACCCCCAAGGTATGCATTAACCCATTACTCAGAGCAGGTTATTCATGTATTACTCCATTTAGCCAGAGATACCCCCAAGGTATGCATTAACCCATTACACAGAGCAGGTTACCTTGTATTACTCCATTCAGCCAGGGATACCCCCAAGGTATGCATTAACCCATTACTCAGAGCAGGTTACCTTGTATTACTCCATTCAGCCAGGGATACCCCCAAGGTATGCATTAACCCATTACTCAGAGCAGGTTACCTTGTATTACTCCATTCAGCCAGGGATACCCCCAAGGTATGCATTAACCCATTACTCAGAGCAGGTTATTCATGTATTACTCCATTCAGCCAGGGATACCCCCAAGGTATGCATTAACCCATTACTCAGAGCAGGTTACCTTGTATTACTCCATTCAGCCAGGGATACCCCCAAGGTATGCATTAACCCATTACTCAGAGCAGGTTACCTTGTATTACTCCATTCAGCCAGGGATACCCCCAAGGTATGCATTAACCCATTACTCAGAGCAGGTTACCTTGTATTACTCCATTCAGCCAGGGATACCCCCAAGGTATGCATTAACCCATTACTCAGAGCAGGTTACCTTGTATTACTCCATTTAGCCAGGGATACCCCCAAGGTATGCATTAACCCATTACTCAGAGCAGGTTACCTTGTATTACTCCATTCAGCCAGGGATACCCCCAAGGTATGCATTAACCCATTACTCAGAGCAGGTTATTCATGTATTACTCCATTCAGCCAGGGATACCCCCAAGGTATGCATTAACCCATTACTCAGAGCAGGTTACCTTGTATTACTCCATTCAGCCAGGGATACCCCCAAGGTATGCATTAACCCATTACTCAGAGCAGGTTACCTTGTATTACTCCATTCAGCCAGGGATACCCCCAAGGTATGCATTCACCCATTACTCAGAGCAGGTTACCTTGTATTACTCCATTCAGCCAGGGATACCCCCAAGGTATGCATTAACCCATTACTCAGAGCAGGTTACCTTGTATTACTCCATTTAGCCAGGGATACCCCCAAGGTATGCATTAACCCATTACTCAGAGCAGGTTACCTTGTATTACTCCATTTAGCCAGGGATACCCCCAAGGTATGCATTAACCCATTACTCAGAGCAGGTTACCTTGTATTACTCCATTCAGCCAGGGATACCCCCAAGGTATGCATTAACCCATTACTCAGAGCAGGTTATTCATGTATTACTCCATTCAGCCAGGGATACCCCCAAGGTATGCATTAACCCATTACTCAGAGCAGGTTACCTTGTATTACTCCATTCAGCCAGGGATACCCCCAAGGTATGCATTAACCCATTACTCAGAGCAGGTTACCTTGTATTACTCCATTCAGCCAGGGATACCCCCAAGGTATGCATTAACCCATTACTCAGAGCAGGTTACCTTGTATTACTCCATTCAGCCAGGGATACCCCCAAGGTATGCATTAACCCATTACTCAGAGCAGGTTACCTTGTATTACTCCATTCAGCCAGGGATACCCCCAAGGTATGCATTCACCCATTACTCAGAGCAGGTTACCTTGTATTACTCCATTCAGCCAGGGATACCCCCAAGGTATGCATTAACCCATTACTCAGAGCAGGTTACCTTGTATTACTCCATTTAGCCAGGGATACCCCCAAGGTATGCATTAACCCATTACTCAGAGCAGGTTACCTTGTATTACTCCATTTAGCCAGGGATACCCCCAAGGTATGCATTAACCCATTACTCAGAGCAGGTTATTCATGTATTACTCCATTCAGCCAGGGATACCCCCAAGGTATGCATTAACCCATTACTCAGAGCAGGTTACCTTGTATTACTCCATTCAGCCAGGGATACCCCCAAGGTATGCATTAACCCATTACTCAGAGCAGGTTATTCATGTATTGCTCCATTCAGCCAGGGATACCCCCAAGGTATGCATTAACCCATTACTCAGAGCAGGTTATTCATGTATTACTCCATTTAGCCAGGGATACCCCCAAGGTATGCATTAACCCATTACTCAGAGCAGGTTATTCATGTATTACTCCATTCAGCCAGGGATACCCCCAAGGTATGCATTAACCCATTACTCAGAGCAGGTTACCTTGTATTACTCCATTTAGCCAGGGATACCCCCAAGGTATGCATTAACCCATTACTCAGAGCAGGTTATTCATGTATTACTCCATTCAGCCAGGGATACCCCCAAGGTATGCATTAACCCATTACTCAGAGCAGGTTACCTTGTATTACTCCATTTAGCCAGGGATACCCCCAAGGTATGCATTAACCCATTACTCAGAGCAGGTTACCTTGTATTACTCCATTCAGCCAGGGATACCCCCAAGGTATGCATTAACCCATTACTCAGAGCAGGTTATTCATGTATTGCTCCATTCAGCCAGGGATACCCCCAAGGTATGCATTAACCCATTACTCAGAGCAGGTTATTCATGTATTACTCCATTTAGCCAGAGATACCCCCAAGGTATGCATTAACCCATTACACAGAGCAGGTTACCTTGTATTACTCCATTCAGCCAGGGATACCCCCAAGGTATGCATTAACCCATTACTCAGAGCAGGTTACCTTGTATTACTCCATTCAGCCAGGGATACCCCCAAGGTATGCATTAACCCATTACTCAGAGCAGGTTACCTTGTATTACTCCATTCAGCCAGGGATACCCCCAAGGTATGCATTAACCCATTACTCAGAGCAGGTTACCTTGTATTACTCCATTTAGCCAGGGATACCCCCAAGGTATGCATTAACCCATTACTCAGAGCAGGTTATTCATGTATTACTCCATTTAGCCAGGGATACCCCCAAGGTATGCATTAACCCATTACTCAGAGCAGGTTATTCATGTATTACTCCATTCAGCCAGGGATACCCCCAAGGTATGCATTAACCCATTACTCAGAGCAGGTTATTCATGTATTACTCCATTTAGCCAGAGATACCCCCAAGGTATGCATTAACCCATTACACAGAGCAGGTTACCTTGTATTACTCCATTCAGCCAGGGATACCCCCAAGGTATGCATTAACCCATTACTCAGAGCAGGTTACCTTGTATTACTCCATTCAGCCAGGGATACCCCCAAGGTATGCATTAACCCATTACTCAGAGCAGGTTACCTTGTATTACTCCATTCAGCCAGGGATACCCCCAAGGTATGCATTAACCCATTACTCAGAGCAGGTTATTCATGTATTACTCCATTCAGCCAGGGATACCCCCAAGGTATGCATTAACCCATTACTCAGAGCAGGTTACCTTGTATTACTCCATTTAGCCAGGGATACCCCCAAGGTATGCATTAACCCATTACTCAGAGCAGGTTACCTTGTATTACTCCATTCAGCCAGGGATACCCCCAAGGTATGCATTAACCCATTACTCAGAGCAGGTTACCTTGTATTACTCCATTCAGCCAGGGATACCCCCAAGGTATGCATTAACCCATTACTCAGAGCAGGTTATTCATGTATTACTCCATTCAGCCAGGGATACCCCCAAGGTATGCATTAACCCATTACTCAGAGCAGGTTACCGTGTATTACTCCATTTAGCCAGGGATACCCCCAAGGTATGCATTAACCCATTACTCAGAGCAGGTTACCTTGTATTACTCCATTCAGCCAGGGATACCCCCAAGGTATGCATTAACCCATTACTCAGAGCAGGTTACCTTGTATTACTCCATTCAGCCAGGGATACCCCCAAGGTATGCATTAACCCATTACTCAGAGCAGGTTATTCATGTATTACTCCATTCAGCCAGGGATACCCCCAAGGTATGCATTAACCCATTACTCAGAGCAGGTTATTCATGTATTACTCCATTCAGCCAGGGATACCCCCAAGGTATGCATTAACCCATTACAGTGCTGGCCCTAAGATTCATCTTCAGAATGCATTTTCTCTCTCGTCCATTCATCAGATTTATGACTTTCCTCCTATTAATTCTCGAAATGAAAATCCCCACCTCCAAGCACAGGTAACACTGTGGGAAAATCAAAGGGTTAAATTCAGTCTGGACAAACCGCAAAAAGTCACCTGAAATCAGTAAGTCTGCTCTGTATCATTCCAGATCCTCAGACACCCTCTTCATCTTACCCCCCCCCCCCCCCCCCCCCAGGTCATCTATAAACCAGACTGGAATTCCTCCAAAATCTCTTCACATCAAATGATACTGAGAAAGTATCAGAATGTGAAAATCATCTCTACAAAGAGAGAGGAAATGTGGAATGAATGACCCTACAGAACTCACTTAGGAATAATTCGAATTTGCTATCAGATGTTTATTAAGTGCTTAAGAAAGATTTGCAGTTCATTGCTCGTCTGCTGTAATTACACCAGTGCAGAACTGAAAGTGATGAAAGGTAAACACAGCTTTTATCAAGCACTTACACCTCAAATCTGGAGTGTTCTGTCCAGATCCTTGTGGTCTGCAGAGGAAGGGGGGCTTCACATGTCCAGACATTGTCTGGGAGATTAGAATGTATTCTGTGTCATCCTGGACTATGTGACTATTTCTACGTGTTTTAGAATCGAGCTAATAAAACACACCGTAGGAATCTATTTAATCCAACCAATTTATCTATCCAAACTTACCAGGATTGTCATTGCACAATGTATAGATTGGGGAGATCACATTAACTCAGCATCTAGTGAGTAACCCCTGGATCTACTCAATAAAGCAGCATTGGAGAATGAATCCAAATCGGCCACATTGGCTCTCTTTATTGATTAGATCCCATTTAGAGTAATGTGTGCCATGGCTTTACATGCCAGAGATCATGTTATCAGACATGATCAGTGATTTATTTATTGGATTGTATGTTTTCGATCCATTAGTCTTAATACTATTATTAGGGGAGATGTATTAATGTGGCACCAGGTTATATATACAGGTCTAATAACGTATAGATTAATATCATGGAATATATTCTAAATAAATCTAATATCAGATGGTTTAATAAATGGGAGATTTTATTGAATGGATTTGGGGTTTTATAAGATTTGAGGATTTGAAGATCATCTTGAATCCACTGGATCTACAAATAAAGAAGATTTTGCAAAACGCTGTAAGCCATAGAGATGGTGACACCATAACCGATGAGCCAGCTGAGTCCACGACTGGGCTGAGGCAGAGGTGTCAGATACGCAATGGAGTGGAAGATCCGACTCGCGGCAAAGACGCGGAAATGCAGAATAGCGGTGAATAAATCCGGATTGGAGAAGACGTAGATCAGACCGATCCCAATGAAAGGAATTATATTCTCAATGTCATTCAGATGGCACCTGCCAAAAAAACAGAACAGGATCAGTTCACCAACAGCAGCCAATCAACTACTGCCCCTAGGCACCTGTAACTCACAGCTCACAATGGAGGTGGGGAGGGGGCAGTGTGTGCAGCAGTGTTACCTGTGCTCGGAGGTGGGGAGGGGGCAGTGTGTGCAGCAGTGTTACCTGTGCTTGGAGGTGGGGAGGGGGCAGTGTGTGCAGCAGTGTTACCTGTGCTCAGAGGTGGGGAGGGGGCAGTGTGTGCAGCAGTGTTACCTGTGCTTGGAGGTGGGGAGGGGGCAGTGTGTGCAGCAGTGTTACCTGTGCTCAGAGGTGGGGAGGGGGCAGTGTGTGCAGCAGTGTTACCTGTGCTTGGAGGTGGGGAGGGGGCAGTGTGTGCAGCAGTGTTACCTGTGCTTGGAGGTGGGGAGGGGCAGTGTGTGCAGCAGTGTTACCTGTGCTCAGAGGTGGGGAGGGGGCAGTGTGTGCAGCAGTGTTACCTGTGCTTGGAGGTGGGGAGGGGGCAGTGTGTGCAGCAGTGTTACCTGTGCTCAGAGGTGGGGAGG